>OV839568.1:79168501-79511691 GCA_929447395.1 Epistrophe grossulariae | reverse complement strand
AATTTTAAATTAAAAGTGACACCATACATAAAAATTGGTTAATTAATAATTAATCAAACAGCTAAAAGTGGTGATACCGATTTGCTTTTAAAATACCACCTATAGGGTGACGTAACGTGGCAAAAATTCGAATATTGAATAATTTGCGAAAACGATTAAACCCTAAAATACATAAAAAAATATAATGTAACATAATATATAACTTACAACAAAAAAAAAGTTATAAAAAAAATCTACGGTAAACGTGTGAAAACTAAAAGAAAATATTCTGAAAAAAAAAGGAACAAAAAAAATAACCCATAAATAAATACCTACAATACTTACCAATATCATATTTAAAATAAAGTTTGCCCCCCCCCCCCGCTCTGCTTTTCTTACGCCATATATTCTTATCCGTAACAACTAAAAAAAACTCTTAAAAGATCATTACATATTTACCTTACCTGAAAAAAAAAAAATATTTACCAAAAAAATTACCTGCGGTACAATAAAAAGAAAAATTCAAAAAAAGACATATATACATACCTTACATACTTACCTTACCTGTACAAAAAGTTAGAAAAAGAAAAAAAAAAATACCTACCTAAAACTTACCGGCGGAACAATAACATAATTACCGTAAGGAAAAAAGCTAAACTGTGGACATCAGCCTGGAGAATACTTGGCTACATATGGAATCGGATTGATCCATACCTACCAGCGAACGTCGAGGGACATCAACAGGACATCACCCTATATATGCTATTTCCCAGTGTAAGAAGTGTGTCCAGTGTGTTTCTTCACCTACCCCTTTTCTTCCTTTGATTTATGTTCATCCCTTCCAATCATCCTACTGTGTGAAAAGTGTCGTTTTAGTGTTTAATTATAATTAATTTAATCAAAATTGTAAACAAAATATTTTAAAGAAAAATCAAAATTTTAAGTGGCCAAAGGTTAATAAATAAAAAAAAAAAAAAAAAAAAATATATATGAATATAATAATAATAAATAGAAAAAAAAATATAAGAAATCGTGGTTAGCAAATCTAACATCTCATATGTTACCTATAATTAATAAATACAAAAAAAAAAAATCTAAACAACCCTTATTCTATTGCCCTTAATCAAAACGAAAACAAAACACTCTTAATCTAACTATTATTGCAGTGACGTCGATACTCCAATGCGGTGCACCTCCTTGGCAGATTGGGATGACAGAGTAAGTCTTGTATATACTTTTTAATTGATTGGTAAAGAAACAATCATTTTTTTTTTGTTTTGATTTACGGTTTTGGGATCTTATCTTTGAAAAAAGGGAACACAAGTTAAATAAATTTTGACTGGAAATAGAAAACAAAAGTATTACAAAAGACAAAAGAAGTTATTAAAGAACGAAAATAAGATAAAGTTAGATTTGATCTCCTACGTAATATTAAATATTAAACTACACGAAAGTAAATATTTGAAGATAAGTAACTAAACATATAAACAATTAAATAGAAGTAGCTAAACATACAAACTAAGTACTCTACTGAAAAAAAAAAACAACAAATACAAAAGTAATACAACAACTACTATAGATTATAAAAAAAAAAGAAAAAAAAAAGAAACCTAAAACATAATAACTTACCTTTAACAAAAAAAAAAAAAAAATCAAATTGATCAAATTAATCAATAAGGTTGCCAACTGAGCCCAAATAGGATTTATCGTCTTTACTTATTGAAATTATATTTTTATTTATTCGTTAAACTTATTTTAGTTTTTTTTTTGTTTAATTATTTAATTTTAAGATTTAATTAAATTTTGGTCCACAATAAAAGATATTATACCGTATTCTTCGAAATATTTTGGATTCTCATTTGATAATAATTCCTTCGATGGCGATCTTTGGTCCATTAAAAGATTGAAGTATTTTTTTTTTTTAGATGGGAAGGTTGTCTTGTTTGCTCAGTTTTTTTTTTATTTTATTTAGGATGGAGGCCTAAACCCAAGGTCATAGGTGGAGATGACGTATGAAGCCAAGAAGAGAGAGTGAGGAGATGAAGACTGGGTAAGCTTAAAAATAATGAACAGTTAAGGGGCTGCTGCGCAATGACGCAGTGGATATGCTGGTATCTTTGAGATACATGGGTGGGCAAATCCTCCGGAGGGCATCAACATCTTCAACCCTCACCCCCCCTATAGGATTCACACAACTTCATCCCTTTAAGACGAATTCGGGTTCAGGTTTTTTTTTTGAACCTAACTTTTTTACAATTATTCGGCATGATGTAGATTTCGTAACCCCAGTTCAGTGCTATGGTGGCAAGAACCCCCCCCCCCCGTCCGACGAGCTAGGATGAGCTTACGCTAGGCATGCCTAGCCACCGTAGCCTGGACGCCCCTCTCCTTCCTGCTGCCAGGATCAGCCTCATACACCTGTAGGTATGGGGTTGTAATGGTGGTAAAGGAGGGAGAGGTTAACACCGACGGTTCGTTACAAACAAAAAAATTATTTTCAAATTAAGGTGGTTCATAAAAATGTCAACTTCGTTGTTTCTTGCGTGATATCAATGAAACTGACGTAGGTATTAGCTGAGCTTGAGTTATGAACAAAAAAAATATTTTCAAATTAGGGTGGTTCATAAAAATGTCAACTTCGTTTTTTATTGCGCGATTTCAATGAAACTGACATCAATATAATAAAACGACAAACACGAATTTTGGGGTACCATTTACGCGGTCTACAAAAGCCAAAAGTATATAAATTATATGTCGATGGAAAGGTTTTTTTTGCATAGAAGTGCACAAGCAAACATTTATTAAATAATTTTACCACAAAGACTAAAAAACAATAAAGTAAAATTGCATTATAAGTGCGAGGAGAGCGAGAACCATAGCAAGAGCCAGAGCGAGACCGAGTATTTGTTCACAAACTTATTATATTTTCGTTTAAATGCAATGGTTCGTGCATTTAATATATTCGTTAAGATGGTTAGTGAATTCGAGTGAGGGATTTTTGTGGGAAGAATTTTATTTCTGAGGATTTTTTTTCTGTTGTGTTGGATTTTCGGCCATTGGTCGATTTAATGCGAGGAAGCATAATTATGTATAGTTGTAGGTATATTGTTTTGCATGGAAATATTCTTATTGTGTCTCTCGCTCATTGGGTGTTGTTTTTTAAATTGAAATAAAATGTGGGCAAAAAAAGGAAGAATGCTTTCAATTTGTAGATGTAGTGTGAGGGATGTTTAAGCTGAGGCGTGGAACAATAACTTTTTGTTCACTAACCATCTTAACGAATATATTAAATACACGAATCAATACATTCGACGAGTATTATTTTTGATATAAATTTAATTGGTCTTTATTGACTACTTCCGGGATGGTCTTGGGACCAGTGGTTCTGGGATCGGCTAAACCCAACCCGGCAGCGCGGCGTTCAGTGCTGCAGGAAATAATAAAAAGTAGCTCATATAATAATAATTAGCTCAGTTTTTCTCCACGCTCAAGACTGCTTTTAAACGATGATATTATTCTTGCGATTTTTTACTTAATGTTGGGAGTATCCACCTCCAAAAATCGTATGCGTCGAAAAATAAAGTTTTCTAGAATTTCATGTGAATTAAAATATATTTTCTAGAAGTTGTTTTTCAATTAGACGATAATGTATTAGCACTCGAGTTTCGGGGGCTGGACGTACTAGTAGGTTATAACTGAGCCATAGTTAAGATTACACTGTCTAAGAGTTGTATAAGAACAGTTTTGTCTCTTCTAGCACTGAAGATATTACTTGGGCAACCAATAGTCTGTTCAACAAAAATTTTCAGTACAGGGCGAGCTTTTTTTCAAAACAGTGGCACCTGTATTTTATCACAACACTGAATTGAAAAAACTTCAACAAACTTATTATTAATAGTAAAAAAAATATATTTCCGCTTTCAATTTCAATTATAATATTTTTTCGTCTATTTTCTTGTCATTAGGAGATTTTTGAACCGCTTTTTTCTTTTTCTTTATTCTGAAATGTTATTTGATTGAAAAAAAATTTTTATTTTACTTTGGTATTTGATTTTTCCAAGGATTGAACTCATGACCTTCCGATCACTGCTCCAGCACTCTACCACTAGGCCAACTCGCTATTCGAGAGATAGATGTAAAATTTGTGACAAGTAGATGCATTTGTATTGACATTTTATAAAAGCTGTTTTCCTTATGAAGCCAATAGCTCACCAAGGAAAGCAATATTTTACATAAGCATGCTATTAAACATTATATAAAAGCTATATTTTTCTTATGGAAGGTAATTGCTCACCAAAAAAAAACAATAATTTCTATTAGTTTGCTATTAGCATCTTAAACAGAACTTTTCATACTTTATAAGACAAGCCTTGTATACAAATTTATTATTCCACTCTTAAAAATATTGTAAAGTTAAATTGTTAGGCACACAATTAATGAAAGCCAGTGAGTAGCGTAGCATGTTTTTAGTTGAAGTTTTTTTTCATTCAGTGTCGTGATAAATACAGGCGCCACTGTTTTGAAAAAAGCTTGCCCTATACTGAAAATTTTTGTTGAACAGACTATTGGTTGCCCAAGTAATATCTTCAGTGCTAGAAGAGACAAAACTGTTCTTATACAACTCTTAGACAGTGTAATCTTAACTATGGCTCAGTTATAACCTATGTCAGTTTCATTGAAATCGCGCAATAAAAAACGAAGTTGACATTTTTATGAACCACCCTAATTTGAAAATATTTTTTTTGTTCATAACTCAAGCTCAGCTAATACCTACGTCAGTTTCATTGATATCACGCAAGAAACAACGAAGTTGACATTTTTATGAACCACCTTAATTTGAAAATAATTTTTTTGTTCATACTCAAGCTCACCTAATACCTATGGCAGTTTTCATTGAAATCGCACAAGAAACAACGAAGGTGACATTTTTATGAACTACCCTAATTTAAAAATATTTTTTCTTTCATAACTTTATCTCACCTCTTGGCAGTGTCAATTTCAGCAAAATCACCCAAGGAACTACGAAGTTAGGCATTTTTTGCCATATTTATGAACCACCCTGTTTTGAAAATATTTTTTTCTCTCATAAATTTATCTAACCTATTATTAATGTCAATTTCATTAAAATCACTCAAGGAATAACGAAGTTGACAATTTTTTTTGAACCACCCTGTTGAAAATATTTTTTTCATTCATAACTTTATCTCTCTTCTTAGGCAGTGTCAGTATCAGAAAAATCACCCAAGGAACTACGAAGTTAGCAATTTTTTGCAATTTTTATGACAACCCTGTTTTGAAAATATTTTTTCCTTTCATAACTTTATTTATTTCGTTGAAATCACTCAAGAAACAACGAAGTTGACATTTTTATGAACCACCCGTTTATGAACAGCGGCATAATATTTTCTTATCCGGCCCCGTACTTAAATAACCCATCCCCATTCCACCCAACCTCTTTAGATTTCCTTATGGACAAATCACAAATAACAGCGCCCTATTTCTATATTTGCTACTCCTCTCGCGTTCAACCTTACTATCACCTACCCCATTGCTATACCACATAATTTACCTAATTGTTGCCAGTTTAAAAGCCCACCGAAAAAAATACCTCGGTCAACTGCCTTGCGTATATCAACAACCACGAAAATGTGTCTTTGCGATGATTTTGTTTTTCGAGGATGTGTCGCAGCAGAGATGTGTTTTTGAGAAGATTTTGTTTGCGGGTATGTGTCTCTGCGGAGATTTGGTTTTGCGATGATTTTGTTTGCGAGGATGTGTCGTGCGGAGTTTTTGTTTTGCGAGGATTAGTCGGGTTCCCCCATTTGCTATGTGTATATATGTGTGCAAATATAAAAAGTGGCGCTTACTATAAATCTTGCACAGGGCGCAATTTTGGCTGGACTGGCCCTGCCTATACCTATAAAGTAGGTACCTACCTACCTATAAGCTACAATTTTGAAAGTCTCAATTCTTTGCTTACCTATACCTACCCATAATTTGTTCTCATTATCGGCAACGTAAAATACCTACCTACCTACCTACAACCATTGACAAATCTACCTTCCTATAGAGCTGACAACCCACGCACAGCACACTACCTCCTATTACCTAATTATAGATAGTACAAATAAACCAATCAAGAAATAGGTACCTACAAGAAACTAAATCACAACAACAAAAAGTTTCACGCCTCATCCCAAACATCCCTCACACTTCATCTACAAATAGGAAGCATTTTTCCTTTTTTTGCTCACATTTCATTTCAATAAAAAAAAAAAACAACACCCAATGAACGAGAGACACAATAGATTTCAGAATATTTCCATGCAAAACCAATATACCTACAACTATACCTAACTCATGCCCATCGCATTAAATCGACCAATGGGCGAATTTGCAGCACAACAGAAAAAAACCCTCAAAAAAAAAAATACTTCCCCCAAAAATTCCTTACTCGAATTCACTAACCATCTTGTCGAAAGTATTAAATACACGAACCATTGTTTTATTTTCGATATACATTTAATTGGTCTTTTTGCGACAACTTCCGGGATGAGTTTAAATTTAATTGGTCTTTTAACGGCCAGTTCCCGGGATGAGTTTTGGGACCAGGTGTCTCGGGACCAGTTGTCCAGGGTTGCAGTTGGCTGCTGGTACCAGTTGAGTGGATAAGTGGTCTTGGTATCAGTGGTTCTGGGATCGGCTGCGTTGACACCGAATGCCTCCATAAAGTGGTTTTTTATGTGCTTCCTGTAGAATCAATTTCGTAAAATGGTGATTTGGAACCAAGATGATTGGATGCTGTTGATCATAAGGCAAGTTAGCATTCTTCGGTCTTCCGCCAACGCGAATGATTCCGTCAGGATCTACGAATGGATTTAAAGATGCCATGCCTCTGGACTTCAAAATACCATCAGGAAACATTTCTAGCTGGGCTACTTTTATTAGTGCCTTGGCTGCATCATGAATTTCCTTTGGTGAAATCGGTCGCTTTTCCAATTGGGTATGTATTTTTTTTGAATTATTGATGAAACGTAAAATTATAGCCACAATACGTAATAATTTGTTGATTTCAGAAACTCCGTGAAGCAGATCATTGATTGGAGGATCAACCTGTTCGATGTGATGCACATGAATTTGTGGCTGTGTAGGAAGCTGAAAATCAAAATCATCGCGTAAAAATTCAGGTCCTTTCCACCATAACGTGTTATCTAGCAAAGCTGAAGGCAGAACACCTCTGGAAACCAAGTCTGCAGGATTTTGTGGGTTGGAATATGTTTCCATATGTTGACTGGAGTCAATCGCTGTATCTCTCCGACTCTATTCCGAACAAATGTCTCCCATTTGGTTGGTGATGCCTGAATTCACGAAAGTGTGATCGTTGAATCGGTCCATGCAAACAGCTTAATGGGTTTGTTTCCGAAAACTTGACTGACATGGTCTAGAAGCTTGGCCAACATAACAGCTCCACAAAGTTCCAGACGAGCAACTTTAGATTTAGCGATAAGAAGATGCATTTTCGCCTGGCCTTTATCGTTTTCAACTCGTAAATACACTGCTGCTCCGTATGCTTTTTCTGAAGCATCACTTAAACCATGCAATTCCATTCGCCAACGGTTTGAACCCACCTTGGGAATTGAATCCTGTTGATAGATTGTAAGTCTTCGTAAAAAGCATTCCACTGTTCCAGAAGTGACGATTCAATCGGTTCATCCCATGACATTTTCTTCACCCACAGTTGCTGCATGAACATCTTCGCTTTCACAATACATGGAGCAATCCAACCCATCGGATCGAAAAGTCGAGCTATCGTGGATAGAATGAATCGTTTCGTCGGCTGCGGAGTGGAAAGCGAATTGTAGCAGAAAGAGAATTTATCAACAGAAGGAAGCCAATGAACACCGAGTGTTTTAACTCGTTCCGAATCTTCTGACGGCATTGAGAATGTAGATTCCCGTTCTTCTGTTGGAATGCTCGAAAGTAATTCGTCAGAATTAGAAGTCCATTTCCGTTAGTAGAATCCAGCTGTCTCTAATGTTGATTTAATTTGTTTTATTTTGTTCTTAGACTCTTCAATCGTGTTTCCTCCAGATATCAAGTCGTCGACATACATCTCTTCGCGAATCATGGTGGCTGCTAGTTGATTTTTTGAATTGTCCTCTGCTAACTTCTGCAACGTCCGAATCGCAAGATATGGAGCAGCTGCTATCCCAAAGGTAACCGTGTTCAGTCTGTAAATTTTGATAGGGTATTCAGAACTCTTTCTCCATAGAATTAGCTGATAGTTTTTGTCCTGTTCAGCTATTAAAATCTGACGATACATCTTTTCAATGTCAGCTTTAAAGGTGTATTTATACAACCTCCATCGAAGAATGATGTCGCAGATATTTTGTTGCAGTGCAGGACCTACCAACATTGCATCGTTCAAAGAAACTCCATTAGATGTTTTGAAAGATGCGTCAAACACAACTCTCAGTTTCGTGGTTGAACTGCTCTCTTTGATGACAGCATGATGTGGCAGGAAATAGTGCTGATTTTCTGGCAAATTGTTCTTGTCAACTTCGTTCATATGACCCAGTTGGATATTTTCTTCAATACAGGCTGAATACTGTTCTCGAAGTTGTGGGTTTGCATCCAGACGTCGCTCTAAGCCTTGGAATCGCCGTAAAGCACCTTGGTAAGAATCACCAAAAACCGGAGGAGCATTTCCTTTGAACGGCAATGCTACTTGGTAGCGTCCATCAATTGTCCGTTCAGTATTGGTGATGAAATGATTTTCACATTCGATATCTTCTGCTTTCTGGAATGGCTTCTCTTCTAATTCCCAAAATTTGCGGAGTTGGGTTTCGACATCTACAGTTTGGATGAAACTTCTGACTTGATGACTTGACTCGCATACAATTGGGGTTTTTCCGAATAAGATCCATCCTAATGTTGTCTTCTGCATGACTGGCATCGACTTGCCTGTTGGCGGAATCAGCTCCGGCAACAAAAGTTCTGCTAACACATCACTGCCGAGCAAAATATCAATTTTGGATGATTTATAGAATTCAGGATCGGCTAGCACATAATCGTTGAGATGAGTCCAATTCTCAACGTGAAGGGTCCGGGCCGGCAAATGCCCAGACAATGACTTTAAGATGTAGGCTTGCGCTGTTGTTGCAAAAGTGGAATGCTGCGAAGCAAAAGTGATATCTACCACTCTTAAACATGTGCCACTGCTGACCAAACCCAACCCGGACACCCCCGTATGAGTTATTCGAGATTTGAGTTGTAGCAATTGGGCAGCATACTCCGTAATAAACGACGCTTCAGATCCAGTATCTAATAATGCGCGCAGCGTCAACCACTCTCCCAGTGAAGACTTTACATTCACAAGGGCAGTTGCCAATAAAACTTGTGAGTTTTTCGTCGGACTGTCATACTGAGAATGGTGAGAAGTGACATTATTAGATGTAGACGGTTGTCTATTGGCAGCCTGGAATGAAGGAGCTGCTGCGTTTAAAGTAGCATTTTGCAAATTTGGATTGGCTACCTGTTGCTGCAGTTGGTTGTTCGGTTGATTGCTATTTGATGATTGTAGTTGAACTGGCTGAAAAGAGCTATTTTGATTTTGCTGTAAGCGTGAAGGTTGTTGGCTTGGCTGAAAAGGAGTATTATTTACATGCAATAAGGTATGATGTGGTTGTTGACAATGATAACACCTACGATTACTTGGACAGTTATCTGTTACATGATTATACCCTAAACAGTTTCGACACAAACCCAATTTACTTATTACCTGACTACGCTCAGTAACACTCATTTTCAAAAATTTGCTGCATCTTCTAACTGCGTGTTTATTTTTCTGACATATTTTACAGGTGATTTTTGATTTATCAGCCTGAACATGAGTTATAAATGACTGCTTATGCGAAGAGTTCCGTGACGTGTTGGATGTACTGTGAGTCTGCTGCTGATCCACCGCTTCTAGAGTCCGGAATCGTGTCTCCAAGAAGGATGAAAATTCCTTAAATGTCGGCAGCTGTCTCGGGTCTTCTCTTCCATTCAACTTCTCTTCCCACATTTGCTGCATTTTTCCAGGTAACTTTCTCACAAGCAGGAAAATCAAAACTGGATCTAAATGCTCTACCTCTATTTTCAGATTAGCAAGGCTATGGATTACTTGGGTCGACGTATACAGCAGATCCTTGATCGACTCCACGCGTTCCTGTGTCAATGACGGCAAATTGAATAAGTTGTTCAACTGGATGTTGACAAGGACACGTGGGTGACCATAACGATCCTTTAAAATTGTCCATGCTTTGGCATAATTATAGCCTTGAACCTTCAAGGTTAGAAGCAACTTCTCAGCATCCCCCGTTAAACTTGTCTTAAGGTAGTGCATCTTTTGAATATCGGAAAGAGATGCCTTACTTCCGACAAGGGTCACAAAAAGGTCATGAAAATTTGGCCAAGACTCATAACTTCCGTCGAAAGAAGGTATTTTAATAACTGGCAGGTAAATTTCGTCGCTTTTTAACACGTTTTCTTTTCCAGCTACTTCTTTGGACTGCTGACTGCTACTGCCACCAAGACTTGCCAGCGAATCCAGAAGTTTTGTTTGAAATTCACAATATTCTTCTCTAAAATTTTCATACACGGCTTCAGTTTCCAACTGCTTCTTCTCATCCTCATCTTCAGCGCCTATAAACTCTTCATATATAACGCACACAGATTGCCACAAATCTTCTAACATTTTGATTCGGGTTTGAATGTAATTCACACTAATTGCTTTTCCTTTTTTACTAAAATTTTCAACATCCTTTTTGAATTGCTTATATTTTGCTTATATTATGAGTTAATTGCTTGCTTGCCATGTTAATTTAAAACAATAAATTGTAAAGTAAAAAAGTAAGGAATTCACTTACTTGTTTTTTTTTTAATAAAATGGCGTCAAATCCTGATGGTTATCCCTCGTGGACACACTAAAATTGATCCGTACACACTAAGTTAATCTTTTAGATAAATTTCAATAAAAGTCGATAGCTCGAAGGACCAATGTTTTGGCTGTAAAGCCCTTTAATTATTTTTAAGTAAAAATGATGTGTAAAAAATGAAATAAATAAAATAAAATTACACAATACAACTTGCTTTGCAAACACACTTTTTTATTTTTCTGGGTAGCAAATGGAATGACAGAAAAAGAATTGAAAAAAAGTCATTCTGACGTTCTGGGCTCTGGGTGACATCTGGATATCTTGATATCGGATAAATCTTTTTCAGATTCAAACTTTGGCTCAGAGGAGGGTTAATAATAATATTATGTGAGTAGGTAAGGGGGCGCCTGAAGCCGGGAATTTTTTGTGAAAGTGTGTCGCGTGCCAAAGACGTCGGTAGGCTTTGTAGTTGGATGAAAGAGGCCGCCGGTCTTATCAGTATGTGGTCGTGGTGCCAAAGAGTGTGACCGTGGTTGTATGTCTTATCAGTGTTTTATGTTAATGGGTGATAGAGTGTTTTATAATCAGTGTTTTATGTTAATGGGTGATAGAGTGTTTGAATAGAAATGTGTGTGTGTGTGCAAGATGTTTTTTTAATCAAAGAGTGTGACGGGGAGACCGTGGTTGTATGTCAGTGTTTTATGTTAATGGGTGATAGAGTGTTTGAATAGAAATGTGTTTATGTTAATGGGTGATAGATTGCTTGAATAGAAATGTGTGTGTGTGACAAAGATGTTTTTTTTTTAATCTGCCCATTGAATAGTTATTTGGAATTTCAAAACAGGAAGTTAATGGGAGAGAGCTTGAATAGAAATGCGTCATGATTGTGTGGGAAAGGTGTATATTTTTTATCTGAATTATTGTTGTGGTTTGGAATAATTAAAAATAATGTTTAACTAATTGGAATTTCAACATTAGACGTACAACATTTAAGATAATCTTAAACCTTTTTCTATTTATCTGGAAATGAATATAAAGAAAAAAGAAAATCATAGAGATACACAGGCAGTTGATCGTGTTAAAGACAATCGCAGAGATATACAAGCAAATGCGGGTGATAGATTTCTTGAATAGAAATGTGTGTGTGACAAAGATGTTTTTTTTTAATCTGCCCATTGAATAGCTAATTGGAATTTCAAAACAGGAAGTTAATGGGGTGATAGAGAGCTTGAATAAAAATGCGTCATGATTGTGTGGGAAAGGTGTATATTTTTTATCTGAATTATTGTTGTGGTTTGGAATAATTAAAAATAATGTTTAACTAATTGGAATTTCAACATTAGACGTACAACATTTAAGATAATATTAAACCTATTTCTATTTATCTGGAAATGAATATAAAGAAAAAAGAAAATCATAGAGATACATAGGCAGTTGATCGTGTTACTGGAAATGGATATAAAGAAAAAAGAAAATCATAGAGATACACAGGCAGTTGATCGTGTTAAAGACAATCGCAGAGATATACAAACAATTGATCATGTTAAAGACAATCGCAGAGATATACAAACAATTGATCATGTTAAAGACAATCGCAGAGAACAGGTAATTGAACGTGTTAAAGACAATCGCAGAGATATACAAGCAAATGAACGTGTTAAAGACATTCGTAGAGATATACAGTCAATTGAACATGTTAAAGACAGTCGTAGAGATATACAGGCTGTTGAACATGTTTATGACGTATTTCAATCACATATAACTTAATATATATATCTATATATATACAAATGAGATATTAATAAATAAAAAAAATTTATAAATTTTACAGTTGAGTGTGTTTTCTAATAGTTTATGATAAACCCTTGAATAGTAAGCATCTTTTTAAAAATGTTGTTTTTCCCGGTCGTTTTATGTCTGATACCCTTACTGTCTTTTGCTTTACCCATACCAGTGGATATAAATTTACAACAATCAAACATAACTGACAATCTTTCTTTTTCCTTGAGTCTACCTAATAATGATACTGTGCAGATAGGATTATCGTTTCGTTTGTTAACCTATACTAATGGTAAAAATTTACCTAATATCACAAAAACGGGTACAACACCATTTCAAAATGATGCATCAGATAATACAGCAGTGACGTCAACAACAGCAAGAGCGATAAATAAAATTTTGGAAGATAAAAAAATAACCGTAGATGAAGCAATCGAGAGTTTTAGGCAAGACTTGATTAAAAAAGAAACTGAAATATCAGGAATTATACAAAGTAAAGAGGTTTTTTATAGACATTTCAAGCTTGAGTTTGATGAAGATAAGGCGCTAACTATTCGATGTTCGTATGATAGCAATTATAATTTGCGTACACTCAGCATTAAGTGTTACGAGTATCATGAATATGAAACTGAGAGAGTTTTAAGCAATGGAGAAGTTGAGGTCTTTATGAAGGAGGATCTCGAATATAAATCTGATGTTGAATTATTGAATTTCAAATCATTAAAACAAGCATACCATATGAATATCTCTTAAGAAAAAAAATGTATTTATAAATGTCAATAAATATTTAATATTTAAAAAAAAAACAAAAGATGTGATATTTATTTATTTTTAGGAAAAGGTATCCAGGAGTTGTGATCGGATGAAAAACCAAGCCATTTTACAAATAATCGATCTTTTTTCCTTTGAAGCACTTCTTCGATTAGATATGTATCGGGAAACTTAGTTTTCTGTAGTTCAAGCTCATAAAATCCGCCTTTAATGGGGTGCCCTTGGTGATCTTTCAATAGATACGTTATTGGATTTGAGCGTTGTACTTTGGATTTTTTAAAGATTTCTGTGGTCCAATTCGGTGTGTACCCTTTATCGAAAACATGTTTGTATTTACTAATTCTGACAAAATCCCCAGTTTTAAACTTCGGAGTAGTATGTATGTATTTTGATACGATTATAAATCTTGGAGAGCAATATTTTTTCATTTGAAACATTAACTTCAGATAGTGTCATTTTTATCGTACGGTGTTTGGAATTATTGTACGTTTTTGTCAGTTGTTCTATAATATCAATCCAACGATATGAACCATTTAAACTGAATTCTTTCCACATCCAAGTTTTCAAGGTACGATTAAATCGTTCAACAATCGATGCTTTGTTCATAAGTTTTTGAAAAGATGCATTGAAAAATTCTTTCCCATCATCTGTTTGTAAATTTTTAGGGTGACGACCTTTATTAAATATATCTTCTATAGCCTGAGTAACACTCGTTCCTGTTTTATTTTTAATAGGAGTCGTCCAAGCAAATTTAAAAAAAATGTATCAATAACTGTGAGAAGATATGGATAATTTTCGTTTTCGTGGGAATACACACCCATCTCGACTAGGTCAGCCTGCCATAAATCATCTAGACACTTAATAATTACTCGTCTTTTTGGGGAATTCCTTCGAGCAGGATTATGTAGTTCTTCGACAGCATTTCTTTGATTCATCTTTTTATTGAATGATAAAAAAAAACAAAGTGTTTATTCTTCTTATGTACGTTTATTAATTTAAAGTATTTCTAATAATAATTTAAAGTTTTGATCAGACTATTTAAACCTTTTTATACAGAGACATAATTTTTTTTATTCTTAACATCATATTTTGAAGCATGTAACAAGCACACGTATCTGGTCCATCCTGACATAAGTTTGAAGATCATGGACAGTTATTAAAATGACAGCCATGTTTTGAGGTTATGGTAGATACATTCATAAATCTTTTCAAGAAGACTACACTATCCAAAAGATCCTCGTGATGCACATCCGATATATTTTGATGATTTGTTTTCAAAAATTGCAAAATTTCATCAAAAATTAAAAAAGTATCTATGCTAGACATATTTTTTTTTGGAAATGTTACACTTAGGTGTTATGTCAAAGACTGAAGTTAATTTAAATTTTAGGTTTTCCTTAAGTTAAAATATCAGATTTTTCTTTTTTTTATTATTATTATTATTAGTTGTGTCAAACAGTAGTTTCTCAAAAAGAAAATGCATTAAAGAGAATACCTAAACACTTCTTGATTTAACTTTACAACCCTATTAAGTACAAATATATTATATCTATTTAAATATTAAAAAATACTTTCAAATTATGTTATTTTTTATGTTTATTTTGTATTGGTTGATAAAAAGATTGAAAGAAACAAAAAAAAAATGTTTTTAGAAAGCTATATTTTATAAAGAAATTTTAGGATAGTAAAATGTTAATGTTTTGTTATGTCATAATGTAATTGGTAAAAAATATAAGTTTAAGAAATAAAATATTGTAAATATGGAATTTTATAATTATAAATAGGAATATGGTTTCTTACTTTATATTTTGTTCTAATTTTGTTACAAAAAGTTTAATTTAGTTATTAAAAAAGGCATTTTTCCATATGAGTATGTTACATCAGCTCAGAAACTTGAAGAGACTAAGCTTCCACCAAAGTCATCCTTTTATAGTGCTTTGAATTCATCAAATATAATTGACAGTGATTATTTACATGCTCAGAGAGTATGGGATTCTTTCAATATTAAAACACTAGGAGAACACAGCGATATTTATTTGAAAACCGATGTGTTGCTTCTAGCTGATATTTTTGAAAACTTTCGTGATGTATGTATTAAAACTTATGATCTCGATCCATGTCAATTTTATACAGCGCCTGGTCTTAGCTGGGATGCTATGTTGAAAAGCACCAAAGTGGAATTAGAACTTTTTACGGATATCGATATGATCCATTTTATACAAAAAGGCATAAGAGGAGGGTTAAGTCAATGTAGCGGTAGACACGCTGTGGCTAATAATAAGTATAAGGAAAACTTTGATGAAACAAAAAAATCAACGTTTTTAGGATATTTCGATGCAAATAATTTGTATGGATGGGCAATGAGTCAATATCTGCCAATCAATAAATTCCGATGGTTAAATGATGAGGAATTAAATAATTTAAATATAGAATCAATAACCGATGATTCTAGTAAAGGTTACATATTATGTGTAGATTTAGATTACCCTGAATATTTACATGATTTACACAATGATCTACCATTTTGTCCTGAAAACTTGAAACCTCCATATACAAGTTCAAAGAATACAAAATTAATTGCAAATGAAATTAACAAAACCCGATATGTTATTCATTATAGAAATTTGAAACAATGCCTATCAAACGGTTTAATATTGAAAAAAGTTCATAAAGTTCTAGAATTTAACCAAAGTGCCTGGTTAAAATCGTACATTGATCTAAATACACATTTCAGAACCATATCCACTAATGAATTCGAAAAAGATTTTTATAAATTGATGAATAATAGTGTTTTTGGGAAAACAATGGAAAATGTGGATAAAAGAGTTGATGTGAAAATCATCACAAAATGGGGTAATATTGGTAAAAGTACTGGAGCAAATTCCTTAATAAGTAAACCAAATTTCCACAGTATATCAGTAATACACGAGAACTTAGTAATAATTCAAATGAATCGATTAAAGGTTAAATATGATAAACCGATTTATGTTGGATTTTCTATTCTAGATTTATCAAAAACCTTAATGTACGACTTTCACTATAATTTTATGAAAGTTAAGTACGGTGATAAGTTACATCTTTTATATACTGATACCGATTCGCTTATTTATGAGTTCGAAACAGAGGATTTGTATAATGATATAAACCAAAATTTGAATTATTTTGATACAAGTGACTATCCAGAGGATAATCAATAAAACATTCCAAGAGTGTACAAAAAAGTCGTAGGAAAATTTAAAGATGAGTGTTCATGTAAATTATTACTGGAATTCGTAGGTACAAAAGCAAAATCATATTGTATTGTTACTGAAGATGACATAGTTAAACAAATTAAAGGAGTAAAAAAAAAATATTGTAGCAAATCAAATAACTTTAAATAAAGATAATATTATTCTTCCTTCTTTCTTTAAAAAAAAATCTATGAAACATTGTATTTTATATATTATGTATTATACGTTCATATTTATTTTGTAAATGTTTTAAAATTAAAAGAAAATGCATTAAAGAGAATATCTAAACACTTCTTGATTTAACTTTACAACCCTATTGAGTGAAAATATATTATATCTATTTAAATATTAAAAAATACTTTCAAATTATGTTATAGTTTATGTTTTATTTTGTATTGGTTGATAAAAAGATTGAAAGAAACAAAAAATGTTTTAAGAAAGCTATATTTTATAAAGAAATTTTAGGATAGTAATATGTTAATGTTTTGTTATGTCATAATGTAATGATATCACTTTGGTAAAAAATATAAGTTTAAGAAATAAAATATTGTAAATATGGAATTTTATAATTATAAATAGGAATAAGGTTTCTTACTTTATATTTTGTTCTAATTTTGTTATATATATATATATATTAGTGAAAAGAAAAGATACAATAAATTCAATTAAAAAACAAAACAAATACAAATCTTCTTCTTAATACTTCTGGACGTAAATATTGCAGCAGTTGGTGATGTTATGTATTGCAGCTTTGAAAATGAAACTACAGCAGTGGGAAGACATATCAAGAATAAGTAAACATATTTTAAAATTTTGTCTACCCAAAATTTTATTTCATAATAATTCCTTCGTATAACGACGCTTAAAGTTCTTATTACAAACTGATTTAAACATTTGTACATGGATATAATGTGATTTAATATCAAAACGTTAGTTTGATTCAAATGCATTTAATAAGGAACAAACAAATTTTAAATATCAGTTCGTTTTTGGTGGCATTTCATCTTCATACCCATTGTGTAGATAGGATTCCGAAGGCTTAAACTCACAAGAAAAAGATAAGTGCTTATAAAATAAGCCAAGTTTCCTGCATAGTTTTTTAGTCAATTAAACATCATATTTGGTCTGTTTGGTAACGTGAAATTTCTTGCGAATTTGCACAAATTTTCACAAAATTTCACAATTTGCTGTCAAAACCCATAAAAAAACTCAGTTTTTGGGAAATTTATTGAAAAAAAAGTTACCAAACAGGCATATTATCATGAACTATTCAACAAACTACAAAACGTAAACGTATTAAGACAGACCCAGTTTTGAAACCGAAGAGCATCGGGTTTTGCATTTATTTGTTTTAATAACACTTCTTTACATTGTCAGTCATTCCCAGATTTTGCTTTGCTTTAGGAACTTTATCCCCTAGTAGTTTTTAAAATTTATGAACACTATATTTTTTTTTTATAAAATGCGGTTGCTTACTCCAATTTTGTACGTGGTATAACTACCTTCGTTCTGTCGTTAAATAGTCCATGATCTCTAATTTACCAAGCTCTTCTTGTTTTTAATACAAGGTGTTGTATATGGGAATAATATTACTGTTTTGAACAGAACAGGTCCAGTTAATACAGAACAGGTCCAGTTTATACATAACAGATCCGGTTTATACAGAACAGGTCAGTTTTAAACAGAACAGGTCAGTTTGTGAATAAAACACCTTGGCGGCTCAGCGGCTCAGAAGTGGAAATGAGAAACCAAAAGATCAAATTTTGGAAGCCCAGCGGCTTAGCGGCTCAAAGGCTTGGCGGCTCAGCGAGTATATACATTCAGAACCCAAAATTCACGTTTAGAACGCAAAAATCACGTTCAGAACGCAAAATTTACGTTTAGAACCTAAAAATTCACGCTAAAACGCAAAAAAAAAACACGTTTAGAACGCAAAATTTAGGTTTAGAACCCGAAAATTCACGTTTAGAACGCAAAAATTCACATTTAGAACGCAAAAAAACACGTTAAGAACGTAAAATTCACGTTTAGAACGCATAATTTACGTTTAAAACCCAAAAAATTCACGTTTAGAACGCAAAAAATCACGTTTAGAACGTAAAACTCACGTTTAGGACGCAAAATTTACATTTAGAACCCAAAATTCACATTTAGAACGCAAAAAATTCAAGAACGTAAAACTCACGTTCAGAACGCAAAGTTTATGTTCAAAATCTAAAGTTGATGTTAAATACCCACGTTCAGTGTAGTGCAGTGTAGTGAAAAAAGCGGCTCAAGGAATACTTAAATAAAAAGACATTGTTTGTTTTTATATTTTTTTCTTTTTTTTATTCAATCTGGTTTACATTTCCATTTCAGCTCCTATTTTGTAATGACCCCACATCAGTATGATTTTTGCGTTCTAAACGTGAATTTTGGGGTCTGAATGTATATACTCGCTGAGCCGCCAAGCCTTTGAGCCGCTAAGCCGCTGGGCTTCCAAAATTTGATCTTTTGGTTTCTCATTTCCACTTCTGAGCCGCTGAGCCGCCAAGGTGTTTTATTCACAAACTGACCTGTTCTGTTTAAAACTGACCTGTTCTGTATAAACCGGATCTGTTATGTATAAACTGGACCTGTTCTGTATTAACTGGACCTGTTCTGTTCAAAACAGTAATATTATTCCCATATACAACACCTTGTATTAAAAACAAGAAGAGCTTGGTAAATTAGAGATCATGGACTATTTAACGACAGAACGAAGGTAGTTATACCACGTACAAAATTGGAGTAAGCAACCGCATTTTATAAAAAAAAAATATAGTGTTCATAAATTTTAAAAACTACTAGGGGATAAAGTTCCTAAAGCAAAGCAAAACCTGGGAATGACTGACAATGTAAAGAAGTGTTATTAAAACAAATAAATGCAAAACCCGATGCTCTTCGGTTTCAAAACTGGGTCTGTCTTAATACGTTTACGTTTTGTAGTTTGTTGAATAGTTCATGATAATATGCCTGTTTGGTAACTTTTTTTTCAATAAATTTCCCAAAAACTGAGTTTTTTTATGGGTTTTGACAGCAAATTGTGAAATTTTGTGAAAATTTGTGCAAATTCGCAAGAAATTTCACGTTACCAAACAGACCAAATATGATGTTTAATTGACTAAAAAACTATGCAGGAAACTTGGCTTATTTTATAAGCACTTATCTTTTTCTTGTGAGTTTAAGCCTTCGGAATCCTATCTACACAATGGGTATGAAGATGAAATGCCACCAAAAACGAACTGATATTTAAAATTTGTTTGTTCCTTATTAAATGCATTTGAATCAAACTAACGTTTTGATATTAAATCACATTATATCCATGTACAAATGTTTAAATCAGTTTGTAATAAGAACTTTAAGCGTCGTTATACGAAGGAATTATTATGAAATAAAATTTTGGGTAGACAAAATTTTAAAATATGTTTACTTATTCTTGATATGTCTTCCCACTGCTGTAGTTTCATTTTCAAAGCTGCAATACATAACATCACCAACTGCTGCAATATTTACGTCCAGAAGTATTAAGAAGAAGATTTGTATTTGTTTTGTTTTTTAATTGAATTTATTGTATCTTTTCTTTTCACTAATATATATATATATATAACAAAATTAGAACAAAATATAAAGTAAGAAACCTTATTCCTATTTATAATTATAAAATTCCATATTTACAATATTTTATTTCTTAAACTTATATTTTTTACCAAAGTGATATCATTACATTATGACATAACAAAACATTAACATATTACTATCCTAAAATTTCTTTATAAAATATAGCTTTCTTAAAACATTTTTTGTTTCTTTCAATCTTTTTATCAACCAATACAAAATAAAACATAAACTATAACATAATTTGAAAGTATTTTTTAATATTTAAATAGATATAATATATTTTCACTCAATAGGGTTGTAAAGTTAAATCAAGAAGTGTTTAGATATTCTCTTTAATGCATTTTCTTTTAATTTTAAAACATTTACAAAATAAATATGAACGTATAATACATAATATATAAAATACAATGTTTCATAGATTTTTTTTTAAAGAAAGAAGGAAGAATAATATTATCTTTATTTAAAGTTATTTGATTTGCTACAATATTTTTTTTTTACTCCTTTAATTTGTTTAACTATGTCATCTTCAGTAACAATACAATATGATTTTGCTTTTGTACCTACGAATTCCAGTAATAATTTACATGAACACTCATCTTTAAATTTTCCTACGACTTTTTTGTACACTCTTGGAATGTTTTATTGATTATCCTCTGGATAGTCACTTGTATCAAAATAATTCAAATTTTGGTTTATATCATTATACAAATCCTCTGTTTCGAACTCATAAATAAGCGAATCGGTATCAGTATATAAAAGATGTAACTTATCACCGTACTTAACTTTCATAAAATTATAGTGAAAGTCGTACATTAAGGTTTTTGATAAATCTAGAATAGAAAATCCAACATAAATCGGTTTATCATATTTAACCTTTAATCGATTCATTTGAATTATTACTAAGTTCTCGTGTATTACTGATATACTGTGGAAATTTGGTTTACTTATTAAGGAATTTGCTCCAGTACTTTTACCAATATTACCCCATTTTGTGATGATTTTCACATCAACTCTTTTATCCACATTTTCCATTGTTTTCCCAAAAACACTATTATTCATCAATTTATAAAAATCTTTTTCGAATTCATTAGTGGATATGGTTCTGAAATGTGTATTTAGATCAATGTACGATTTTAACCAGGCACTTTGGTTAAATTCTAGAACTTTATGAACTTTTTTCAATATTAAACCGTTTGATAGGCATTGTTTCAAATTTCTAAAATGAATAACATATCGGGTTTTGTTAATTTCATTTGCAATTAATTTTGTATTCTTTGAACTTGTATATGGAGGTTTCAAGTTTTCAGGACAAAATGGTAGATCATTGTGTAAATCATGTAAATATTCAGGGTAATCTAAATCTACACATAATATGTAACCTTTACTAGAATCATCGGTTATTGATTCTATATTTAAATTATTTAATTCCTCATCATTTAACCATCGGAATTTATTGATTGGCAGATATTGACTCATTGCCCATCCATACAAATTATTTGCATCGAAATATCCTAAAAACGTTGATTTTTTTGTTTCATCAAAGTTTTCCTTATACTTATTATTAGCCACAGCGTGTCTACCGCTACATTGACTTAACCCTCCTCTTATGCCTTTTTGTATAAAATGGATCATATCGATATCCGTAAAAAGTTCTAATTCCACTTTGGTGCTTTTCAACATAGCATCCCAGCTAAGACCAGGCGCTGTATAAAATTGACATGGATCGAGATCATAAGTTTTAATACATACATCACGAAAGTTTTCAAAAATATCAGCTAGAAGCAACACATCGGTTTTCAAATAAATATCGCTGTGTTCTCCTAGTGTTTTAATATTGAAAGAATCCCATACTCTCTGAGCATGTAAATAATCACTGTCAATTATATTTGATGAATTCAAAGCACTATAAAAGGATGACTTTGGTGGAAGCTTAGTCTCTTCAAGTTTCTGAGCTGATGTAACATACTCATATGGAAAAATGCCTTTTTTAATAACTAAATTAAACTTTTTGTAACAAAATTAGAACAAAATATAAAGTAAGAAACCATATTCCTATTTATAATTATAAAATTCCATATTTACAATATTTTATTTCTTAAACTTATATTTTTTACCAATTACATTATGACATAACAAAACATTAACATTTTACTATCCTAAAATTTCTTTATAAAATATAGCTTTCTAAAAACATTTTTTTTTTGTTTCTTTCAATCTTTTTATCAACCAATACAAAATAAACATAAAAAATAACATAATTTGAAAGTATTTTTTAATATTTAAATAGATATAATATATTTGTACTTACTTTGCATTTTCTTTTTGAGAAACTACTGTTTGACACAACTAATAATAATAATAATAAAAAAAAGAAAAATCTGATATTTTAACTTAAGGAAAACCTAAAATTTAAATTAACTTCAGTCTTTGACATAACACCTAAGTGTAACATTTCCAAAAAAAAATATGTCTAGCATAGATACTTTTTTAATTTTTGATGAAATTTTGCAATTTTTGAAAACAAATCATCAAAATATATCGGATGTGCATCACGAGGATCTTTTGGATAGTGTAGTCTTCTTGAAAAGATTTATGAATGTATCTACCATAACCTCAAAACATGGCTGTCATTTTAATAACTGTCCATGATCTTCAAACTTATGTCAGGATGGACCAGATACGTGTGCTTGTTACATGCTTCAAAATATGATGTTAAGAATAAAAAAAATTATGTCTCTGTATAAAAAGGTTTAAATAGTCTGATCAAAACTTTAAATTATTATTAGAAATACTTTAAATTAATAAACGTACATAAGAAGAATAAACACTTTGTTTTTTTTTATCATTCAATAAAAAGATGAATCAAAGAAATGCTGTCGAAGAACTACATAATCCTGCTCGAAGGAATTCCCCAAAAAGACGAGTAATTATTAAGTGTCTAGATGATTTATGGCAGGCTGACCTAGTCGAGATGGGTGTGTATTCCCACGAAAACGAAAATTATCCATATCTTCTCACAGTTATTGATACATTTTTTTTAAATTTGCTTGGACGACTCCTATTAAAAATAAAACAGGAACGAGTGTTACTCAGGCTATAGAAGATATATTTAATAAAGGTCGTCACCCTAAAAATTTACAAACAGATGATGGGAAAGAATTTTTCAATGCATCTTTTCAAAAACTTATGAACAAAGCATCGATTGTTGAACGATTTAATCGTACCTTGAAAACTTGGATGTGGAAAGAATTCAGTTTAAATGGTTCATATCGTTGGATTGATATTATAGAACAACTGACAAAAACGTACAATAATTCCAAACACCGTACGATAAAAATGACACTATCTGAAGTTAATGTTTCAAATGAAAAAATATTGCTCTCCAAGATTTATAATCGTATCAAAATACATACATACTACTCCGAAGTTTAAAACTGGGGATTTTGTCAGAATTAGTAAATACAAACATGTTTTCGATAAAGGGTACACACCGAATTGGACCACAGAAATCTTTAAAAAATCCAAAGTACAACGCTCAAATCCAATAACGTATCTATTGAAAGATCACCAAGGGCACCCCATTAAAGGCGGATTTTATGAGCTTGAACTACAGAAAACTAAGTTTCCCGATACATATCTAATCGAAGAAGTGCTTCAAAGGAAAAAAGATCGATTATTTGTAAAATGGCTTGGTTTTTCATCCGATCACAACTCCTGGATACCTTTCCCTAAAAATAAATAAATATCACATCTTTTGTTTTTTTTTTAAATATTAAATATTTATTGACATTTATAAATACATTTTTTTTCTTAAGAGATATTCATATGGTATGCTTGTTTTAATGATTTGAAATTCAATAATTCAACATCAGATTTATATTCGAGATCCTCCTTCATAAAGACCTCAACTTCTCCATTGCTTAAAACTCTCTCAGTTTCATATTCATGATACTCGTAACACTTAATGCTGAGTGTACGCAAATTATAATTGCTATCATACGAACATCGAATAGTTAGCGCCTTATCTTCATCAAACTCAAGCTTGAAATGTCTATAAAAAACCTCTTTACTTTGTATAATTCCTGATATTTCAGTTTCTTTTTTAATCAAGTCTTGCCTAAAACTCTCGATTGCTTCATCTACGGTTATTTTTTTATCTTCCAAAATTTTATTTATCGCTCTTGCTGTTGTTGACGTCACTGCTGTATTATCTGATGCATCATTTTGAAATGGTGTTGTACCCGTTTTTGTGATATTAGGTAAATTTTTACCATTAGTATAGGTTAACAAACGAAACGATAATCCTATCTGCACAGTATCATTATTAGGTAGACTCAAGGAAAAAGAAAGATTGTCAGTTATGTTTGATTGTTGTAAATTTATATCCACTGGTATGGGTAAAGCAAAAGACAGTAAGGGTATCAGACATAAAACGAGCGGGAAAAACAACATTTTTAAAAAGATGCTTACTATTCAAGGGTTTATCATAAACTATTAGAAAACACACTCAACTGTAAAATTTATAAATTTTTTTTATTTATTAATATCTCATTTGTATATATATAGATATATATATTAAGTTATATGTGATTGAAATACGTCATAAACATGTTCAACAGCCTGTATATCTCTACGACTGTCTTTAACATGTTCAATTGACTGTATATCTCTACGAATGTCTTTAACACGTTCATTTGCTTGTATATCTCTGCGATTGTCTTTAACACGTTCAATTACCTGTTCTCTGCGATTGTCTTTAACATGATCAATTGTTTGTATATCTCTGCGATTGTCTTTAACATGATCAATTGTTTGTATATCTCTGCGATTGTCTTTAACACGATCAACTGCCTGTGTATCTCTATGATTTTCTTTTTTCTTTATATCCATTTCCAGTAACACGATCAACTGCCTATGCATCTCTATGATTTTCTTTTTTCTTTATATTCATTTCCAGATAAATAGAAATAGGTTTAATATTATCTTAAATGTTGTACGTCTAATGTTGAAATTCCAATTAGTTAAACATTATTTTTAATTATTCCAAACCACAACAATAATTCAGATAAAAAATATACACCTTTCCCACACAATCATGACGCATTTTTATTCAAGCTCTCTATCACCCCATTAACTTCCTGTTTTGAAATTCCAATTAGCTATTCAATGGGCAGATTAAAAAAAAACATCTTTGTCACACACACATTTCTATTCAAGAAATCTATCACCCGCATTTGCTTGTATATCTCTGCGATTGTCTTTAACACGATCAACTGCCTGTGTATCTCTATGATTTTCTTTTTTCTTTATATTCATTTCCAGATAAATAGAAAAAGGTTTAAGATTATCTTAAATGTTGTACGTCTAATGTTGAAATTCCAATTAGTTAAACATTATTTTTAATTATTCCAAACCACAACAATAATTCAGATAAAAAATATACACCTTTCCCACACAATCATGACGCATTTCTATTCAAGCTCTCTCCCATTAACTTCCTGTTTTGAAATTCCAAATAACTATTCAATGGGCAGATTAAAAAAAAAACATCTTTGTCACACACACACATTTCTATTCAAGCAATCTATCACCCATTAACATAAACACATTTCTATTCAAACACTCTATCACCCATTAACATAAAACACTGACATACAACCACGGTCTCCCCGTCACACTCTTTGATTAAAAAAACATCTTGCACACACACACACATTTCTATTCAAACACTCTATCACCCATTAACATAAAACACTGATTATAAAACACTCTATCACCCATTAACATAAAACACTGATAAGACATACAACCACGGTCACACTCTTTGGCACCACGACCACATACTGATAAGACCGGCGGCCTCTTTCATCCAACTACAAAGCCTACCGACGTCTTTGGCACGCGACACACTTTCACAAAAAATTCCCGGCTTCAGGCGCCCCCTTACCTACTTATGTGTATTCACTAACTAATTAGTGGTGTCATTGATAGTACTGATTTGTTAAATTGTTTGAATTTCAACTATCGTGGGGATGCTCACAGCCTTCGGAGTTTGAATTTAATGAATTTACCCCACCATCGTACTAATTACGGATTGCATGAACCTTTAACTCGCATGTGCAAGTTACTGAATTTGAATGTAAATATTTTTGATTTCAATTTTAGTAAAATTAAACTTAAAAGTGTGTTGAAGACCAGTGAACCACGCTCATAAATGTTTTATAAATTTAAATGTTTGTTCTTATTTGAATAGTCTTCTTAGTATTAGTTTGTATTTTTTGGATTAATATTAATATATATTTGTATGTTTCAAATTGTTTTAAATAAATGTATTCCTTAGCGTTCGCTTTGTAGTAGTTTGTTGCTTACTAACTACTAACACGGCACTAAGTGATGAGCCAGTGTACACAATTGTTGGGTTGGCAAATCATTGGTCGCAAGTTGTTGCTTGCTTTAAGCTCCCTGCGTCAAAGATCTGATAGTGTCAAAAAAAAAAAATCCTCAGAGAACCAAGTGAGCAGAAATAGATCCATTCATTATTCCAGTTATGAAACGGAACTGCAAATATTCTGTGTGAACAGAAAGAGATGGGAGGTTTATCAACTGATGTCTCTGAGTGTATGGAGGCAGTGTTGCCGCTGAGAAATTTGAAAAGGTCGCATAAAAAGGGGTCACGATATAAAAAAGGTAGCATTTTGAAAATTTTTTAATAGATATAGCAAAATCAAACGAAATCCATATAAATAAAACACGTTTTGGAGTAATTTTATATTATATTAATAAAATTAACCAAGCTAAAGAAATCAGTTTTCAGTTTATACTGAAAGTAAAATACATTTTTATGTACATAATTATTGAATTGCATTTACTTGTATACTTAGTATGATTTATATTGAATTGCATTTATTTGTATACTTAGTATGATTTATTGCTTTTAGTATCAAAAATATTTTTTAAATACATAAGTTCAATTAAAACAATGCTCCAATTAATGGGACATTTTACACTCAAACGTCAGGCTTATCAATGGGATTGTCGTGTCGTTTTCACCATTTGGAGCTGAGTTTCCGGAATCTGATTAACTTCCAAAATGAAGTTTTAAACAAAGTCGATGAAAACATTCAGTTCACAAAAATCAAATCAGCCTTCTTTAATGATCATACCCTACGGAAATCCCTATATAACAATAAAATCAAAGGACGCACGGACAACATTTAAAAAATTGGTTTATACAAAATTAAGAGCAAAGAATTCGAGGGCATATATTAAAATTAAGAGCAAAGAATTCGAGGGCATATATTAATATATATTGGTAAAACAGTTAGGACCTTAAAGACACGTTTTATCGAACATTCAATGCTACGGACCCATCTTCAGGCCTCTCACAACATCTTATACTATATTGTTCTATCGATGATGTAGAACTCCCACACTTTTACCTTACGGACGCGTATTTGACACGTACGAGATTCTTGAAATAAACAGACATAAAACATTTTAAATAAAGTACATAATTGTTTACGTAAAAAAAAAACTTAAAAAAAAATTTCATTATTTTATTGATCTGTGCTTTATATTTATTTATTTTTTTTTTTCGTCTAAAATTATAAAATAGTGGAATATACAGGGTGATTTGCATAAGTTGTGACAAAAAGCTATAGGGCATGTATGTAGGTTGGCCTTAGACAAGAAAAAAATCGTATGGGAAGGGGGTCTATTTCGGAATTCAAGTTTTAAAGCAACTCCAATTGGTATCTAAAGACGTACCAAAATTCAAGTTTACATTATCAACAGTAATTATGGAATGAGTTTTTATGCAAATAAATATTCTTTCAAAATGCTTTAATCAAAATCAATGAACTTTTTAAAATGTTGGGCATTTAGATAAATTGCGACAGTACTTTAAAATAAATTGTTGTTAGGAACTGCAAAATGTCACAGTTTTTCTTTCACTAAAGCGGGTTTTTCACTTGAACGAACCCAGCTTAAATTTCACTTAAACGGAGTCTGTTCTGACATATCAGAAATTCAAATGTCATTTTCGTGATGAAAATTTAATGGAGTTGAAAAATAAAAAAGAAGTAAAAGCATTCAGCAAATTTTTTGTTCTGTTCTATTAAATTTTTTTTTCACTTAAGAGAGTTTTTTTCAATGAAAAATATTAAATTTAACTGAAAATATGTTTCAGGTATCCGGGTTTTTCACTTAAGCGAGTTTCGCTTAAGCGGAGTGTTATATACAAATACTCGGGGATGAAAAAAATGTTTCAGATAAGCGGGTTTTTCTCTTAAGCGGGTTTCTCTTAAGCGGGTTTCTCTTAAGCGGGTTTTACTGGGATCCTGTAAACATTGCTCCGAAAATGAACAATCAAGTGGATTTCATTGTGTCCGATTCAATGAGCCTTCGTAGTCGCCGTCATCAATTTGAATAATCTCTTGAAACAATCGATAAGTGCTTTTCGCAGTATCAATTTCTCAGCCAAAATTTCGAAGTTCAAAAGGATCTATTGAATGCAATCATCATATTTAACCAAACTTCTGCTTTAGTTAGTTTCAAACCCTTGTTTTAATTTAAAATTTATTCATTATTTAAATTTTTAAATTAATGTATTAAATAAATAAGTTGTAAGTCCAACAAGAAAATTGATATTAAATAAATTTTTAAATTAATTTATTTATAACATGCTTTTCGTGACATAGTATTTGCTTCATTAAAATGCTCATTTCTTTTTACTAGAATAACGGATTTTAATCAAATGACTTTTATTCGCTTGCAAACAAGTAAGTGCTTATTTTTATATATAAAACATATATATGTATCATCTATTTCATACATTAAAACGTTCTAAATTTATAAACTAATTTTAAATAATTTTCTTGAAAAATATCTAAAAGACCTTCGAAAATATGCTATAACTTTAGTAATTCTATCTTGATATTTAAAAATGAGATGCTACATGATAGACAATAGTATAATAATTTAAATTCAATAAAAAAAAATTACCAATAAAATTGAAATTAACGGCTAAACTTAAAGTGAAAATATAAACATGTATTATATTTTAAGCATCACGAAAAATGTCTAAGTCTATATCTGTAGGTATACATATGCACGTTGGTGGTAGGTATTTCTAATTCGTAATAATCCTCATTGTTGGTTTGGTTGGCTTAAAACTTACTATCATGTGGATTGTGGGTAGAGTATATTATTTGGGTGGCTTTTATATCTTCTGTTCTATTAATCGGATCTGTAAGATTAAGGTCTTAAAATATGTTATGCTAACTTATTGAGTTATAAAATCATTGAAATCACTTCGAAGTTAAGTTATAAAAATTCAAATTGAATGAAAAAGAATTGCTTTCGTTAATATGGACACGGGCTGGGTATTGGCGACAAATTTGATACGCAGTCAAGTGATTGACTTGGCAAGTTGGCTAGATTTATAATAATGGTCAAATTTTCAAGGTCAAGTTCTTTTTATTTTGATTAAGTATCCGGCTAAGCAGTGAACCTTTAAGTTAGAAAAACAATTATTTATACGGTTAACCCAAAGGTACTTTTGTCCGAGATAACTGTTGACTTGGGCGCCTGCCTGGCGACTGAACATACCCTAAGCGGAGCAACGGAGTTGCGTGAGCGGGACAAACTAAGTGAGTGACTGGAATAAAAGGTAGGCTAGATTTATAACTTGACCAGTACCTAACAATGGCCAGATTTTCAAGATAAATTTCCTAAAATCAAGGCGAATTATCATGTGGTATACAAGTAGGTCAAGGGCTGACTGTGCAAATCGGATATGGATTTATAACTTGAGTTCTAATGGTCAGATTTGTATGGTTAAAGTCTTAAAATGAAGGTAAATTATTAATTACTGTATTATGTATTTGTATATGCCATTAATTTTATATAAGTAGGTACATATAATAACATACATACATACTGTGAGCGTCAAACTGAACTGCATTTTTGCAACCCTGTTAAAGCAAGTGGGTTCGATCTTTTAGTAAAATACTTATGTTATTTTTTGAGGTGCTTAATTTTCAATGAATTGCCATATAAAACTTACCAAAAAATAATGAAGTAAAAATACAATACAAAAATTAAAAAAAAAATTCAGTTTTAAAGCGTCAAAAAAAGTGTACAACATGCCACACATACTGTACAAGGTTCCGCTTATCGGGAAAACAACCGTTAAATTTATTTTGTTTTCTTTTCAACTCATAATTATTGATAGATTAATAGTGTTATTGAGTTCTTTTCCATCGAAAGTTGCTTGTTCTTAAATTATTTTTTGAAAATTACTTCAAATGGGTAAACAAAGTGCAGTAGAAACACGACAACTTATTATAAAATTAAGAAAGGAAGGAAGATCTTATCGAGAAATGGCCAAAACAGTGGGCAAATGCCATAAAACGGTGAAATTTTTTTTGACAAATTTCAAAAGTTCAAGGATGTAAAAGATCGACCTCGTTCCGGAAGGAAAAAAAGGCTCTCCGTAACTGATGAACGTGCTATTGTCAGGGAAGTGCGAAAAAATCCAGCGGTTAGTGCAGTAAATATTGCTGAAAACATTACCCAATATTCTAGAGTCAACGTTAGCGCGAGCACTATTCGGCGGACCCTCCATGGTAGCGGGCCATGTAGGCAGAGTTCCTCGCAAAAAGCCATACATTTCTAAAAAAAATCAGAAGCGAAGACTTCTTTTTGCCAAGAAGTATCAAAAAGAGTGAGTGTTGAGATTTTCGGTTCAAGAAAACCACCAAAAATATGGAGACCGAAAAACACTGAATTTGAACAGCAAAATTTAAATTCAACAGTTAAGCAAGGAGGCGGTTCGGTAATGGTCTGGGGATGTATGGCATCATCTAGAGTTGGGAATCTCGTCTTTATTGACAGTACGATGAGAAAAGAAGATTATCTTAATATTTTAAGAGACAATTTGCCGTGTAGTGTTGCGAAACTGGGGTTAAGTGATTCGTGGGTCTTCCAACAAGACAAAGACCCCAAGCACACATCGAAAATAGTCAAGGAATGGTTACTTTATGGTACACCTAAGCAACTGGACCACCCACCCTAATCCCCAGACTTTAACCCCATCGAGCATTTGTGGGAGTATCTGGATAAGCAAATCCGAAAGAGGAACATAACAAACAGAGAGTCACTTAAGTCAATTTTAGTTGAAACTTGAAGAGTGGCAAAAAATGTAGAGTTAATGCCCAGACGTATTGATGCTGTTTCAAAGCGAAGGGGAAGCAGATAAAGTACTAATTTTAAGTTTTTTACTTTAATTAAAATAATGTACACTTTTTTTGACGCTTTAAAACTGAAATATTTTTGAAGTAAAACTTCTTTTGCGGCATGGGGGTAAAAAATTTTTCTATGGAGCTGTCAGTGACATGTCAAACCGACATACAAATTCCCGTCACGAATTACAAAATTCAGCGTCACGATATTACATTTTCGTTAAATGCAATGGTTCGTGCATTTAATATATTCGTTGAGATGGTTAGTAGAGTTGTGTAGTTCCGGACCTAAATAGTTCCAGGAACTATGTCTTTCCTCGGATACATTTCCACTCGTTCCTAAAACTGAATTTAAACATGTCCATAGTTCCGCCTACGTAGACACAAAACAAGACGAAATACACACATGCATATCTTGCGAAATGCCCAGCCAAAGCCAACCACACAAGAATGAGAACGAGTTGAGTATCACACAAAAATACACAACCACAACTACACTCTACACAGGGTAGGTAAAGGCATATATTGTTTGTTTGTATTGTCTTGTTGACTGCCCTCTACCTACACGCATTACGCACCGATTGCAAAGACAGCATAGAGTATAGCAGATACATACAGGAAAGGAACGAGATATACGTTAATCGGTCCGACCTCTCATCATGCAAATAGTTCCTCCTTTAGTTCCATATCTTCGTCAAGCACATTGCATATAACATTTCTTCGTAGTTCCACTCTTATTGGTATGGAGTGGAGTATAGTGCATTTGTTGTAGTTCCTTCATGTTCGGCTGAATTTAAATCGGTCCGATGCGATCTTGAGGTTTTAGTTCCTTTCCCTTTAGTTAGTTCCATACTCATTTTTAGTTCCATATCCATCCAATCCATTCTCAATCCAATTGACATAGTTCTTTCTTTTTCTTCTGTATTGTCTGTTGTATTTTGAAGTTGAATTATTTGTTTACTGTTTAGTTTTGTTTTGTTTTGTTTTGAAAAGTAAAAATATTAAAATATTTGCATTGGAATATTGGTAATTTTAATTTATTTCTTGTATTTAATTTAGATGAAGTTTGATTTGTATTTAGTTATTTTGCAAAGGCAATTAGATATTTGATTTACGTAAGGAAATGTTAAATGTTATTTTAAATTCACCTACAATGGAGAAGCCAAAATAATTTGTTTTGAGTCACATTTTAAGTGTGTTGGTATGTGCTAGAGCCTAAACGAAAGGATTATTGTAGGTATTTGGTTTGTTACGGGCATACAACAATTTGCAGAGGTCATAAAGATTTACGAATGGATTATATTGAAATTTTGAAGAACTTTCCTATGAGCTTCTTGCCATTGTAGCTTTACTAGAAACTAAATCACTAATGAAAATTTAAATATCTGAATTTGAGACGTTTAAAATAGCAGATTCATTCATAACTTTGATGCCAAAATAAAACTTATGGCTTAAATAATATTAATTGAGTACCTAATATTCTTATGCGAACGGCTTGGCTAAACAGAAATTGTTTCTAACTAAAATAATTATTCAAGTAATACCTAATAAGCTTAATTATTGTGTCATAATGACTAATTTTGCTTTTTAAGCGTCTTAAAACCGTAAGTTAAAATTTTCAATAACGAGTTTCAATGATGGCTATAACCCTATCCCTATCAAATTGTTTTATGCTCGAAATTGAAAAAAATCGTATTAAAAATGTAAACTTTTTAATAAATATCAATCATACGTTCACTGAGTAGTTATTTTAATTCAAGGCTCAATGTTTTCTAAGCTTTGAAGTTTGTACTTTTTTTGTTATTTTCCTAACTTACTTTTTTTTATACACATTAAAATGTTTAAATTGGAAAAAATTTATTTAAAGTTCTTTTGTTTTTTTTTCTACTGGATCTGAAACGATATCTTCCCATATTATATACGTCATATACAATATCATGTAGTTTCAAACATGATAATTCATCTATAAAAGAGATGAAAAGTCATTCCGTAAGTATTGTACCTAGTTCAATTTTAAATTCTTCTTTGAGAACAATAAGCTAAAGAATATTTAAATAATTCACTTCGAACTGAACATTTTTTTATTGAATTCCCTACGTCAAAACAACAAACAATTGAATAATAAAGATATTCTTTAGTCCATTCTAATTAGAATCGAACTACGAATGAAAAGAACTATGTAGGTATTTTTATGGAACTATACCAACAAGCATTAACTAGTAAATTGCTAAAATCTTAATAGTTCCGCGGACATGGTTCCAGGAACTAGTTCCGATGAGGAAAAGAATCGTTCCATGTCCGTTCCGCTCTTGGAACTGTTTTGCGCAACTCTAATGGTTAGTGAATTCGAGTAAGGGATTTTTGTGGGAATAATTTTATTTCTGAGGATTTTTGAAGTAAAACTTCTTTTGCGGCATGGGGGTAAAAAATTTTTCTATGGAGCTGTCAGTGACATGTCAAACCGAAATATAAATTCCCGTCACGAATTACAAAATTCAGCGTCACGCAATTCATTGAAAATAAACCACCTTAAAAATAACATAAGTATTTTACTAAAAGATTGAACCCACTTACTTTAACAGGGTTGTAAAAACGCAGTTCATAACTGTACACTTTCTTTTGACGCTCACAGTAGGTTGGTATGTATATGTATATACCTATATAAGTTAGTGAATTTTAACTGATATGGGTAAATTGTTTTTTTTTTTTGGAAATAGTTTATTTAGATTTTATAATAACTTGAGTTATAATGGTTCGATTTTAATAATTTAAGTCTTAAAATATAGATACAAAATTTAGCTTAACTATACTAAAAAATTAAGCTATATTATACAACAATGTATTGCAAATACATTGTGTTGCAAATACATTAAGTTGCAAATACATTGTGTTGCAAATACATTGTCTTGCACATACATCGTGTAACAGTTAGCGTAGCCAACTGCTCGGGTAAATATACTAATAAATCAAATAATAAAGGACCAAGATGAATCCCTTGAAAAAACCAGAATTAACTTTTAATTGAAACGAACAGCTATTTCTGAACATAACGCTATAATGCTGTAACGATTAAATTACTGAACTGCTTTTGAATTATAATGTAACGTCTTTTATGAAGCGCCATCTCTTGGAAATTTAGGTAAATCACAAATCTGTACTGAACGCTACCACTGATATCTTTGAGTGAGCTTTTTCGAACATTGAAAGAATGTTCGAAATTCGAAGGGGAATTATTACCCCCCCTACCGTCATAGAAAGATTGAGAAGCAAATACAAGAATCTTCGCGAAAGTAATAGAAACTAAATTTTGTTATATAAGACAACTGCGTTGCCGACCTGAACACAGTTTAGTTTTAATAGTGAAAGAGTAAAGTTGGTTGAAATAAGAGATAAATAAATTATTTTTGGAAATTATGTAGTTTCGGTATATTTGAGTGTTGAATAATAAATTGTTTGTAAGTAAGAAAGTAAAGTGTTTTATTTACGAAATAAATAAGTGGAAGTTTTAGAGAAAGTAAATAAGTTTTATCTGTCGAACCCTAAGAAAATATTACATTGGTGTTAGAAGTGACAATAAAACTTATTATCTGTGAATTCAGAAAATTTATGGTGATAAATTAATAAACTTAAAAAAAAAATCGTGTGTTTTTAATAAAACAAAGACAAAAAGTGAAAGTGGTAAAAGAAGAAAAAAAAAAGAAAAATGGGTAATACATTGAATGAATTAAATTAAACTTAAGGCAGAATTAAGTAAACGAGGTCTACCTACTGCTGGAGCGAAAAATGACCTCATTATCCGTCTGCAAGAAGATTTAAGACAACACAATGAAAACCCGGACACATTTGTATTCGAAATTGAAATGCCGGAAAAACAAGTAAGTACTGGTGCCGACTTGTCGTTAATAATGGCTCTTCTCCTTGAACAAAAGAGTGAACAAAGGAATCTTCTCTAACAAATCGAACAACAACGTGCTAAACAAAAGAATGAACAAAAGAATCTTCTAGAGCAAATCGAAGAACAACGTAAAGAGCAAAATAATCTTCTCGAAGAACAACGTGTTGAACAAAAGAGTGAACAGAAAAATCTTCTCGAACAAATCGAAGAACACCGTAAGATTGAACAAAAGAATCTTCTCGAGCAAATCGAAGAACCACGTTAAGAGCAAAGGGACCTTCTAGAAGAACAGAAGAACCTAATCGAAGGTAAGCTCGATACATTTGAGAACAAGTTCATTGTTCTGGGTGGACGTATTGATGATGTAGACGCAAAGCTCGAGAGCGTTCAAGAAAAATTCGAAGGCAAAGTTCAAAGAATTGCCGATGAATTAGACAAAGTTCGAAAAATTAAGATTAGAGAAAGTGTTGGCGATTACCCAAAGAAGAAGGAAATGCATCCACCGACTTTGGATGGGCAAACTTCTTGGTTGATCTACAAGAAGCAGTTTCAGGCAGCCGCAGCAACGAATGGCTGGGATGACGAGGACAAATTTATAGCTCTGACACTTGCTCTAAGAGGACCTGCTGCTGAACTACTGCAAACCATACCAGCAGATAAGAATGGCAGCTTCAGTGCTCTTGTTCAGGCTGTGGCAAGCGCTTTGGAGATGGCCATATGCAAGAAGTCTTCCACGTCCAGCTCAACACCAGAGTTCAGAAAAGAGGAAAAACTTTGCAACAGCTCCAAGCAGATATCGAACGGTTGGCGCATCTGGCATATCCAGCTGCAGGGAATAAAATCATCAGCCAATTCGCAACAGAAGCCTTCATCCATGCTGTATCTGATATCAGCTTACAGCGAGCAATTCGAACTGCTGGAAAACGCACACTTCCTGAAGTTTAAGCTTTCGCTCTGACTATGGAAGCAGCAGAACAAGCTTCCCAAGGAGTTCATCGAGTCAGAGAAGTAGAAGTAGAAGTATTCTCTTTTCAGAAAATGGCATTCCAAAGAAGCCAGCGCCAAGGACCTGCTCGATGCTGGAATTGTAACAAAACCGGACACCTCTTCAGCGGCAGTGCAACAACAATAAACACGTGGCTAAAATCGACACCAGTGCCACTGCCTCCATTGTACGAAGAGATTTGTTCAAGATGAATTGGCTACATAACACCAATAGCTGTCTCAAGACAGCAAAAGTGTATGGCGAAGTTCGTCTAACTATTCGTTTGGCAGAACTAGAGTTTTCGCATCTATTTCTGATAGCAGATATATGTGACGACTGCATCGTTGGAATCGACTTCATGAAGGAGCATGGAATAATTTTGGATACCGGTAAGCAAGTTCTAAAGTACCAAAATGTGGAGATTCTGATGGTCTATGGCAACGAAAACTCAACAACTATTAGGACCGTCATCAAAGAAGACATTTGCTTGCCTGCTTCTTCGGAAGTGTTCGTGTGGACGAAATTAAAGGGTGACCTTGGAAGTCATCGATACCTTATGGTATAACCAGATACGGAACAATGTTCCCAAAACATCATGGTAGGGAAGACTTTTGTGGCTCCAAAGAACAAGATGGTACCTGTACGGATACTGAACATTAAACCGTATGAAATTAAGCTCAAAAAGGGAGAAATAGTTGGGCAATGTGAATCTGTATCCGCGATTACTAAAATCACCGAAGCGGAATCAAAGAAGCCTTTTGACACCGAAAAGATGGGAGCACTCGATTTTGTGTAGACTATCGAAGACTGAACGATGTGACAAAGAAAGATATTTACAAAAAAACACAAAGAAAGATAGCTACCCTCTACCCAGAATCAGCGATACATTAGACGCGATGGAAGGAGCTTAATGGTTTTCAACTTTGGATTTGAAGAGCGGTTATTGGCAAGTAGAAATCCACCCAGAAGATCGGGAAAAGACGGCCTTCTCCACAGGAAATGGTCTGTGGCAGTTTAATAAGATGCCATTCGGGCTATGCAAAGCTCCAGCAACTTTTGAGCGTTTGATGGAGTGCGTTCTACATGGACTAACTTGGAAATCTTGCCTGGTTTACTTGGATGATGTCATCGTGTACGGAAAAACATTTGACGAACAATGTGAAAACCTTAAAGCTGTATTCCAGAGGCTTCGAGATACACATATTAAGTTAAATCCAAAGAAATGTGCGCTTTTCAAAACCGAAGTTAAATATTTGGGACATATCATCTTATCCCAAGGAGTAAAGACTGATCCTGAAAAAGTTGACCCTGTGAAGAATTGGCCAACGCCTCAGGACAAACATCAACTCCTAAACTTTCTTGGTCTAGCCACATATTATCGGCGTTTTGTGAAGGATTTTGCTAGGATTGCCAAAAGCTTGCATCGGCTTACTGAAAAGGGAAAGCCGTTCAAATGGTCAGGTGAGTGCGAGAAAAGCTTTCAAGAACTGAAGCTGCGTTTATGCAATGCACCTGTGCTGGCCTACCCAACTCCGGGAAAACCTTTTTATCATCGACGCTAATGCAAGTAACGTTGGAATTGGAGCTGTACTATCGCAAGCCCACGACGGAGAGGAAAAAGTTGTCGCCTACTACAGCAAAGTACTCTCGAAGCCAGAAAGGAATTATTGCGTGACAAGGAGGGAACTTCTGGCTCTGATATTGGCAACAAAGCACTTCCATAAGTACATCTATGGACAGACGTTCTTTCTTCGAACAGACCATGGTGCGCTCAATTGGCTTTTAAACTTCAAAAATCCAGAAGGTCAAGTAGTAAGATGGATCGAAAGGCTGCAGACGTATAACTATGAGATTCAACATCGAAGAGGAAAGCTGCATTCAAACGCAGACGCACTACCTCGGCGACCGTGGAAACCAGACTGTAAGCATTGCACAAGCCAAGAAGAAAAGGAAATGGTCATTGTCCAAAGAACAAGAGCTGATTCGGATATAGAACCTATTCTTGCATGGAAAGAGCACCAAGAGAAACCAGAATGGTGTGATCTCTCTGACCGAAGTCCGGCTCTCAAAGCATAATGGGCACAATGGGACTCGCTTCATGTGCAAGAAGGGGTACTAAGACGTAAGTGGGAATCCGCAGACGGTAAATCTTATGTGATGCAGCTAGTCGTACCTCGGTCAAAAGTTTATGACGTTCTTCAAGAAATGCACGACGGAACTTCTGGAGGTCATTTGGGAGTGAATAAGACGTTGGAAAAGATACGGCAAGGGTTCTACTGGCTGCACGTCGAAAAGTGGTGCCGAAAATGTGATACTTGTGCTGCTACCAGAGGACCGGGTAGAAAAATTCAGAGTAAAATACAGCAGTATAATGTGGGCCCACCTTTCGAGAGAATTCCTATAGACGTCGCAGGCCCTTTTCCTGAAACTAATAGTGGAAACCGATACATCCTTGTTTTCATGGATTATTTCAGCAAGTGGCCTGAAGCATTTGCCATCCCAAACCAAGAAACCAAAACAGTTGTGGTTCAGATTTTCTTTAATTGGGTGAGCAGGTTCGGCGTTCCCATGGAACTGCATTCTGACCAAGGAAGGAATTTCGAATCTAAAGTCTTTTAGGAGGTTTCAACGCTTCTTGGCATTAAGAAGACGAGAACAACACCGCTCCATCCACAATCTGATGGGATGGTTGAACGATTCAACAGGACGCTTAAAAAACATCTATCTAAGGTTGTCGGCGACTACCAACGAGACTGGGACCGACATATTCCATTGTTCCTTATGGCATATCGAAGTGCAACCAATACCTCGACGGGAAAAACACCATTGGAAATCCTGTTTGGATCATCAATACGCCTGCAAAGTGAAGTGATATTTGGGTGTTGTCCAAATGAGTCACAGGGAACAGAGGACTATTTGGATGACCTGAAAGACAGGCTTATTGACATTCATCAACGAACAAGGACAAACATAAAACTATCCAGTAATCGAATGAAAACAAGATATGACGTAAAAGCAACAGAAACAGGATTTCAAGAAGGAGACCTTGTGTGGTTTTACAATCCTCATCGATAATAAGGACTATCACCAAAACTCCAACAAAACTGGGAAGGCCCATATACTGTTGTGAAAAGAATCAATGATGTGGTCTACCGTATACAGAGAGGGGTAAGAGGCAAATTAAAAGTTGTTCATTGTGACCGTTTACATCGATACAACGGTGAAAGAAGTGATGAAATTGCTCGGGACGATCAATCCTATGAAGGGGGCAATGTAACGAATAAATAACTGGACTTTATGAATTACTATACTGAACGCTACTTTAAGTGAGCTTTTTCGAACATTGAAAGAATGTTCGAAATTCGAAGGGGAATTATTACCCCCTCTACCGTCATAGAAAGATCGAGAAGCAAGAACGAGAATCTTCGCGAAAGTAATAGAAACTAAATTTTGTAGCGTGATGGTAGGTCGGTAGAGCAAAATCGTGATGGGTTCTTCAAATAAAACAGTAAACACCGTGAATATAATATTTAAAATTAACTTTTATTTAAACAAAATTTATTAAATCTATAGGTAGGTACAATTTTACAAACTCTAACTTCTTCCTTGGTGTTTTATCGTTATGCCTATTTCCTTTGCTGTTATGCGGACGGAGGTCGGCTGTAACTGCTGAAGGGAATAGCTCATAACAATTATTAACCCAGAAAAGAAGATAAGTAATAAAATGCGGTATGTGATACCTCTGAATTATTACTTACCAGCTCCCTGGTCAACTCGAAAGTGATTTAATTCTAAATTTGGTTCTCCTTGTATAGTGAGAAAATTAGTTTTTCATCGCAACATTAGTAGGCTTTGAAAAATAATAATATAATGCAAAGAAAATGTGATAATTTACAAAGTATAGTCAAAGGCTATTTTTAACTTAAACTTTCATACAAATAAATAATTATATACCTAATGCAAAGAAGATGCGATGATTTACAAAGTATAGTCAAAGGCTATTTTGAAGTTAAACTTTCATAAAAATAAATAATTATATAATACAAAGAATATAGTCAAAGGCTATTTTGATGTTAAACTTTCATACAAATAAATAATTATATAATGCAAAGAATATAGTCAGAGGCTATTTTGATGTTTTATTAACTACAATAATATTAAATAATGTGTTGTTACAATTTTGCTATATAAGACAACTGCGTTGCCGACCTGGACACAGTTTATTTTTAATAGTGAAAGAGTAAAGTTTGTTGTAATAAGAGACAAATAAATTGTTTTCGGAAATTAGTTTCGGTATATTTGAGTGTTGAATAATAAATTGTTTGGATGTAAGAAAGTAAAGTGTTTTATTTACGAAATAAATAAGTGGACGTTTTAGGGAAAGTAAATAAGTTTTATCTGTCGAACCCTAAGAAAATATTACAATATCTATCTTTAAGGTATGAATATATCCACATAACAAAACAATGGTTAAGTCCAATTTTCTTTAATTTATCTAAAAATATTTCGTGACTTAATTTATCAAAAGCTTAAGTGAAGTCTGTAAAGATGCAATCAGTGTTTTTCAGAAACATTTTTCTTTACAAATCCGTGTTGATTTTCACATAAAACAGAAGAACAGTTAAAAGCAAGTATAACGCTGTTTCTTTCGCCAGTTAAATTTAAATTCAGATTTCCAATTTAATGAAAAATAAAACTCAATTTTTTTAATACTTCGTTATAATTAATTTCTTTTAATTCGAAAATATATAAAATGAATTCGTATCTCAAAATGGTATCGTGTCGAATATAGGAAAAAGCATGACCTTCTTTTTATCCATGAAGGTTAAAAGATGACTTTAAATAATTATTACATCAGTCATTAGTTTGACAAGGAATGTCACATTGGGCTAATACTCGTTAGTTTTAAAATGATTAGTTCCCAATGGTAGTAGGTAATTTATATTTAAAGTGTTATACATATTTAATTTATTTAGTTTTTAATTGTATCTTTAAAATAATATAAATATACATTTAGGTCATATGTCAAACATTCTCCGCCCCGGTGAACGATGTTCGCAAATTGGCGTCTTGATGTAAGTGACACGATCGGGCCCTGGCATATGTTTAGTTCGCTGCATAAGTAAGTAAATTATTGCTAACTTTCTTTGGTAAGAACATGTACAGAGAAAAAAAAAAATTATTAGCGGAACATAAAACAAGACAAACAAGTTCAAGGTTAACAACAAAAAACAATAACAGTTTATGTTAGTGCATAACACCTGCACTCATATTGCTCCTTATCAATTTCATTGAAAGAGCTTTTACAACCGTTGCACATTCAAGGTTACTTTACTATGTTCTTGTTGTTGTTTTCTCTTTTACTAGTGCAGCTATTGAATTCGCCGTGGTATTTTGACGATCATCTTCAAATGTAAATCAATTTTCATTGATGTCGGGTCGCGGTCGATCTTGGAATTAGATTTTAAAGTGTGTACATTTTAAATTTATTTTTTATTTATCGTGTCGGGCGTGTGAGTGTTTAGTTTTATTATAAAATTATAAAATTTTATTCTAAATAATTTATTATTATGAATTGGTAGTGCGGTTGCCAATAATAATTATTACAGTCAAACTTCTCTATAACGAACCTTCAAGGGATCAAAAAATTGCTTCGTTATAAAGAAGTTTTATACAAAATTCGTTATATAGAAAATGTAATTTTTTAACACTGCAAGAGGTATATTTAAAAAAAATGGTACAAAAAAAACTCATTTTAAAGATATGTATGTCTTTTTATTTTTTAATTAAAAAAGTAGGTACATTATAAATTTTCGATTGCACTTGAGTTTAATTTTTTGTTTTATTATAAAAATTTTAAAATTCTCTCAAACTCGACCTGTTGCGTAAGAGTATTACTACATATGCACACTTCTTATACATCCGTACATACATAATAATTTCAATTTTAGGGTCCCCCACACCAACACGAATTTTCGGTGGCGACGACAAAATTAACAATAACAGCACGTGGTTGTCAATGAAAACAACACGTTGTTATTATTGTTTTCGTCGTCGCCACCGAAAATTCGCATTGGTGTGGGGGAACCTTTAAGAAAATTCTTCCCAAAACGGGGAGTTTCCTTTTAAAATTAGGAATTAAAATCGTAGTAGGCTTTGATTTAAAATTTGAACATAATTGACGTTTCGAAAATTCGTGCTTAAACGGGGAGTTCCCTTTTAAAATAAGGAACAAAAATCGTAGTCGGCTTTTATTTCAAATTTGAAAATTGAGATTTCGTTATAAAGAAACAACTTTGCTTTCGGACCAAAAAAATTATTTCCTTAAGCCTGCATCACACGACGCTTGTTTTCCTGCTAGAAATGCTTGCTGGCTTTCGTGCTGGTTTTGTTGCATGGTGTGGTGCTGGATGTTTTGCTGGTTTGAATTCTTCGGCTTCACTCGATGATTGTTTTGGAGCTGGATTCGCTGATGGTTTTTTGACATTTCTTGCGAATTTGTACGAATTTTCACAATATTTTTCTACACAAATTTTCACAAAAATGCATACATCTGATAGAACTAAATATACAAATGAATGAAATCACGTTTAATTTTGTTTAAAGTTGAAAAAACTATTAGAAAATAAATAAAAACGAAATCGAAAAAATGACATTTGAAAATATACATGTACCTTTTGACATCTGCTAAAATCCAGCAGCAAAACAAGCAAGAAAAATAGCACCGGTTCTAACTTTGAAATCTAGCAGCTCTTCTATCAAGAGAGCCAGCAGTGATGCCATTTTCCAGCTCAATAGCCAGCACGAAAGCCAGCAAGCATTTCTAGTAGGAAAACAAGCGTCGTGTGATGCGGGCTTTATAAAGAGAATTTCGCTATAGAGAATTTCGTTATAAAGAACCTAATTCATATGAGATATTTTTTTAAGGGGAAGAAGAACAAAATGAAATTCACTATAGAGAGAATTACGTTATAAGGAAGTTCGTTATAAAGAAGTTTGACTGTATTATTACATTGTTGATAATAATAAATGATTTAAAATCAAAGTGATGTGAGTGTTGTGTAGAGTGGTTGATATCATTAAAATGATTAAATATAATCCGTGATGTGTTGTTTGTTGTTGCTGCTCCTGGGATGCTGCTGCTGCTGTGTTGCTCTCAAACCCGCATAAAGCGCAGGTGGATTTATATGATGAGCGTTTTGTTATTCTTATTTATACATATTTTTATTTTATAATTAAATTTTATTCATAATTTAAATTTTATTTATTTATTTATTTCGTTGCTCCCTTTTTTTTAAATTTTATCCCCCTTTTTTTACTTATCTTGAGGGTATGTGTGTGTGTGCGTATTTTCGGTTTCGGTTCGCGTATTTTTTACGATTTCGATTTCGATGCATGAATGTGTGTGTGTTATTTTAAACTGCAAATAATTCCAAATGGCTGCCGATGTTAGCCAAAACGTTGATGATGTCACATCGGGTTTCGATTTGAATTCGTTTTGAATTAAATTTTTTTTTTTGATTTTATTAAATAAAATATAACAAAATAATTTAAGTTAAGTGTGCTGACTTTTAGTGGTGAAAAATTTAAATAATTTTCCATTGTGTTGTGTTCGTTTTTAATTGTGTTGTGTTGTGTGAATATTTAATGAGTTTTCATATGAACATATGCGGAATGAAAAGTCGTCGGCGATTGGTGGATGAGACTGTGTTTTGCCGACGGTATTTCGCCGATGGATTTGCCGACGGTGTTTCGCCAATGGATTGGCCGACGGGGTTTCGCCGATGGGAGTTGCCAACATTTTGATAAAAATAAATTTAATTATATGTATATGTGTTGATTTTATTAATTCAATTATATTTTTAAATTTATTTATTTGAATTTGTGTTGTGTATCAAAATGAATATGTTTAATAAAATTGTGTTTTTTTTTAAATACCTATCATAATGAGTTTTTTTTTTTTGAGATTTAGATTTATTTTGCATTTTATTTCGAATTTTGATTTTATTTTATGGATTGTTTGAAAGGTTTTGAGTATTTTTAAGGTGTTTTGAGTGTTTTCTAGGAGTTTTGAGTGGACTGTATGTGATTTAGATGTGGTGTTGTGTTGTGTTGTGTGGGGTATTTTATTATTTTTAATTATTTTCATTTTAATATATTTTTAAACAAATTAATTTTCTTAGATATTATTTTTTGCGAGTTAGTTTTTTTTTATAATTGATTTAAATAAGGGTGTTTTCATCGTTCGATGTGTTACACGGTAGGTAACAGATTTTCGTGATAGGCCGTTTTATAATTGCAGATTTTGTTTTTGATGTTACGACTCGTACTAGTCCGTCAACTCCTGGATGTGTGTCGGTGATTCTGGCTAACGCCCATTGGGATGGTGGAAGTCTTTCATCTTTGAACTTCCAACTTTATGTTCTGCTTCCTTTTTCGTCCATTTTGGTCGTTGTTGCAATCGTGAGAGATATTCTCCATTCCATTTTTGCCAGAATACGTTGACGAGGGCTTGAGTCCTTGTCCATCTGTCTAGGTAGCTCATGTTTTCTACGTTTTTGCCTTTTTGAGGAATAGTGAGTAAGGGTTCGCCAATCAGGAAGTGTCCTGGTGTTAAGTAGTCTAGGTCATCGATGTTATCCGATAGAGGGCATAGAGGTCGGGAATTCAAACATGCTTCGATCTGCGTGAGAAGTGTGTAGAGTTCCTCGAAAGTTAACCTTTCATCTTTTGGGAATTGTATTTTTATTCTCTAATTCACTCAGTTCTGCAGTGAACATGAGCCTTTGTACTGCTTTATGTACAAATAAGGCTGCAACTTGTAGCTCTTCCGGATTCAATTCTCCTGAAATCTTTGATGTTTTTCGTCTTTTTACAAGGCCATTCCATTTAAAGCGACAACAGAAAGCAATTGCTCTGATGATCTTTGATAGTCGCGAACATCTAAGTATACATTTGTTGAAGTCATCATCCGCTTCATCAGAGTTGGCTATTAGGCATTGCTTCTTTTCCGTTCGCTTTTCAATTTCGGTGTCGAGAGTGGATGGTTGTTCGGGTATTTCAAATTTCCACCTTTCTCGCAAAAATGAGGGCCCTATCCACCAAAGATCTTGTGTTCCCAATGCTGAAGGTGAAACACCCCTAGATGCTTAATCAGCTGGGTTATGGTCCGTTGGAATGTGTTTCCAAATATCGCAGTTTGTTAATCGTTGGAATTCTGCAACCCCGTTACTGACGAACGTTGTCCATTTGGAAGGCTGTGCTTTAATCCAAGCCAACGTAATCATTGAGTCTGACCATGCGTATACCTTTGCGTTTGAGACATCAAGAACTTCTTTTGTGTATTTTAATAGTGATGCCAAGAGTACAGCTCCACAAAGTTCTAGTCGTGGTAGACTGACTGTTTTCAATGGAGCCACTTTTGTTTTTGATATTAGTATATGCATGTGGATATTCCCGGCATTATCAAGGACACGTAAGCCTTCTCCGACGCGTCACTAAAGCCGTGAAATTCCACCGATTTCTGTGTATTATGTGTTTTAATCCATCGTGGGATTTTAACGTCTTGTATTAAAGGCAGTTCTTTCTGAAAAACTTGCCATTCTTCTTTGAGATCTGATGAGATGGGTTCATCCCAATCGGTTCATCTGCACCATAATTTTTGCATCGTGATCTTATCTTTGATCACACATGGTGCAATCCAGCCGAATGGATCAAAAAGTTTTGCAATTGTTGATAACATTGTCCTCTTTGTTGCTTCTTCGGGTTCCTGTTGAAAGTTTTTGAACGAGAATGAGTCTTCTTGTGGATGCCATCTTATGCCTAATGTTTTGACATGATCTTTCGATTCAAAAGGCAGTTCAAAACTTATCTCACAATCTTCTTTGGGTAAGCCTTGCAGAAGATCTTTGCAGTTGGACGTCCCCTCCCGAAGTTTGAGACCTGCAGACGCCAGAAGATGTCGTGTTTCCTCACTTTATACGAGTTTTTTCGCTTTATACGAGTTTCATCGATGGAATCTCCTCCGCTGATGAAATCATCGACATATATCTCACCTGTGACCGCAAGAGCTCCTTTTGGATACCTTCCAGCCTCATCCTCAGCGGCTTTGTGTAGGACACGAATGGCCAAGTAAGGCGCACAAGCTATGTCAAAAGTGACCGTCTTGAGTTTGAAGACCTTGGTGGGTTGCTTTGGATTTTCTCTCCAAATAATGAGTTGGTAGTATCGATCCGATTCTAGCACAAAAATTTGGCGATACATGTTCTCAATATCAGCTGTTATTGTAAATTTATATGCTCGCCATTTTAAAATTATATCAACAATAGCTGTGTTTTATTTTCCCCCAGATCCAATCCAGATCAGATCATGAAAAGAAAACAACCCAGGATCTCAGTGACAACTTGATATATACTCAACTCTTTTTTCCTTTTGTTTTTTTTATTTGTATACACCCGTTGTCTTTTTTCTTTACACTACTGGCGACATTTACAAATTAAGGGTGTGTGTTCAAAATGGATTTGGAAAGAAAGTTGGATCTTGTGTTGTTTTTGTAATGCATGTATTTTCGTAAGCGAATCCAATCTTGTTCGGATCTGAGGGAAAATAAAACACAGTTAATATTCTTTTGAAGTTTAGGACCTGTCATCAGGTGTTGATTCAAGGATGTACCATCATATGTTTTTGAGGCTGCATCAAAACGACTCTTAATTTTGTGGTAGAGCTCGATTCTTTAAATACAGCATGATGAAGAAGAAAATAGTGAAAAAAGAGGTTTTCAAAATTGGGTCGTTTACATCTACTTCTTCCATGTGTTTCAAACTAAGGTATTCCATGATACATTGGCTGTATTTTTGTTGCAATTTTGGGTCCCTTTCAAATCGTCGTTCCAAAGATAAAAAACTTCAAGTTGTCATTTCTTTGCTGGATCCTAGTTCATGATGAAATCCTTCCTTAAATGGAAGATTCACTTCGTAACGTCCATCTGATAATCGTTTGGTTGTTTCAGTAAAATTCTTTTCGCAGGCGATATCTTCTTCTGAAGGTTAAATTACGAAAGGAGTTTCTTCAATCTCCCAAAATTTTCGGATTTGTGTGTCGAAGAAATTTCGGATCGTCTTTGGAATAACCTCAGCAATCTTACCCAAAATAATCCATCCCAATTGGGTGTTTGGTGCAATGGGAGCGACTTCGTGCTCACTGCGAATAATTTCCGGTAATACAATGTCCGGATAAACATCTGTGCCAAAAAGTATGTCGATTGGAGCGGGAACATAAAATTGAGGATCTGCTAACTGCAAATTATGTGGTATCATTTTGTGGGTCGGAAGAAGGCCAGTCAACGACTTAAAAAGGTACGCTTTGGTTGCGCCCTCAAACGTCAAATGTTTGGATTTAAACATAATGTCAACGTAACTTTGAATGGTGCCGTTGCTGACCTTCCCTAGCCCTGATACATTAACGTGTGTTTTGAGATTTAAAAGCCTTGCTGCTGACTCAGAGATAAAAGTGGCATCTGAGCCTGGGTCAATATGTGCTCGGAAATCTGAAAATCCTCCACATTCAAATTTAACTCTGACGATCGCAGTGGCTAATAAAATGTGCGTACCATGGACTTGAGATGCATAAAAATTGTTTCGGGTACTGCAACCAGGGGCCTATTTCTCAGATCATACATCATATACATTGTATGATTTTGACAGTTCTGTTGTATGATTTCTGTTTCTCAGATTTGTTGTATGATCCAATGTCATACAACAATGTGTAACCACTGATTACACTGGAAATATTGGAATGTTGTATGATTCTATTTCTCAGAAATTTATCATACACATCATAAAGCAAATTAACCGCAAATTTTTCATACATTTCATACAGCATATAAATTTGTTGTATTGTAAGTGTCTGACTACTATGAAAAGGAAATACACAAAAGTAAGTTTTTTTTTTAAATTTATAAGATTATGACAAATTTGAACCATGACCAATATCCATTATTTTGTTTTTAATAGTCGTCTAAAGAGCAGAAAATTTTATTTCTGCAATCAATGCTTGCTAAAAAGGATTTGCTATTTACTGGGTCCATAACAAAAGAGGAAATAGCCAGTGCCTGGACAGATATTGTTTCATTGGCTATGTCCTATGCGCTCGTCGCTGATCCCGATGAGGAGCGTTTTAGGAGGATAACATGGCAAAATTGGCGGAGAATGACAATGGTAAGCACATATATTTACATACGTCCTTAACTTTATGTTTTTAAACTTGATGGTTTCAGGCTAAGCTTGATCATATGAAACGGGCGGGAGTTGGTGGTGCCAGTCCATCAGATATAATGGACGAAGGCGACAAATTAGTTTTAGCCATCGTTGGAGAAGATGTAAGAAAGAATCTAAAAAAAAAACACTTTAAGTTCCTCCTCCTTCTGATCCACCTGGACGTAAGGCACAACCAAACGCCCAGCTTAAACATGAGATAGAGCTAGAAGAACATGAAGAAAAAATGAAGCTCTATAAAGCAGAGAGAGGGAGATCCGTTTAGGACTGCCTTTATCAGATCTCACAACACCTCTTTATCTTTCAGAAGGCAACAACGAAGAGGGGGTTAAGTTTGAAGAACTTAATATATGTATATATGTACCTAATTTTTTTCTTTTAAATAAAATTAAAAATTGTTGAAAATTTTTTTTTTGCGAATTGGAAAAAGGAACACCGCTGCTTCCTTCCTTTGGATTTGGGCTTAAATTGGAATATCAAAGCGCTTCAATAATCGGAATGAAACAAGTAGTTTCAGTTTTGAAACAGTAGTTTCCATCTAAAAGTTGTTTTGTGATGATTTTGAAAATTGAAAAAATGACAAAACAATTTTTAGATGGAATTTTTTTGAAATAGTTGGTCGAATTGGAAAAGGTGTCCGGAATAAGAAAGAGAATTCAAATTGGAACTCAGAGCCATCTTCATCTTCCATACCGTCATAATCCGACAAAAAGATATTTTTTTGTTCAGTCATTCTTTTCCGAATATTATATAATGTGACACACGCATTCACAACGTTTGCACATCTAGTTGGTGTCTTTAAACGCAATCTGTTTAAGCATGGAAAAATTTCCTTCAGCTATCCAATACTACACTCAATGATTTGTCGGGTTTTCTTAATTTTAGAAAGAAAACGATTTTTAGCTGAGCTTTCTGGAATTTGGTTAGGAACGTTACAAGTAAATAGCCACGTTCTTAATGGGTAGGCAGAGTCACCTATAATAATAGCTCTTGGAAAAGGACGCCATCCCTCATTATTCCATTTGTTATAAAATCTACTGCATTGCAGTACACGACTATCATGTACAGATCCTGGAAAATTACTATTAACGGCATAGAAACGATAATCAGCTCCAGCAACTAGCATAACGTTTAAAGAGTGAAGGCCCTTACGATCCACTTTGCTTGTTCATTAATTAATGGCGCGTCAATCGGAATTAAACTGCCATCAACAGCCCCAGCAATACATGGCATTCCAGCTCTGCGAAAAAACGACTGGGCCACATTATTTCCATTTTCGGGCCATTTTACTTCTTCGCCTAAAAAAAGTACAAACGAATTTAATACGAAACATGTTTTTTAGAAAAACGATATACCTAACTTACACAATAATTGTTGTGAAATAAGTGGACAGATAATATTAACACAACGACATATTGAAGCTCTTGAAACTCCATGCATTGTGCCGATTCCATGATATTGGCTCCCATTACCAAGCCAATGAAGGGTTAACAATATTTGTTGCAGTGGTGACAAAGCTTCGTTGTAATTAGTTGAACGCACAATTGATCTTCCCAATTTGTCCACTAAAAACTCAACACATATTTTTGGCAATCTAAATTTTTCTACAAAATGGGGATCTTCAAGATTGAAATTAATACGTTCTTTTATTATTTAAGGGCGTCTTCTGACACGTATATTAATTTCAAGTTCCAACACGTCTTCACCGTCGTATAGCAATTCCATACTTTTATAATATTATATAAATTATCACCTTTATTAGTTTTAAATTACTAAAATTTTAACTTTTCCGTCTAATTAACTTTTTACTTCGCAAGAAAATAAAATAACAATGAAATGTCAAAATCATACACATCATACAACAAAATAAATGTCATACAACACTTCCAGTGAAATCTGAGAAACAGAAAATTGTATGATGTGTATGTTGTATGAAAACGTTGTATGTTGTATGAAATGTATGATGTGTATGATTTGAGAAATAGGCCCCAGGAGCATTTTCGCCCATTGGTTCGAAAGCAGGAGCATTTGGATTCACGGCTACCTGTTGGTTCCGAGGCTGTGAACTTTGTTGTTGAAAATGTGTTGGGTGGTTTGCATTAGAACTTGAATTTTGTGTAATTGAGTTATTAGGATTGGAAATCGCATTTTGTGTGTGTAAATTGTTGTGTAAAGGAGAGTTATCTTTTTGGTTACTAAAATAACAGGACCGGTTACTTAAGCAAAAACGTGTTTTGTGGCTGTAAGCAAGATAGTTTTCACACACTCCAGCTTGCTGGACAGCTTGTTGTTTTTGTACCGCATCCATGTTTAAAAACCGATAACATTTCATCAATGAGTAGTATATGCATGTGGATATTCCCGGCATTATCAAGGACACGTAAGCCTTCTCCGACGCGTCACTAAAGCCGTGAAATTCCACCGATTTCTGTGTATTATGTGTTTTAATCCATCGTGGGATTTTAACGTCTTGTATTAAAGGCAGTTCTTTCTGAAAAACTTGCCATTCTTCTTTGAGATCTGATGAGATGGGTTCATCCCAATCGGTTCATCTGCACCATAATTTTTGCATCGTGATCTTATCTTTGATCACACATGGTGCAATCCAGCCGAATGGATCAAAAAGTTTTGCAATTGTTGATAACATTGTCCTCTTTGTTACTTCTTCGGTTTCCTGTTGAAAGTTTTTGAACGAGAATGAGTCTTCTTGTGGATGCCATCTTATGCCTAATGTTTTGACATGATCTTTCGATTCAAAAGGCAGTTCAAAACTTATCTCACAATCTTCTTTGGGTAAGCCTTGCAGAAGATCTTTGCAGTTGGACGTCCCCTCCCGAAGTTTGAGACCTGCAGACGCCAGAAGATGTCGTGTTTCCTCACGCTTTATACGAGTTTCATCGATGGAATCTCCTCCGCTGATGAAATCATCGACATATATCTCACCTGTGACCGCAAGAGCTCCTTTTGGATACCTTCCAGCCTCATCCTCAGCGGCTTTGTGTAGGACACGAATGGCCAAGTAAGGCGCACAAGCTATGTCAAAAGTGACCGTCTTGAGTTTGAAGACCTTGGTGGGTTGCTTTGGATTTTCTCTCCAAATAATGAGTTGGTAGTATCGATCCGATTCTAGCACAAAAATTTGGCGATACATGTTCTCAATATCAGCTGTTATTGTAAATTTATATGCTCGCCATTTTAAAATTATATCAACAATAGCTGTGTTTTATTTTCCCCCAGATCCAATCCAGATCAGATCATGAAAAGAAAACAACCAAGGATCTCAGTGACAACTTGATATATACTCAACTCTTTTTTCCTTTTGTTTTTTTTATTTGTATACACCCGTTGTCTTTTTTCTTTACACTACTGGTGACATTTACAAATTAAGGGTGTGTGTTCAAAATGGATTTGGAAAGAAAGTTGGATCTTGTGTTGTTTTTGTAATGCATGTATTTTCGTAAGCGAATCCAATCTTGTTCGGATCTGAGGGAAAATAAAACACAGTTAATATTCTTTTGAAGTTTAGGACCTGTCATCAGGTGTTGATTCAAGGATGTACCATCATATGTTTTTGAGGCTGCATCAAAACGACTCTTAATTTTGTGGTAGAGCTCGATTCTTTAAATACAGCATGATGAAGAAGAAAATAGTGAAAAAAGAGGTTTTCAAAATTGGGTCGTTTACATCTACTTCTTCCATGTGTTTCAAACTAAGGTATTCCATGATACATTGGCTGTATTTTTGTTGCAATTTTGGGTCCCTTTCAAATCGTCGTTCCAAAGATAAAAAACTTCAAGTTGTCATTTCTTTGCTGGATCCTAGTTCATGATGAAATCCTTCCTTAAATGGAAGATTCACTTCGTAACGTCCATCTGATAATCGTTTGGTTGTTTCAGTAAAATTCTTTTCGCAGGCGATATCTTCTTCTGAAGGTTAAATTACGAAAGGAGTTTCTTCAATCTCCCAAAATTTTCGGATTTGTGTGTCGAAGAAATTTCGGATCGTCTTTGGAATAACCTCAGCGATCTTACCCAAAATAATCCATCCCAATTGGGTGTTTGGTGCAATGGGAGCGACTTCCTGCTCACTGCGAATAATTTCCGGTAATACAATGTCCGGATAAACATCTGTGCCAAAAAGTATGTCGATTGGAGCGGGAACATAAAATTGAGGATCTGCTAACTGCAAATTATGTGGTATCATTTTGTGGGTCGGAAGAAGGCCAGTCAACGACTTAAAAAGGTACGCTTTGGTTGCGCCCTCAAACGTCAAATGTTTGGATTTAAACATAATGTCAACGTAACTTTGAATGGTGCCGTTGCTGACCTTCCCTAGCCCTGATACATTAACGTGTGTTTTGAGATTTAAAAGCCTTGCTGCTGACTCAGAGATAAAAGTGGCATCTGAGCCTGGGTCAATATGTGCTCGGAAATCTGAAAATCCTCCACATTCAGATTTAACTCTGACGATCGCAGTGGCTAATAAAATGTGCGTACCATGGACTTGAGATGCATAAAAATTGTTTCGGGTACTGCAACCAGGGGCCTATTTCTCAGATCATACATCATATACATTGTATGATTTTGACAGTTCTGTTGTATGATTTCTGTTTCTCAGATTTGTTGTATGATCCAATGTCATACAACAATGTGTAACCACTGATTACACTGGAAATATTGGAATGTTGTATGATTCTGTTTCTCAGAAATTAATCATACACATCATAAAGCAAATTAACCGCAAATTTTTCATACATTTCATACAGCATATAAATTTGTTGTATTGTAAGTGTCTGACTACTATGAAAAGGAAATACACAAAAGTAAGTTTTTTTTTTAAATTTATAAGATTATGACAAATTTGAACCATGACCAATATCCATTATTTTGTTTTTAATAGTCGTCTAAAGAGCAGAAAATTTTATTTCTGCAATCAATGCTTGCTAAAAAGGATTTGCTATTTACTGGGTCCATAACAAAAGAGGAAATAGCCAGTGCCTGGACAGATATTGTTTCATTGGCTATGTCCTATGCGCTCGTCGCTGATCCCGATGAGGAGCGTTTTAGGAGGATAACATGGCAAAATTGGCGGAGAATGACAATGGTAAGCACATATATTTACATACGTCCTTAACTTTATGTTTTTAAACTTGATGGTTTCAGGCTAAGCTTGATCATATGAAACGGGCGGGAGTTGGTGGTGCCAGTCCATCAGATATAATGGACGAAGGCGACAAATTAGTTTTAGCCATCGTTGGAGAAGATGTAAGAAAGAATCTAAAAAAAAAACACTTTAAGTTCCTCCTCCTTCTGATCCACCTGGACGTAAGGCACAACCAAACGCCCAGCTTAAACATGAGATAGAGCTAGAAGAACATGAAGAAAAAATGAAGCTCTATAAAGCAAATTTTTACTGCCGCCAGTTGGAAGCCAGAGGGAGGGAGATCCGTTTAGGACTGCCTTTATCAGATCTCACAACACCTCTTTATCTTTCAGAAGGCAACAACGAAGAGGGGGTTAAGTTTGAAGAACTTAATATATGTATATATGTACCTAATTTTTTTCTTTTAAATAAAATTAAAAATTGTTGAAAATTTTTTTTTTGCGAATTGGAAAAAGGAACACCGCTGCTTCCTTCCTTTGGATTTGGGCTTAAATTGGAATATCAAAGCGCTTCAATAATCGGAATGAAACAAGTAGTTTCAGTTTTGAAACAGTAGTTTCCATCTAAAAGTTGTTTTTGGATGATTTTGAAAATTGAAAAAATGACAAAACAATTTTTAGATGGAATTTTTTTGAAATAGTTGGTCGAATTGGAAAAGGTGTCCGGAATAAGAAAGAGAATTCAAATTGGAACTCAGAGCCATCTTCATCTTCCATACCGTCATAATCCGACAAAAAGATATTTTTTTGTTCAGTCATTCTTTTCCGAATATTATATAATGTGACACACGCATCTAGTTGGTGTCTTTAAACGCAATCTGTTTAAGCATGGAAAAATTTCCTTCAGCTATCCAATACTACACTCAATGATTTGTCGGGTTTTCTTAATTTTAGAAAGAAAACGATTTTTAGCTGAGCTTTCTGGAATTTGGTTAGGAACGTTACAAGTAAATAGCCACGTTCTTAATGGGTAGGCAGAGTCACCTATAATAATAGCTCTTGGAAAAGGACGCCATCCCTCATTATTCCATTTGTTATAAAATCTACTGCATTGCAGTACACGACTATCATGTACAGATCCTGGAAAATTACTATTAACGGCATAGAAACGATAATCAGCTCCAGCAACTAGCATAACGTTTAAAGAGTGAAGGCCCTTACGATCCACTTTGCTTGTTCATTAATTAATGGCGCGTCAATCGGAATTAAACTGCCATCAACAGCCCCAGCAATACATGGCATTCCAGCTCTGCGAAAAAACGACTGGGCCACATTATTTCCATTTTCGGGCCATTTTACTTCTTCGCCTAAAAAAAGTACAAACGAATTTAATACGAAACATGTTTTTTAGAAAAACGATATACCTAACTTACACAATAATTGTTGTGAAATAAGTGGACAGATAATATTAACACAACGACATATTGAAGCTCTTGAAACTCCATGCATTGTGCCGATTCCATGATATTGGCTCCCATTACCAAGCCAATGAAGGGTTAACAATATTTGTTGCAGTGGTGACAAAGCTTCGTTGTAATTAGTTGAACGCACAATTGATCTTCCCAATTTGTCCACTAAAAACTCAACACATATTTTTGGCAATCTAAATTTTTCTACAAAATGGGGATCTTCAAGATTGAAATTAATACGTTCTTTTATTATTTAAGGGCGTCTTCTGACACGTATATTAATTTCAAGTTCCAACACGTCTTCACCGTCGTATAGCAATTCCATACTTTTATAATATTATATAAATTATCACCTTTATTAGTTTTAAATTACTAAAATTTTAACTTTTCCGTCTAATTAACTTTTTACTTCGCAAGAAAATAAAATAACAATGAAATGTCAAAATCATACACATCATACAACAAAATAAATGTCATACAACACTTCCAGTGAAATCTGAGAAACAGAAAATTGTATGATGTGTATGTTGTATGAAAACGTTGTATGTTGTATGAAATGTATGATGTGTATGATTTGAGAAATAGGCCCCAGGAGCATTTTCGCCCATTGGTTCGAAAGCAGGAGCATTTGGATTCACGGCTACCTGTTGGTTCCGAGGCTGTGAACTTTGTTGTTGAAAATGTGTTGGGTGGTTTGCATTAGAACTTGAATTTTGTGTAATTGAGTTATTAGGATTGGAAATCGCATTTTGTGTGTGTAAATTGTTGTGTAAAGGAGAGTTATCTTTTTGGTTACTAAAATAACAGGACCGGTTACTTAAGCAAAAACGTGTTTTGTGGCTGTAAGCAAGATAGTTTTCACACACTCCAGCTTGCTGGACAGCTTGTTGTTTTTGTACCGCATCCATGTTTAAAAACCGATAACATTTCATCAATGAGTAGTATATGCATGTGGATATTCCCGGCATTATCAAGGACACGTAAGCCTTCTCCGACGCGTCACTAAAGCCGTGAAATTCCACCGATTTCTGTGTATTATGTGTTTTAATCCATCGTGGGATTTTAACGTCTTGTATTAAAGGCAGTTCTTTCTGAAAAACTTGCCATTCTTCTTTGAGATCTGATGAGATGGGTTCATCCCAATCGGTTCATCTGCACCATAATTTTTGCATCGTGATCTTATCTTTGATCACACATGGTGCAATCCAGCCGAATGGATCAAAAAGTTTTGCAATTGTTGATAACATTGTCCTCTTTGTTACTTCTTCGGTTTCCTGTTGAAAGTTTTTGAACGAGAATGAGTCTTCTTGTGGATGCCATCTTATGCCTAATGTTTTGACATGATCTTTCGATTCAAAAGGCAGTTCAAAACTTATCTCACAATCTTCTTTGGGTAAGCCTTGCAGAAGATCTTTGCAGTTGGACGTCCCCTCCCGAAGTTTGAGACCTGCAGACGCCAGAAGATGTCGTGTTTCCTCACGCTTTATACGAGTTTCATCGATGGAATCTCCTCCGCTGATGAAATCATCGACATATATCTCACCTGTGACCGCAAGAGCTCCTTTTGGATACCTTCCAGCCTCATCCTCAGCGGCTTTGTGTAGGACACGAATGGCCAAGTAAGGCGCACAAGCTATGTCAAAAGTGACCGTCTTGAGTTTGAAGACCTTGGTGGGTTGCTTTGGATTTTCTCTCCAAATAATGAGTTGGTAGTATCGATCCGATTCTAGCACAAAAATTTGGCGATACATGTTCTCAATATCAGCTGTTATTGTAAATTTATATGCTCGCCATTTTAAAATTATATCAACAATAGCTGTGTTTTATTTTCCCCCAGATCCAATCCAGATCAGATCATGAAAAGAAAACAACCCAGGATCTCAGTGACAACTTGATATATACTCAACTCTTTTTTCCTTTTGTTTTTTTTATTTGTATACACCCGTTGTCTTTTTTCTTTACACTACTGGCGACATTTACAAATTAAGGGTGTGTGTTCAAAATGGATTTGGAAAGAAAGTTGGATCTTGTGTTGTTTTTGTAATGCATGTATTTTCGTAAGCGAATCCAATCTTGTTCGGATCTGAGGGAAAATAAAACACAGTTAATATTCTTTTGAAGTTTAGGACCTGTCATCAGGTGTTGATTCAAGGATGTACCATCATATGTTTTTGAGGCTGCATCAAAACGACTCTTAATTTTGTGGTAGAGCTCGATTCTTTAAATACAGCATGATGAAGAAGAAAATAGTGAAAAAAGAGGTTTTCAAAATTGGGTCGTTTACATCTACTTCTTCCATGTGTTTCAAACTAAGGTATTCCATGATACATTGGCTGTATTTTTGTTGCAATTTTGGGTCCCTTTCAAATCGTCGTTCCAAAGATAAAAAACTTCAAGTTGTCATTTCTTTGCTGGATCCTAGTTCATGATGAAATCCTTCCTTAAATGGAAGATTCACTTAGTAACGTCCATCTGATAATCGTTTGGTTGTTTCAGTAAAATTCTTTTCGCAGGCGATATCTTCTTCTGAAGGTTAAATTACGAAAGGAGTTTCTTCAATCTCCCAAAATTTTCGGATTTGTGTGTCGAAGAAATTTCGGATCGTCTTTGGAATAACCTCAGCGATCTTACCCAAAATAATCCATCCCAATTGGGTGTTTGGTGCAATGGGAGCGACTTCGTGCTCACTGCGAATAATTTCCGGTAATACAATGTCCGGATAAACATCTGTGCCAAAAAGTATGTCGATTGGAGCGGGAACATAAAATTGAGGATCTGCTAACTGCAAATTATGTGGTATCATTTTGTGGGTCGGAAGAAGGCCAGTCAACGACTTAAAAAGGTACGCTTTGGTTGCGCCCTCAAACGTCAAATGTTTGGATTTAAACATAATGTCAACGTAACTTTGAATGGTGCCGTTGCTGACCTTCCCTAGCCCTGATACATTAACGTGTGTTTTGAGATTTAAAAGCCTTGCTGCTGACTCAGAGATAAAAGTGGCATCTGAGCCTGGGTCAATATGTGCTCGGAAATCTGAAAATCCTCCACATTCAGATTTAACTCTGACGATCGCAGTGGCTAATAAAATGTGCGTACCATGGACTTGAGATGCATAAAAATTGTTTCGGGTACTGCAACCAGGGGCCTATTTCTCAGATCATACATCATATACATTGTATGATTTTGACAGTTCTGTTGTATGATTTCTGTTTCTCAGATTTGTTGTATGATCCAATGTCATACAACAATGTGTAACCACTGATTACACTGGAAATATTGGAATGTTGTATGATTCTGTTTCTCAGAAATTTATCATACACATCATAAAGCAAATTAACCGCAAATTTTTCATACATTTCATACAGCATATAAATTTGTTGTATTGTAAGTGTCTGACTACTATGAAAAGGAAATACACAAAAGTAAGTTTTTTTTTTAAATTTATAAGATTATGACAAATTTGAACCATGACCAATATCCATTATTTTGTTTTTAATAGTCGTCTAAAGAGCAGAAAATTTTATTTCTGCAATCAATGCTTGCTAAAAAGGATTTGCTATTTACTGGGTCCATAACAAAAGAGGAAATAGCCAGTGCCTGGACAGATATTGTTTCATTGGCTATGTCCTATGCGCTCGTCGCTGATCCCGATGAGGAGCGTTTTAGGAGGATAACATGGCAAAATTGGCGGAGAATGACAATGGTAAGCACATATATTTACATACGTCCTTAACTTTATGTTTTTAAACTTGATGGTTTCAGGCTAAGCTTGATCATATGAAACGGGCGGGAGTTGGTGGTGCCAGTCCATCAGATATAATGGACGAAGGCGACAAATTAGTTTTAGCCATCGTTGGAGAAGATGTAAGAAAGAATCTAAAAAAAAAACACTTTAAGTTCCTCCTCCTTCTGATCCACCTGGACGTAAGGCACAACCAAACGCCCAGCTTAAACATGAGATAGAGCTAGAAGAACATGAAGAAAAAATGAAGCTCTATAAAGCAAATTTTTATTGCCGCCAGTTGGAAGCCAGAGAGAGGGAGATCCGTTTAGGACTGCCTTTATCAGATCTCACAACACCTCTTTATCTTTCAGAAGGCAACAACGAAGAGGGGGTTAAGTTTGAAGAACTTAATATATGTATATATGTACCTAATTTTTTTCTTTTAAATAAAATTAAAAATTGTTGAAAATTTTTTTTTTGCGAATTGGAAAAAGGAACACCGCTGCTTCCTTCCTTTGGATTTGGGCTTAAATTGGAATATCAAAGCGCTTCAATAATCGGAATGAAACAAGTAGTTTCAGTTTTGAAACAGTAGTTTCCATCTAAAAGTTGTTTTGTGATGATTTTGAAAATTGAAAAAATGACAAAACAATTTTTAGATGGATTTTTTTTGAAATAGTTGGTCGAATTGGAAAAGGTGTCCGGAATAAGAAAGAGAATTCAAATTGGAACTCAGAGCCATCTTCATCTTCCATACCGTCATAATCCGACAAAAAGATATTTTTTTGTTCAGTCATTCTTTTCCGAATATTATATAATGTGACACACGCATTCACAACGTTTGCACATCTAGTTGGTGTCTTTAAACGCAATCTGTTTAAGCATGGAAAAATTTCCTTCAGCTATCCAATACTACACTCAATGATTTGTCGGGTTTTCTTAATTTTAGAAAGAAAACGATTTTTAGCTGAGCTTTCTGGAATTTGGTTAGGAACGTTACAAGTAAATAGCCACGTTCTTAATGGGTAGGCAGAGTCACCTATAATAATAGCTCTTGGAAAAGGACGCCATCCCTCATTATTCCATTTGTTATAAAATCTACTGCATTGCAGTACACGACTATCATGTACAGATCCTGGAAAATTACTATTAACGGCATAGAAACGATAATCAGCTCCAGCAACTAGCATAACGTTTAAAGAGTGAAGGCCCTTACGATCCACTTTGCTTGTTCATTAATTAATGGCGCGTCAATCGGAATTAAACTGCCATCAACAGCCCCAGCAATACATGGCATTCCAGCTCTGCGAAAAAACGACTGGGCCACATTATTTCCATTTTCGGGCCGTTTTACTTCTTCGCCTAAAAAAAGTACAAACGAATTTAATACGAAACATATTTTTTAGAAAAACGATATACCTAACTTACACAATAATTGTTGTGAAATAAGTGGACAGATAATATTAACACAACGACATATTGAAGCTCTTGAAACTCCATGCATTGTGCCGATTCCATGATATTGGCTCCCATTACCAAGCCAATGAAGGGTTAACAATATTTGTTGCAGTGGTGACAAAGCTTCGTTGTAATTAGTTGAACGCACAATTGATCTTCCCAATTTGTCCACTAAAAACTCAACACATATTTTTGGCAATCTAAATTTTTCTACAAAATGGGGATCTTCAAGATTGAAATTAATACGTTCTTTTATTATTTAAGGGCGTCTTCTGACACGTATATTAATTTCAAGTTCCAACACGTCTTCACCGTCGTATAGCAATTCCATACTTTTATAATATTATATAAATTATCACCTTTATTAGTTTTAAATTACTAAAATTTTAACTTTTCCGTCTAATTAACTTTTTACTTCGCAAGAAAATAAAATAACAATGAAATGTCAAAATCATACACATCATACAACAAAATAAATGTCATACAACACTTCCAGTGAAATCTGAGAAACAGAAAATTGTATGATGTGTATGTTGTATGAAAACGTTGTATGTTGTATGAAATGTATGATGTGTATGATTTGAGAAATAGGCCCCAGGAGCATTTTCGCCCATTGGTTCGAAAGCAGGAGCATTTGGATTCACGGCTACCTGTTGGTTCCGAGGCTGTGAACTTTGTTGTTGAAAATGTGTTGGGTGGTTTGCATTAGAACTTGAATTTTGTGTAATTGAGTTATTAGGATTGGAAATCGCATTTTGTGTGTGTAAATTGTTGTGTAAAGGAGAGTTATCTTTTTGGTTACTAAAATAACAGGACCGGTTACTTAAGCAAAAACGTGTTTTGTGGCTGTAAGCAAGATAGTTTTCACACACTCCAGCTTGCTGGACAGCTTGTTGTTTTTGTACCGCATCCATGTTTAAAAACCGATAACATTTCATCAATGAGTAGTATATGCATGTGGATATTCCCGGCATTATCAAGGACACGTAAGCCTTCTCCGACGCGTCACTAAAGCCGTGAAATTCCACCGATTTCTGTGTATTATGTGTTTTAATCCATCGTGGGATTTTAACGTCTTGTATTAAAGGCAGTTCTTTCTGAAAAACTTGCCATTCTTCTTTGAGATCTGATGAGATGGGTTCATCCCAATCGGTTCATCTGCACCATAATTTTTGCATCGTGATCTTATCTTTGATCACACATGGTGCAATCCAGCCGAATGGATCAAAAAGTTTTGCAATTGTTGATAACATTGTCCTCTTTGTTACTTCTTCGGTTTCCTGTTGAAAGTTTTTGAACGAGAATGAGTCTTCTTGTGGATGCCATCTTATGCCTAATGTTTTGACATGATCTTTCGATTCAAAAGGCAGTTCAAAACTTATCTCACAATCTTCTTTGGGTAAGCCTTGCAGAAGATCTTTGCAGTTGGACGTCCCCTCCCGAAGTTTGAGACCTGCAGACGCCAGAAGATGTCGTGTTTCCTCACGCTTTATACGAGTTTCATCGATGGAATCTCCTCCGCTGATGAAATCATCGACATATATCTCACCTGTGACCGCAAGAGCTCCTTTTGGATACCTTCCAGCCTCATCCTCAGCGGCTTTGTGTAGGACACGAATGGCCAAGTAAGGCGCACAAGCTATGTCAAAAGTGACCGTCTTGAGTTTGAAGACCTTGGTGGGTTGCTTTGGATTTTCTCTCCAAATAATGAGTTGGTAGTATCGATCCGATTCTAGCACAAAAATTTGGCGATACATGTTCTCAATATCAGCTGTTATTGTAAATTTATATGCTCGCCATTTTAAAATTATATCAACAATAGCTGTGTTTTATTTTCCCCCAGATCCAATCCAGATCAGATCATGAAAAGAAAACAACCCAGGATCTCAGTGACAACTTGATATATACTCAACTCTTTTTTCCTTTTGTTTTTTTTATTTGTATACACCCGTTGTCTTTTTTCTTTACACTACTGGCGACATTTACAAATTAAGGGTGTGTGTTCAAAATGGATTTGGAAAGAAAGTTGGATCTTGTGTTGTTTTTGTAATGCATGTATTTTCATAAGCGAATCCAATCTTGTTCGGATCTGGGGAAAATAAAACACAGTTAATATTCTTTTGAAGTTTAGGACCTGTCATCAGGTGTTGATTCAAGGATGTACCATCATATGTTTTTGAGGCTGCATCAAAACGACTCTTAATTTTGTGGTAGAGCTCGATTCTTTAAATACAGCATGATGAAGAAGAAAATAGTGAAAAAAGAGGTTTTCAAAATTGGGTCGTTTACATCTACTTCTTCCATGTGTTTCAAACTAAGGTATTCCATGATACATTGGCTGTATTTTTGTTGCAATTTTGGGTCCCTTTCAAATCGTCGTTCCAAAGATAAAAAACTTCAAGTTGTCATTTCTTTGCTGGATCCTAGTTCATGATGAAATCCTTCCTTAAATGGAAGATTCACTTCGTAACGTCCATCTGATAATCGTTTGGTTGTTTCAGTAAAATTCTTTTCGCAGGCGATATCTTCTTCTGAAGGTTAAATTACGAAAGGAGTTTCTTCAATCTCCCAAAATTTTCGGATTTGTGTGTCGAAGAAATTTCGGATCATCTTTGGAATAACCTCAGCGATCTTACCCAAAATAATCCATCCCAATTGGGTGTTTGGTGCAATGGGAGCGACTTCGTGCTCACTGCGAATAATTTCCGGTAATACAATGTCCGGATAAACATCTGTGCCAAAAAGTATGTCGATTGGAGCGGGAACATAAAATTGAGGATCTGCTAACTGCAAATTATGTGGTATCATTTTGTGGGTCGGAAGAAGGCCAGTCAACGACTTAAAAAGGTACGCTTTGGTTGCGCCCTCAAACGTCAAATGTTTGGATTTAAACATAATGTCAACGTAACTTTGACTGGTGCCGTTGATGACCTTCCCTAGCCCTGATACATTAACGTGTGTTTTGAGATTTAAAAGCCTTGCTGCTGACTCAGAGATAAAAGTGGCATCTGAGCCTGGGTCAATATGTGCTCGGAAATCTGAAAATCCTCCACATTCAGATTTAACTCTGACGATCGCAGTGGCTAATAAAATGTGCGTACCATGGACTTGAGATGCATAAAAATTGTTTCGGGTACTGCAACCAGGGGCCTATTTCTCAGATCATACATCATATACATTGTATGATTTTGACAGTTCTGTTGTATGATTTCTGTTTCTCAGATTTGTTGTATGATCCAATGTCATACAACAATGTGTAACCACTGATTACACTGGAAATATTGGAATGTTGTATGATTCTGTTTCTCAGAAATTTATCATACACATCATAAAGCAAATTAACCGCAAATTTTTCATACATTTCATACAGCATATAAATTTGTTGTATTGTAAGTGTCTGACTACTATGAAAAGGAAATACACAAAAGTAAGTTTTTTTTTTAAATTTATAAGATTATGACAAATTTGAACCATGACCAATATCCATTATTTTGTTTTTAATAGTCGTCTAAAGAGCAGAAAATTTTATTTCTGCAATCAATGCTTGCTAAAAAGGATTTGCTATTTACTGGGTCCATAACAAAAGAGGAAATAGCCAGTGCCTGGACAGATATTGTTTCATTGGCTATGTCCTATGCGCTCGTCGCTGATCCCGATGAGGAGCGTTTTAGGAGGATAACATGGCAAAATTGGCGGAGAATGACAATGGTAAGCACATATATTTACATACGTCCTTAACTTTATGTTTTTAAACTTGATGGTTTCAGGCTAAGCTTGATCATATGAAACGGGCGGGAGTTGGTGGTGCCAGTCCATCAGATATAATGGACGAAGGCGACAAATTAGTTTTAGCCATCGTTGGAGAAGATGTAAGAAAGAATCTAAAAAAAAAACACTTTAAGTTCCTCCTCCTTCTGATCCACCTGGACGTAAGGCACAACCAAACGCCCAGCTTAAACATGAGATAGAGCTAGAAGAACATGAAGAAAAAATGAAGCTCTATAAAGCAAATTTTTATTGCCGCCAGTTGGAAGCCAGAGAGAGGGAGATCCGTTTAGGACTGCCTTTATCAGATCTCACAACACCTCTTTATCTTTCAGAAGGCAACAACGAAGAGGGGGTTAAGTTTGAAGAACTTAATATATGTATATATGTACCTAATTTTTTTCTTTTAAATAAAATTAAAAATTGTTGAAAATTTTTTTTTTGCGAATTGGAAAAAGGAACACCGCTGCTTCCTTCCTTTGGATTTGGGCTTAAATTGGAATATCAAAGCGCTTCAATAATCAGAATGAAACAAGTAGTTTCAGTTTTGAAACAGTAGTTTCCATCTAAAAGTTGTTTTGTGATGATTTTGAAAATTGAAAAAATGACAAAACAATTTTTAGATGGAATTTTTTTGAAATAGTTGGTCGAATTGGAAAAGGTGTCCGGAATAAGAAAGAGAATTCAAATTGGAACTCAGAGCCATCTTCATCTTCCATACCGTCATAATCCGACAAAAAGATATTTTTTTGTTCAGTCATTCTTTTCCGAATATTATATAATGTGACACACGCATTCACAACGTTTGCACATCTAGTTGGTGTCTTTAAACGCAATCTGTTTAAGCATGGAAAAATTTCCTTCAGCTATCCAATACTACACTCAATGATTTGTCGGGTTTTCTTAATTTTAGAAAGAAAACGATTTTTAGCTGAGCTTTCTGGAATTTGGTTAGGAACGTTACAAGTAAATAGCCACGTTCTTAATGGGTAGGCAGAGTCACCTATAATAATAGCTCTTGGAAAAGGACGCCATCCCTCATTATTCCATTTGTTATAAAATCTACTGCATTGCAGTACACGACTATCATGTACAGATCCTGGAAAATTACTATTAACGGCATAGAAACGATAATCAGCTCCAGCAACTAGCATAACGTTTAAAGAGTGAAGGCCCTTACGATCCACTTTGCTTGTTCATTAATTAATGGCGCGTCAATCGGAATTAAACTGCCATCAACAGCCCCAGCAATACATGGCATTCCAGCTCTGCGAAAAAACGACTGGGCCACATTATTTCCATTTTCGGGCCATTTTACTTCTTCGCCTAAAAAAAGTACAAACGAATTTAATACGAAACATGTTTTTTAGAAAAACGATATACCTAACTTACACAATAATTGTTGTGAAATAAGTGGACAGATAATATTAACACAACGACATATTGAAGCTCTTGAAACTCCATGCATTGTGCCGATTCCATGATATTGGCTCCCATTACCAAGCCAATGAAGGGTTAACAATATTTGTTGCAGTGGTGACAAAGCTTCGTTGTAATTAGTTGAACGCACAATTGATCTTCCCAATTTGTCCACTAAAAACTCAACACATATTTTTGGCAATCTAAATTTTTCTACAAAATGGGGATCTTCAAGATTGAAATTAATACGTTCTTTTATTATTTAAGGGCGTCTTCTGACACGTATATTAATTTCAAGTTCCAACACGTCTTCACCGTCGTATATCAATTCCATACTTTTATAATATTATATAAATTATCACCTTTATTAGTTTTAAATTACTAAAATTTTAACTTTTCCGTCTAATTAACTTTTTACTTCGCAAGAAAATAAAATAACAATGAAATGTCAAAATCATACACATCATACAACAAAATAAATGTCATACAACACTTCCAGTGAAATCTGAGAAACAGAAAATTGTATGATGTGTATGTTGTATGAAAACGTTGTATGTTGTATGAAATGTATGATGTGTATGATTTGAGAAATAGGCCCCAGGAGCATTTTCGCCCATTGGTTCGAAAGCAGGAGCATTTGGATTCACGGCTACCTGTTGGTTCCGAGGCTGTGAACTTTGTTGTTGAAAATGTGTTGGGTGGTTTGCATTAGAACTTGAATTTTGTGTAATTGAGTTATTAGGATTGGAAATCGCATTTTGTGTGTGTAAATTGTTGTGTAAAGGAGAGTTATCTTTTTGGTTACTAAAATAACAGGACCGGTTACTTAAGCAAAAACGTGTTTTGTGGCTGTAAGCAAGATAGTTTTCACACACTCCAGCTTGCTGGACAGCTTGTTGTTTTTGTACCGCATCCATGTTTAAAAACCGATAACATTTCATCAATGAGTGTGGCCGTTTTTCGCAAATTTGACATTGATATTGTGTTTTAAATTGTTGTTTTTGGGTTTTAGCATGAAATGATTTTAGCATGAAATGCTGTGACTGGCGGTTTTGTGATTGGCTTGGGCTGTGTGGTGCAACTTGCTTGCTGCACAATGGCTTCTAAAGTCCTAAACCGGGATTTCAGAAAATCAGTAAAGTCGGCGAAGGTTGGGAGTTCTTTGTCGTTACCGAGCTTTTCTTCCCATAGCTGTTGGGTTTTGGTGGATAATTTTTGAAAAAGAATGTAAATTAAGATTGTATCCCAGTCTTTCACTGGTAATCCTAAATTCTCCAGGGAATGAACGACCTTGATCGTGGTGTCTAATAAGCCTTTAAGGTTTCGGCAGATTCTTTACTTTGTACAGATTGACCAAAGAAGACCTTAAGATAGGAATTGACCAAACCTCTTTTGTGATCATACCTTTCTTTCAACAAATCCCATACCTTTGCATAATTCCCAAAACTAAGATCTAAATGATGCAAAAGACGTTCGGCATCGTCAGTTAAACTTTCTTTCAAAAAGTGCATTTTTTGGATATCGTTCAAGACAGCATTGTTATGCACAAGTGACGTAAAAATATCGTGATAAGAACGCCACGATGCATGTATAAGTTCCCGAGAATGTTGGGGGTTTAATTGGAGGAAGCTTGAGGACGTTTGGTTGTGACGGATGTATTGCTGGCGGAAGGCCTGTTGCGGGAGGTGCTTTCACTGTAGGCGTAAGTGGAGCAGACGGAGTTAATTTGTCTAAAACATCCATCAATTCAATCCTATAATCGAGATAAATAGCGCATGATGAGTTACGTGAAATTTGTGCACCCCCTTCCTTTCCACTCACATCGACCTCCTCTACTCGAACCCAAACAAACGTCTCCAATGCAACCACTCCGGCTGAAAAACAAGCTGACACTACAGGAACTACCATTTTGGATGAATTGGAAGTTGAAGTTTCTGATTCCACAACCCCTAATAAAACCGAAAGCCCTGCTAAACCTGAACGTTTAACTGAACCCGTTAACTCATCGCTTTCTTCCTGTGATCCCGGACTGCCCATTGAGATCGTGAAATATACAATCAAAGGCTTACCTAATCTAATTGACGCACGATGGCTGTCTAGCTGGTTCTTAACTACAAAATCCATGTATCACGTATCAAGAAGATTTTTCCTTTGAAGCGTTACTCCACCTTTATCGTCTACCTGCCCAAGAAATATGACTGGATGTTTTTCTCCCCTGGATCCTATATTAACTCCTTCAATGGTGTGGAGTTTCGCCGCCTTAAAGATAATAATTCTAAATTACTTATTAACCGACCAGCTAGACCCGATCCTAACTGGCAACTCAAAATTGGTAGATATCCCAACTTTAATAACGTTCATCCTTTTCTCTCTAACAACACCTTAAGTGTAACTCCTCCTTCTTGCTCTCCTAAATTTTCGCAATTTACAGTTCTAAATAATGCTCCACCTTCCTTATCCCCCTCAAATCATAATGTAAATCCAATCCCCACTCCAACTTCATCCTACTTAAACAACAATTCGTCTGCCCCTAAATATACCAACTTCATTTACTCACACATTCTAAATCCCTCTAAACCTTCTTGTCCAGTCTCATCTCATTCTAATCCCTCCCCAGCATCATATTCCTCTTCCACCTCCACCTCGACCACCACCACTACCACCACCACCACCACTACCACCACCACCACTTCCACCACCAATACCAGCACCAATATCACCACCAATACCGCATCCAAACGTGTTTCTTTTGACTTGACTCCAATATCTGTCCCTATCTCCTCATCTTTTTCCACACCTACAGATCTTTTCTCTTCTGATACTCTTCCGTCATCTGTACCAGCCTCATCCTTTTGCACCTCTGTTTCCACACAACCTTCATTTCTCGATCCTTTATTACCCCCTGTAGTAAAGCTCACTCAACAATTTTCAGAAAGCGATGATGGCCGCTATATTGTTTCACGTCTTCGCGATCTCAAAACTTATGACAACGTTCGGTTTTATCTGGCTTACCTACATGATAAACCTGAAGTTATATGTATCGACGGTAAAACCAAAACCAACCTTGAGCTTTTAATTTCCAAAGACGGGCTCCCTTGCGATTTCCTTGCCCTTAAAAAAATCTTTATACAATACCATGAATGTTTTAACTTATCTCCTCTCCAAGTCTCTAACAACCTCCTGGCTTACGCCAATTATCTAAACTCTAGACGAATATCACATCTTCAAAGATCTCAAGCAACCCACAACAATTTTTTTCGTCGCTAACAAATTCTCCTCGTCGCAGCCGATCCTTGACCACACCCCTCTTCATCCGTTCAAGAATGATACTCCTCTATGCTTTTCAATTTATTATCAAAATGTTCGGGGACTTCGAACTAAAACCACGGAAGTATACCTCAATTCTCAAAAACTTCCTTATAACGTTTTTGCTCTTACTGAAACTAATCTCTCCCAAGACATTGTAAGTAATGAACTCTTTACATCTGACTATAACGTTTTTCGAAAGATACTCTAGTCTCTGAATCTTCTTACTCTAATGTTGATTCATCCAACCTTAACAATTCAGGACGTGGTGTCCTTCTTATTTCCAACCCAAAAAAGTTTTACCAGTTCATTAATTCCAAAAAGAAATCTGATGGTTATCCTTCCGCGTTAAGACTCCGTGAATCTTTGTCTGCTGACCCTAATACCATATCCAATCTTTTCGCAGATTTTTTTAGCTAAGCATTTTCTTTTAACAATACCGATGTGGATTTGAACTATTTTAATTATTTGAACAATTGTCCTCAAGCCTCCTTCACTGACATCAACATTTCCCTATCTTCAGTCGTGAGTAAAATTAATCAGTTGAAAGATGATTTTTCCCCTGGTCCGGATGGTCTCCCAGCAATCGTTCTTAAAAAATGTATTGATAAATTAGCACACCCTCTTACCGCGCTCTTCCACCTCTCAATTGTTAATGGTTATTTTCCTAAGTTGTGGAAAGATTCTTTCATTATTCCTGTTCACAAAAAAGGCTGCAAAAATGACATTTCCAACTGCAGACCCATTGCCAAACTCTCTTGTATACCTAAACTCTTTGAAAGTATAGTTTACAAGTCGTTGTTAGTTCATTGCAAATCAATTTTTTCGCCTCAGCAGCATGGTTTCTTGAAAGGTAGATCCACAACAACTAACCAGACTGAATTCGATTCTAAGACAGTTTCTGCCTTAGAAAAAGGTATAGAAGTTGACGCCATTGCAACAGTTTTCAGTAAGGCATTTGACAAAATTTCCCACAATATCATTCTCTCTAAACTAAAAAAAAAAATGGTTTTCCTCATGTGTTCACGTCTTGGATTCAATCATAACTAGTTAACCGTCAGTATCGAGTGCTTTTCAGAGCGAGTGTCTCCAAACCTATCCATGCATTATCTGGTGTACCTCAGGCAAGCCATTTGGGACCACTTATCTTTCTTTTGACTATGAATGATGTTGAGCTGATTTTATCTCAATCTGACTTGGAAATTTACGCTGACGATATGAGGATTTCAAAACAAATCTTCAGCACTGACGACAAACGAATGTTGCAAACAGACTTAAATAACTTTTTTACTTGGTGTCAAAAAAAACAACTAACACCAAAACCAAAAATTGTCACAAAATACGTCGACGATTTATTTGCTATTGTGAAATCTGATAGTATTTCTACCACTCTAGATGCTCTGAATTCATTCCATAGGCGGATCCAATTCACGGTAGAAGTTGAGAAAGAAGGTGAATTGCCATACCTGGATGTGAAGGCTATTAGGGGTAATGGAAAAATTATTTTTGATTGGTTCAAGAAACCCACTTCTTCTGGGCGTATAATAAACTTCCACTCCAAACAACCAAAACAAATCAAATTCAACACTGCCCAAAATTTCATCAACAGAGTGTTGGACTACAGTCACATTAATTTTCGGCAAAAAAACATCAACATTATTAAGAACACCCTGTGCTCCAACTCCTTCCCCAAGCATGTCATCAACAAACTGATAAGCAACTATTCACATAAAAACAACTGCAATGATACCCCCGCAAACGATCAACAACCTTTATTTTACCGAAGTGCTCTATATATTCCATCTCTCTCCACCCGCCTGATAGCTGCGCCTATACGAAACAAAGAGATGACGAGGATAGCGTTTAGATCAGCTAAAACTCTCAAGTCTTTGTTATTTAAAAATACAAAGGCAAAAATACAAAAATTGGATAAGTCTGACGTTGTCTACAGCATCAAATGTTTGGGTAGTAGAGAGGTGAACTGTCCATCTGTGTATATAGGCACTTCCAAACAAAAGCTCCGCAATCGTCTCTCAGGCCATCGTTCCATTGTATAGAGAATGACCACAAGCCTGATCTAGACAATGTCAAAATATTGGAAGTGGAGAGACACCAAAACAAGGGAATGTTGCTGGAAATGCTACACATTAACAACACGGAGAGTGCAATAAATAGAAGATCTGATTGCGATAATCTGAGTTGTATATATAGTCAGCTGTTAATAAAAATAAAAAATAAAAAACAGTAGTAACGAAAATAAAACTACGGACAGTAGTGAAAAATTTAAAAAGTTTTCTCAGTAAAAAAAAAAGCTCCCACTACGACAGCATTATTGTCGTGTCTTTGAGTCACCCTAAGACGAGAAATGCGAAGCGAAGAAGAAGTGAAGCAGATTGGACGATGACATCAACGTCTGAGACGACACGTGCCAGCAAGTACGAGTGATTCAGAAAAAGACAAAGAAAAGAAGTTGATTAAGAAAAATTAATAAAGTTGAATTATAAAATACTCTAAGCATTATTTAACTCTTGTATTTTTATTCTTTGACCACAGCATTTTGGCGAAGAGCGAAAATATGGCATTAAACGAAACAGCGATGTCGAATGTCAACCATACGGTGTCACAATCTTTCGGAAGACTTGAGCAGTTTCAACCATCAATGGCCTGGAATAACTACAAAGAACGTATGAAGTTTTATTTTGAGGCAAATGGAATCAATAATGATGTTTCCATGAGAGCCATATTTTTATCATGTGTTGGGGAATCGACATATGAGATAATCCGTTCGTTACTTACACCTTTGTCCCCGAAAGATGTACCTTTCCAAGAAATCGTAGAGAAGTTGGATAATCATTTTCATCCAAAACCAAATGAAATTGTGCAGCGATTCACGTTCCACCAACGTGTTCAGAAGAGTGGCGAATCAATCGCTGATTTTGTAAAGGATTTAAGAAAGTTATCTGAACACTGCGATTTTATGGAGCTAGATAAAATGTTAAGAGATCAGATTGTCTGCGGAGTCGCAGATGAATCACTACAAAAACAACTGTTTAGTGAACTTAAGCTTGATTTTAAACGGGCCTATGAAATTTCAGTAGCACATGAAGCGGCCCAGCGCAACGTACTTAACGTCCGTGGCAACAATGAAGTTATGGCGATGTCAACGAAGAAAAAGTACTCTCGTCCACAGAACGTGAGATGTTTTCCTTTACCTGACGCGATCAATGTGAGGATTTCTGTGAATAAAAGTAATGTATCCTTACATCAGACATTTATCATGAACTCAGCATTAAAAGTGTATGAATTTAAAAATTCACTTAGAAAAATAAAATTCACAGTATGTTCATGCTTTGGATTTATAAGGGTCGGTAAAAATTGACCATAATTTGCGTCTTAGAGACGCAGTTTGGAGTTTAGGTCACTTGACCTTTTAATTGAATTATATTCAATCGTTCCAACTAAGGAGAAGTATTTTTCTAATTTATGAATGAAATATTTAGCGATTAAGGCAAGTTACTTTTGTTTAAGTATTTCTTCGCTGAATATTCATCATATTTTTCACCGGAGTCCTCAGTCCAACTGGTGAATAAGCAACTTCCAAGGAAGTAGTGATTTAGTTGTGGAATTTTCATCAAGATGGTGGCATGTGCACCCCTCCAATGACATGCCCATGTTAAAATCCTGGTTGTATTCCGCACAAAGGAAGCGGGTGCTGCTCCCTTTCCTCAAGGAAGAAGCAAGATATTCACCATTGAATTTTTAGAAATTTCCCACTGGGATCTTGCCACAGACTAATAGCCGCGCCGTATGAGATCCAATCTATTCATATTGTAGTGTTTTACCAAGAGTTCGTAATAAATAAAACTTATTTACTTTGTTTAAAACATTCACTTATTTATTTCGTAAATAAAACACTTCACTTTCTTACAACCAAACAATTTATTATTCAACACTCAAATATACCGAAACTAATTTCCGAAAACAATTTACTTATCTCTTATTCCAACCAACTTTACTCTTTCGCTATTAAAAACAAACTGTGCCCAGGTCGGCAACGCAGTTGTCTTATATAGCAAAATTTAGTTTCTATTACTTTCGCGAAGGTTCTCGTATTTGCTTCTCGATCTTTCTATGACGGTAGAGGGGGTAATAATTCCCCTTCGAATTTCGAACATTCTTTCAATGTTCGAAAAAGCTTACTCAAAGATATCAGTGGTAGCGTTCAGTACAGATTTGTGATTTACCTAAACTTCCAAGAGATGGCTTCGGATATGAGCTGACGTGAAGCTTTTAGCGGTTGAACCGTTTCCACTCGGTGGTAGATTTAAATTCTTAAGTAGAAGTAGGTATAACGATACAAATTCGGAAATTATAACTAAAGATGGTTCTGAACAGGGTTGTCATTGGAGAATTGTTACTAAGCCTGATTTAGTTACAAAAAAAGAAAATACAAAAAGGAAAAAAAAGTAAAGTATACAAAAATTGGAAAAATAAACAAATAGAAATTCAGTAAAGAAAAAAAAAAATATGTTTAATGGGATTCGAACCCGGAGGTGTAGAGGGCGTGGACAATCGACGAAGCCATGACACCATGGAAGCCCGTGAGAGACCACAAGCGAAATGATACCTAATGTAGTAATAAGTTAAAAGGTTAATGTAAAAGTTAAGTAAAATAAATAAAAACAATAAAAAAAACAAAAAAGGGGAAAAGCAAAACTTCGTTAACTAACACTAAGACATAAAGTAGTGTTAGTGGGAATGGGGATTTCCGGGATGAAAATCTTCCAGAATTTTGACCAAAAAAATCTAATTTTGACAGACATATACTAAACAAAAATCGAAAATTAATATTAGCTTCGAAATTGGATTTTTGCGGTTAAAATCCCATCCAATAATGCCAATATTAGACCGCCGGATAAACCGCCATGTCAGAAATTTCACCATATGACAACATGAAGGTAAAATCTCTAAGACCGACCAGTTAGTCGGTGTCGAATTTTAGTGTGCGAAAGTCGTGTGATATGTGCGGTTCCTTTTAATACGAAAAAAAAAGAAAAAAGAAAAAAAAAATAAGTTCACAAAATACAAGGTAACAGAAAGGTGAAAGTTTTTTTTTTATATTATACCTAATAAAAGATTATTTGCAAGGGTAGGGAGATAAACGACAAAACATAAGAATAATTAACAAACAAAAAAAAAGAAAAAAAAGGAAAGGAATATGCCCAAGATAAAAAAAAAAACACGACAGTAGCCCACGGGGACAGCATACACGCCACCATACGCTACCCACACTACCCACGCTACCCACGCTATCTGCAAAACTATCGACACCAACGAAAAAAAATTTGGGCGCTCCACCAGCCTATATAAGGAGCAGCCCCAGGGTATACCATGCCTCTGGTGCAACCCTGATCAAATCCGGTAAGAGACACCAAATCACAAGTTGTTAATAACAACTATTGCTTTCAAATTCAAAACCAGTTGAGTAATTCAATCGTTACAATATGTATGTAGGTTTATTACAAGAAAAGCAATTAGGAAGTATAGGAAGCAATCTAATTATTTCATTTTCATTTCATTTATTTCAAATGTTTTTTATTTAACAGTGACATCTTAAGATTTAAATCTTTTGGAGCATCAATATGTTACAAAAATTATTTAGAAAGTTTTGTATTTAACAGTGACACAATATTAAGATTTAAATCTTTTAGAGCATCAATATGTTACAAAATCTTACTATTCAAAAAGATGAATACAAAATAATTCTTAATAGTACAATAAATAAATTCATAAATAGTAAATCCTACAATAAAATAAAATTTAGTTTTATTTTTTAAAACTAAAAGAAGAAAATTTAGGAAAAATCAAAGAATATAAAGGATAAAAAAAAAACATAATATATAGTTAATTATAATTTGTGTAGTGCAAAAATAGTTTCCCCTTAAGATGAAGGTGCGGTAGTACATTGCAATTCATTTGGAAGTGAATTCCACAAACAAATTGCAGAAACGTAAAATGAACGTTCGGCTAGGCTGCGTGAAAAACGCGGTAAAATTAGTTTTAATACTCTTTGTGAATGAGCAAAATTAAGAACTTCAGTTAGGTAACCAGGACACCTATTGTGAATGATGCCATAGAGTCATAAAATGAGCCTGAACTTCAGGTAATCATCTAGATCCATTCTAAAGAGAACGTGTCTTAAATGTGATACACTGGTATGTATGTATATCTCGGAATACTGTATACAAATCGGATACAATCATTTAGTTAAGGGCAACATTAAGTTTGCGCTTACACTCACAGTCCAGTATTGGATATAGAAAATTGTTAAAAGTAAAGTAAGATGTCACTAATGACTTTATGAGGTATTTCTTCATATTGGGTAACAGTAAGTCTGAGGAAGATCTCAGAGTTTGCAACCCAGAATAAATATTACGAATGGTGTCTGAAATGGCATTGCAACAATGCTTCTTCATTATCAAGAACAACGGCGGGGAGATCTAGAGGATTGGGCTCAACTCTAGAACATATCGTAGCAACAGACTTCGCAGGATTAAGTTTCATATGGTTGTTATTAGACCAAGTAAGGATATGGCGTAAGTCCTCATTTAACCTAGCTATGCAGTCCTCCATCAAACCAATTCTACGAAAAATGTAGAGTATTACATCATCAGCATACATATGAAATGACCTCGGGTAGGTCATTAATAAATAACGAAAATAACAGTGGTCCTAAGAATGAGCCCTGAGGTATTCCGATATTGGAAATAATAGGATTCGAAATACCAACCTCAGTTTTTATTAGCTGCACTCTATCTATAAGGATGTTGCGCAATAGCATAAGTCATAGGCGTATATATATGGACTGCTAGTCTTATGTCAGTTTCATACAACAATTGTCAAAAAAGAGAGAGAGCGATGCTAGCTCTTCCCACGCCAATTCAGGAAAAAAAATGAAATTCTGGCATAGATGCTCGCGACATCTGTTTTTAAAAATTCAAAAAGTCGTATTTAGCGATGAACCAAACATGACATTTTTAAATTTCCTGCATAGAAATGTGCGACATCTACGGTATTTTGCCTCTTTTTTTTTTAAATAAGATTACGTCATTGTATATAAAATCTATAGTAATATCATGAAGGGGAGTGACGGTAGCGACATCTTAAGGACATATGTTCGACTTCTTTGTGATGTGATGGTTGGAATCCCGAATATTCACAAAACAAGAAACGTAATATTAAAATAAGAACGGGAACGCTGTATGCTAATTTTATGAGTGCGAGGAAGTAAAAAAACGCAATAAAAAACTATAACCTTGATAAATTGGCTTCGCATCGGAAAAAAAATTTGGTATATGTAGGTATGCACGTTTGCAGTAGGTTTTTTTATTCATAATAATTGTAAAGGTCCCCTCGTAGTTGGTTTGGTGGGCTGATAAATTTTGTTGTAATAATCGGATCGTTAAGGTTGAGGCGTTAAAATTTAGGTAGAATGTCGGGTTACATTTTTTTATGAAATCATTGCGAAGGAACATAAAAGTATGTGTAAACAAATGTAATTAATTTAAAATTTAATTGAAACACAAATTTAATTAAACAAAATTTTTTCATGCACGTTTACTTGACCCTTTTAAGGAATCTTATTATGTTTGCAGAATTTAAATAATAGATTCTTCTCGCTCTATTTACTTATTCCCTACATTTAGCTAAGTCTCAATAGTCTAATTTGTGGCTATCTCAGCGACGCGTACAGGACACATGTTCGACTAAAAAATTTGTGTTCATGATAGTACTATAGATTTTATATACAATGATTACGTTAAATTAAAAAATTGAAAAAATGAATTAATTTTTTACTTTTTGATTTTTATCTTTTTGACGGATGCTTTAAAAAATCACACAGATGATAGATATGGGTTATCTTCTTGTTTTGTAAAGTTTTTTCGAAATTTTTTTAACCGAGATATTGACATAGCCAGAATGACACGCTTGTACCAGCTTACGGCTCACTCAAAAAATATTTGAGCTCACCCAAAAAAAAATTTAAACAATTTAAAATTTTCCACATTATTTAAACTTCTGTGATAAAATATTTGTTCATATAAAATTCTACTGGTTTAATTTTGCCCGTCTTAATCCGCATATTAATTTCTTTCATCAACAAGTCGAGAATTTCCCTTTAAAATTCTTCTTGTGTGTTTTTGTTGTCATCTCCTTACTGTTTTTTTTTTTCTGTGAAAAGTGAAATGCGCTGAATACTTTGGGGCAGATTGGAATTATGGAATACCTAACCTACACAGTTTTCGCGTTCCACTTTAACCATTCATATTAGTTTCTCTAATTTCGTTGAAAACTCAGTTCAAATTTATTTTTTTGCTTTGTTTCTTATTTAAATTATTGAGAATAATTGAAACAGCTAATAGAATTTCGCAACTAAGTGACTTCGGCTTTATCGCAGTGCTATGCCAATTATTCAGTCAGTTAAAGAAGGTGTTAAAGATTTGCGAAGTGATGAATCAGTTTTTGAATACAGCAGATGAAAAACAGAATGCTGTTGAAAATTTTCCCTCTTTGTATCACGGAGAAGGCAAATTCGATCTACACGATTATGCGAATCCATTGTTATGTCTTCACTTGGGAAAAGGGACAATCACAATGAAGTAGCATAATTAAAGCTTGTTTGTTTTGAAATTATCGACTCAGTTATTTCAAAGATAAATGACAAATGGTTTGAGCATAATAATAAGATACTGAATGCTGTCGATTCTACTACAGACTTTTTGAATGAAAATTGTAACATACAACGACTTAAAACCAATTACATAAATTAAATTTGGTATTGTCCTCACACGAAAAAATTTCAGTTTGAACAAATTTTCTGGTCAGCGGAAAAAATAGCTCTGGATTTGCAAAATAAAAATATGTTTCAGTTGTTGTTTCCTATTATAAGCACTTTTCCTATAACATATCGCCTCTTTGAAGCTGTCAAGACATTTGGTGATGGTACATCTTTGAACAAGTCATCATTTTCGGGACTTTCGAGAATAGACGCTCGGGGCTTAAAAGGAAAAACGCCTAATGACTGATCAACGATTTCGAAATCTTTCTTTTATAGTACCTATTAAATACTTTGACATTTGAATTGATTAGAAAAAAAAATGAAATTTTGCGTAAATTTGCCGAAAAAACCCGAAGGATACACCTTTTTAATTCTAAGGCCGTGTCCGAATTGCGTTAAAATGTTGGTTAAAACTTAACGTTTGGTTAAATTTTGACATTAGCGTGGTGAATAAAATGGGTTAAAAATTACCCAGCTCCAGAGCAGTTTAAAATTAGACACTAGTGGTTAAATTTTGACGTTTCTCAAGAAAGAGAGAAAATTGAATTTGAAATTATTTTTAAAAGTGCAAGTACACATACCTCGCGTAGTCATTGCTGTGTTATTGCATTCCTCGTAATAATACGCTGATATTTTAAAAAAATATAAAAGAATTAATAGCCGTGTTTTTTTGCAAGCCCGGGGGGAATTGGAGGAAAAAAACGACGTCGGTGCTACACTGAAAATAAAATGTAGATATATATGATAAAAATGTAGTTAGAGCTGATAAAACTTCTGTCAATATACGTCCAACAAAAATGGTTTATCAAATTGATAAAAGTAACAAACAAAAATTTTATTTTGTCGTTACAACAACAAAAATTTTGTTGATGCAACAAAATTTTTGTCAACATACGCCCAATATAATGTTTTATCAAATAGATAAAAGTAACAAAAAGTGTGTATCTTTTGTTGATTTGACAAAAAAAATGTTGCACTGACAAGCATTATTTTGTCATACTAACAAAATAATTGTCATATTTACAAAATAACATCACAATATTTGGTTGAATAAACAAAAAGTTTTTTAATTGTATAAAATGTTTTTGTCATATTTACAATTTAATTTATTGTGTTGATAAAATAATTTTCAATTCAACAATTTTGATTTGCTGAAACCACAAAATTAATTTTTCAGCTCAAAAAATTTATTTTTGTTGAATCTACAAAAATAATTTGTCAGATTAACCAAATATTTGTTAAAATAACAAATTTCTTTTGTTGAATCCAAAAAAATTATTTGTGAGCTTCAAAAAATTATTCGTGGGGGACCCCACGGTTTTCTTGTGTGCGTTTATCGGTCTGTTATATACATTTCGTTGCAAACCGAGTGTGAACTTTAATTTTACGGAAAAACTAATATTAAGGTATGCAACACAAATTTTCAGTAATACCAACAAAATGTTTTGTAGAATGGATAAATTACAATTTTGCACATAGGTACAACAAAATTTTTTGTTGATGATTTATCTTATTGATAAATTTTTTCTGTAAAACTAACAAAATAAATTACTTACAAATAGTTTTATCTATATCACAATTTTACAAAATAACCAAACATCCAACAAAATTTTTTCATTACAACAAAAATATTGTTTAAATGCTTTGATTTTTTGTCAAATTGATAAAAAAAATTAACAAAAACTTTGTAGTATTGACAAATATTTACAAAATATTATTATTTGTTGTTCATTTTTTATCAAACTGATAAAAATTATTAAAATTTTGTGAAATAGATAAAATTATTTGATTATATTGATAAAATTTTATCAAAACGATAAAATTGTTTTGTTGAAGTGTACAAAAATTTTTTTAACAATATTACCTAGGAATTTATTTTCAGTGTAAGCTAAACAATTAACATGTTAAATGCAACAACAACTAATCCCAGAGAATTCTCGGGGTTTAACTTAAGCGCACAGAAAAACTGTGTTACCGACATGAATTACATACATTTTATCGATAGTTTGTACGAAAACACCATGTTTTTTACTGTCATGGCGTCGCTAATCCACGTTGTCGTTTTTTTCAAACAATTCCCCCCGGGCTTGCAAGAAAACACGCCTAATATAAACTACTTCCTCAAATTGTTATTCATCTTGCAAAATTAAAGCCAATTGGTTGTTTTTTTTTTTTTTTTTTTTTTACAGCTGTGAACTAGTGTTCGCAGACTGCATAATCAAGCAGTACACAATAGGATTTTTTCCGTAATGTTTGGGGATATAATCGATGCAAAACCCTTTAAAAGTAAATCAAATTAAGAAATTTGTACTTTATTCGCATCGAATTTTTATTTTGATACATTTCAAGCTGGATTTTGTATAAAATGTTTATTTTCTGAAATAATAAAACACATTTGTGGTTAGGGAAATTTATTTAATCTTGCGGGAATTTTAACTAAAAGTCTCATTTAACCCATCATATTATAATCCACTTCGGACAGCAAAAATAAAAAAAAATTATCCCATTTTAACCAAACGTCAGAATTTAACCAGTGGTAGAAAATTTTAACGCAATTCGGACATGGCCTAAGTAGTAGATATTTGAAACAGTTCTGTATTTGAAGACGATGTTCGTTATGAATAATTTGTTGAACAAAAACACATAAATGTTCTGTATTTCAGAAGATATTCATTATTTGTTCTGTATGTAGTACAAATTCTTAAAAACAATAATATAAATATTAAAACAAAATTCAATGACAAAAAAAAATTACCCTAACCGTTTGAATGAACGAACAAGACATCTAGTACAATTTTATTTTGTCAAATGCTCCTACAGAAAGACTTTCTCTATTATAAATAATATTTTGACAAACGAAAAAACCCAAATGGAGGTCGAAGCTGTCAAATCTTTTTTGATAACTAAATAATATGTGCCTACAATAATTATGAATTCAGTTGTTTAGAGTTTAAAGAATATTAAAAAAAAAAACCGAACTTAGTGAAAGAAATTGACTCTTGAGAAAAATATCAAAATCCGTAAAAATGAGCTCTGTTATTTAGATTTTAATTTTTTTTTGTAAGACTTTTTTGTTTTAGAGTTTTGTATTTTGTTTTTAAGTTTAATTTTTAAGCAAACAAAGACTTAATTTGTGTAGTTAAGTCATTTTTATGTAGATATTTTTTAGGTAAATAGAATAATTTAAAATTGAATTGAATTTTGTTTCTTTTTTCACCTTTCATTATTTGCAATTCTTTAAATATGGGCACCGTACCTATATACCTACTTCTAATTGGTTATTTAAAAAAACATGCTTATAACTACGGTTTTAAAAAAAATCAAATTTTTTTAGAGTTGATATTTTGACTTTCATAAAAAAAAATTTCAGCTCACCCAAGAAAACTTGGAGCTCACCCACTTATTAGGTTCTGGCTACGGCCGTGTACCAGCTACAAAACCGTTAAAAATTTAATTAATTTTTGGAGAATAATTTTCATCGAGCCAAACGTAACGAAGAAGAGGAATACACAAGAAAAAGAATAAAAAAAAGTTTGCTACTAAGAATATTCTGGTTGGAGGGAGATAGTAGTAATTCTAAAGACGGTGGAGTATGGGCAACAAAACAGCATAACCTTGGCAAATTGGTTTCGCATCTAGGGTTACCACCTCTAAAATCAGCAAAGCCTGACAGTAAAGAAAGAAAAGCCTGATTTTTGAAAAACAAAAGCCCAACAAATAAAAAAAAATTTTTGTTTCCTTTTTGAAACTTCATTTTTATAAAATAAAATGAAAGCGCCTACAGAAAAAACCCGCAAGGAATCTGGGACTTAGTATTGATTTCAAATTACGTCTATTTAAACCAAAGTTAATTTCTTGCCTAAACTTTTTTAAATATAATTTTGAAAAAAAAAATGGTGTTCAAAATTAATTTGTACTTGAAACGTTTCCAATAGCACACTGTATAAATATCCTAATACCCAATAACATTTTTTGCTTTTAAAAGCTTGTTTTGCAGTTTCTTAAAAGATATACAACTTATCACAACTCACCTTAGATCAAAAGTTATGACCATTTGAATCTAATAAAAAAATAAAGAGTCGACCATTTCATTTAATAAATCAATACTAAAAGTTCAAAATAAGCAAAGTATTTCCTTCTATTTTAAAAATAAAGAAAAACGTTAACTGAATGCTTTCAAATCGAAATGCTTGTAAATCGCAGTGAACACATTAATTTTTTTCATTTAGTTGTCACTTTTTAGAAAGAGACAAAGGGTTGTGCAATATAGCATGTTTCAAAAAAACACCTTTCTCGAAATTCAATCGGGACCAGGCGAAATTATGAAATCTCTGAAAATTTCATGCTTTTAGCACCAAAACTCGAAAAGTTATGCGTTTGAGAAAAATTCCGCTGGTAGCGACCGCTAAATCCTGTTCGATTTTGAATTTTTTGTTTTCAATCTAAGCTTCATAATTTCGCCCGGTCCCGGTTGAATTTCGAGAAAGGTGTTATTTTGAATCACCCTGTTGTGCAAGATATGACACTTCTATTGTATGACGTATATTTTTGTGTGCTTTTATATGTCTGCTGAGATTGCAGTTGTTGCAATCTATTTATCGTCGCATCGTCTTCGTGCATCCGAATCAAGGTAAGTTATCTATGAATGTTTTTTTTAATTTTTTTTTTTATAAAAATGGAGGAAAAAAAATGTTTTTTTATTTGCCAGGCTTTTTTCCTCAAAAATCAGTCTTTTCTTCCTTTACTGTCAGGCTTTGCTGATTTTAGACCTGGTAACCCTACTCAGGATCGAATTTTTGGTTGGTGTTACCAAAGAAAATGCCAAAAATGAACCTAAAGACACAATCGATGAATCGTACCTACACGTTGATCGTCTCCAACCGACGAGCTTCAGTGGAGGATAGTTGAATTTGTATGAAATCTTAAAATCACTCGATTTGAGCGCACTTAGAAGCCTTTTACTCAGGTTATAATTATCGGATGCTTAATGTTAAGATAGATAATTAAAGATAAAATGACAGGCTACAAATCTGCATCAAAATGTTTGCAAAAGCTTACAAAATTTCATACTAATAACGTGAAAGATTGGCTTTTGAGAACTAATTTCATCACGGCAAATGACGTGAGGAAGAAGAAAACAAAAAGAAAAAGAAAAGAACGTACCCACAAAGAATATAATATATTGCTGTAAGGGAGTCGGCAAGATGGCGCGTTGGTTGGAGTGGAATGTGAGCAATAAAAAACCACCACTGCACTATGCAAAGATACTGTGGCTGGTGGCAAACACAATTGGCTTCGCATCGCGAACAAAAATGATATACATACATAGCTACATTATTAAGTAGGTTAGATATGTCTGTAAAATGTAATGTTGATTAAATTGTAGGTATTTTGCAAATATTATTCGTAATGGTACGATTAGGTTGGTTTGGTTGGCTTATAACTTCTGTTCTAACAATCGGATATTTAAAATAAAGGTCTTAAAATGAAGGTAAAATATCAAACTAATTTATTCAGTTAAAAAATAATTGAAATAACATAAAAGTGTAGGTGAAAAACGTTTAGGTTTAATTCTTCAAAATAAAAAATTGCAAAAACTGAAAAATTGAATAGCAAAATTGGCTTCGCCAACAAAATTCATATACCTACGTATCTATATATGTAGGTACATACATTATGTATATGGATAGGTAGGTAAGTAGAAATGGCGATCACGAGCAACCTAGCTCGTTGACCCAATTACGGCTAGAGTGCGCCGTTTTGTTACCATAACTCGTTGGACCTGTGGATGTAAATGGTTTGGAATGTCTCAGAGACGTAAGAAGTTTGACCCCTTAGTATGACATTATGTATGTACATTTATATAAAAGGATTGATTTAGTTGTTCTGCGGTTGCCTTTTTACTTTTGTACTAATAATCGGATCTTATATAGATTAAAGTTTTAAAATAAGTTAAATAATAGGCTTCAAAGTTTTGTGTGACAAAACTTGCCTTCATTCTTAATCAATTCGATTGTTGAACCTAGAATATGCACAAAGACCTATACTTGAACCTCTATGATTATAACTTATAACTTTAGTTCTATAAGGGCCAGATGTTGAAGGTTAAGGTATTTAAATTAAGGTTAACTAGGCTAGAGGTAGGATTAACCTAGCGAAGCAACTTAAATATAATACCTAATCGAAAAGGGTTGATTTGGTATCTTCTGTTCTAATTATCGGATCTTTGAGGTTAATGTCTTAGAATTAAGGTAAAATCTCAGGCTACAAATTTATGTGACAAAACAACATCTAAACCAATGCGTTTTTTGAACTTGACCAACGTCTAAACCAATGCGACTTTTGAACTTGACCTACGTCTAAGCCAATGTGATTTTTTAACTTGAACTATACGTCTAAACCAATTCGATTTTTGAGCTTGACCAACGTCTAAGCCAATGCGATTTTTGAACTTGACTTACGTCTAAGCCAATGCGATTTTTGAACTTGACCTACGTCCAAACCAATGCGATTTTTGAACCTAAAATATGCAAAGATACCTACTTGTGAATCTCTTTAATAAACTTACAACATTAGCTCTAGGGGCCAGTTGTTGAAGGTTAAGGTATTTAAATTAACATTAATCAGCCTAGAGGTAGGATTAACTTAGCGAAGCAACTTAAATGTAGTAATCGAAAAGGGTTGACTTGGTAAGCTTTTATTTTCTGTTCTAATTGTCGGATCTTTGAGGTTAAGGTCTTAAAATTAAGGTAAAATCTAAGGCTATAAATTTATGTCACAAAACTTTACCTAAGTCTAAGCCAATGCGATTTTTGAACTTGACATACGTCTAAACCAATGTGATTTTTTAACTTGAACTATACGTCTAAACCAATTAGATTTTTGAGCTTGACCAACGTCTAAGCCAATGCGATTTTGGAACTTGACCTACGTCTAAGCCAATGAGATTTTGAACTTGATCTACGTCTACACCAATGCGATTTTTGAACTTGACCAACGTCTTAACCAATGCGATTTTTTAACTTGACCTACGTCCAAACCAATGTTATTTTTGAGCCTGAAATATGCAAAGGTACCTACTTGTGTTTCTCTTTAATAAACTTACAACATTAGTTCTAAGTTGTTGAAGGTTAAGGTATTTAAGTTAACGTTAATCAGTCTAGAGGTAGGATTATCTTACCTAAGCAACTTAAATACATGTAATTTAAGGTCTTAGAATTCAAGTAAAATCTCAGGCTATAAATTTATGTTACAAAACTTTACCTAAGTCTAAGCCAATGCGATTATTGAACTTAGAATATTCATAGGTACTGCGATATAATTGAATTTCTTTAATAAAAAGAAGAGAAACACAAATAATAAGAAAATTATTATTTTTGTTTTTGTTTTAGTGGACTGTATTGAATGAAATTCAAAATAAAGTTGTTGTGATCTTTAGTCCAAGGCACGACAGTTGGGCTCATCAGTTAGATGCTGTCATACCTTTCTAAGACGCAATTTTTTTCGTCGATGGTTACCGACTCTTATACAATTTGCAGCATACATACACTGCAAATTATATATTTCTAGGGGAATTTGAATAAATTCGTGCACCTAGAAAAATAATGCCCGTGGTCAGGCTAAGTATAAGAAGAAGAGAAACACAAGCACGACAGTTAGGCTCATCAGTTAGATGCTGTCATACCTTTCTAAGACGCAACAACATCTTCCGACTATTACAGTTCTACCTTAAGGTCCTCAAATGAAAAAAAAAAAAACGATTCAATTTGGTTGTCAACTCAGCTGTCAACTTAATTGGTGCTTTGCTTTTCATATACACAGATAAAAGAATACTGCTTAGCTGTCAAAACCATTTATATTATCTTAAGAAATTACACGACTCGAGTTTATTAAATTTATTAAAAGATGAGTTCAAAATGCAAAATATTATAGAATACCTAAAAACAATTAGGTAAATCAGGTTTGCATTGAGTTTGAGCTACACATCAAATTATTTATAAATTTGGTCTCGCGTTAAAAAACGTTCACTTTGATAGTAAATCAAATAACTTGCCTATATATAAAAAGTTCAATAAGTTGAGAGACTTGTAAATCAATTTGAGCAAATTTGAGCAAATATTTTAATTTCTTCAACATCAACGCCGTGATTAAATAAACTGAACTGAACAACATTAATTTAACCCCCAACTGGTATTCGACGTTAAAAATATCTACATTTTGTAATTTCAGACTGAAGAATGGTTTCTTAGACATCTTCAGAAGTTTTGGTGCAACTATAGGATACAAATTAGAAATCACCAAGATTATTCATGTTTTTATTTTATCGAGCTAACACAAGTCATTTTCAATGTCCCCATAGTTACTCTATGAGTGAAATCTGTAAATTTTTGTCATTCATAATTTGTTAAGGAGACTTCATATGGTTAGTTCGGTTGGCTGATAACTTTTATTCTGATAGTCGGATCGTTAAGGTTGAGGTCTTAAAATTCAGGTTGAATATCAGGCTACATTTTTTTACAAAATCATTTCAGAGTAACATAAAAGTATGACCATAGACAACACTATAAAATGCCGTTACATTTATCAAAACATTAATTTTATCTTGAGCGTGCGGTAATTTTACAATGACTGCACTGGTTGTTGATTTGTTTTTCGGGTTAGTGCGAAGAATGTGAATCGGTAGTGGTGAAGAATAATTTATCACAGTGCAAAAACGTAGAAAAATATTTTTTAGATTTTCATCAGGTCGGAGCACCAGATCACCTGAAATATTATTCCTCGCAAGTGCATCAATTTGAATTTTTAGCGTGGTTTGGTCGTTTTCCAACATCTGTTCTTTGACATAAGTGATTTCCTCTTCATGCGTGTCCAATCTGCAACCCTGTTGCTCCAATGTGTCAATTCTGCTTCCCAATGTAAACAGTGAGTAATTAAAAGAGCTGAACCTGTCATTGAATATATTTTCAAGTGATTTAATTCTTTTATCGAAATCAAGCTCAATGTTGTTTATCCGCGCAGATAGGCTCTCACACATGTTGTTGATTTCGGCTCTTAATTGTCACACGATTGAATCAGTCAAAGTTTTAGAGAGAGAGAGAGAGAGACTCAATTTTGTTCCACAGTTGTGTTGTAGCTGAAGCTGTTGAGGGGTGTTTGAGAACTTCTCCGCCAACCTGAGTTTTCTTTGTTGCTCATTTGATTTGGAAGCTGACATTTCCAGTTACTTATATTCTCACAAACAAGTGAAACAAAATTAGAAATTCAAAAATCTTATTTTCACGACAAAAATTTAATTAACTGTTTGAGACAATATGGTTGCCAGAAGCGCTACTCCAACAATATTGAATTGAATTTTATTGAGACTTTAAGAAAATTTTACAGAGTAAAACTGCGGCTATAATGTATTGCCTGATCTATCTAGTTAAATTTTTTAGAAGCCTCGTGGCTGTCACTTATAATATACTAAAAATATATAGTCATTTTACTGTTGCTCAGGAGCAATATTTCGGTTACGTGTTGGCCGTTGCAACGGATAAAAAATATATATAATTTTTAAATAAAACACGATAGTTTCATTTTTTTATTTTAAAGATTTCTTTATTGAATAAGAACTCCTAGTGAGCTAAAAGAATAGTTATGTTTTAGGATAACTCTTAATAACTAACTCGACTGAATAACATGCAGTCGTATTTATAATCTTAATTCGTATGTTCTATTAATAAGTCCTAATCTTTTAATGTAAGTATATTATGACTGCTGATAATGATGTCCGTTTGGTCCCGTATTGGATATAAGATTGTGTGGATCGAGAACATGTGGTCGTTATCTTTGTTTGGTCACGTATCTTCAAAATATTGACACTTTGGATTTGGGCGTTGGCTGCAAGAGCGATAGCGATCCTTTATCATCAGTTGTTGTTGTTTTGTGTTGAAGTGGTATGGCATTCATCACTTATATATACAATACCTACAAATACAAATACCTTACAAACTAATATGCCATAGAATACATTTATATATATAAAATTTCATGTTATAGAGCGGGAACGCTCTACGTGGAATTTTCAAATTTAATGAAATGACTTTTGCATGTATATAGGATTATTTAAAGACAATTTCAATTTTTACATAAATTCACTTCATAAAAGTTGTTTTAATTGATTTAAAGCACATGTTGGCGGCAAGGCAATAGAAAATGAATATAGAATTGGTCTGTTTGGTAACGTGAAGTTTCTTGCGAATTTGCACAAATTTTCACAAAATTTCACAATTTGCTGTCAAAACGCATAAAAAAAAATTCGGTTTTTGGAAATTTGTTGAAAAAAAAATTACTAAACAGGCATAATATGTAAAAGGTTATAACTTAGAAGAACACTAAAAACAATAATGATTGAATATAAAAAGATAATTCACTTAAATTTTAACACATTATGAGCAGTTATAATAAGATGGTCATCTCATTGATTTGGTATGATGCAGGGCGGTAATCCTTTGTCCATTGTTGTGATGAAGGTTTGTCATCTGTTATTAGCACAAGGGGTGCTTGTAGCCTGTTGACTAGATTAGCAGTTGCTGGAGTGTATGATTATCTGCGGTTTTGATCCAGATGGAATCCTTCCCCCAGAGAAGTTCAATGCTAGGATTTCATGTGGGCAACACGTCAGTCACGGTCACATAATACAGTAGTTAGCGGGTAATGTGATACCACTCCAGAGTCCCGTTTAAACGGGATAGGCATCAAGTCTAGTTCAAGCGGCATAGCTTGGAAACTAGCTTTTCAGTTGCTGGAGTGTGTGTACAACTCCTGTTACCATTTATCGATGAAAAAAAAAAAAATATTTAAAAATAATTTACTTTACTGTTTTATTAAATAAACACTGTACATGCAGGTTGTGCCGCTCAACTCGACACAACCTGCTTCGTTGCCTCCTACTCTCAAACCCTACTCCAACAATATTAAACATATGTACAATAAACGTCAATAAAATTAGAGTGTTACCAGAAGCGCTACTTCAACAATATTTTGTACTGTAAGTTCTAAAGTTTTATAGATATCTGCTCTTAGAGGTGCTTACCAAAATTTCTTACAATGGTATAGCAAATACTTTAGCACACCTCTGTAAACCGATAGGAGCAATTCCATCCATATCAGGACGCGTGTCAACCTTTATCATAGTAAGAACCTGTCCAATTTCTGAAGTTGAAATGCTTAAGGTACCAATGCTGATGTTACTATTTGAATTAATTGGTTGATTACCTAGTGATAAATTTGGAAACGTATCTAAGTAAACGGACTGAAAATGTTTAGCAAAAAAGTTGCAAACAGTTGTAAGATCAGAAGATGGTATGCCATTGTGACGCATTAGATTAGGAATGACATTTGATTGCTTTTCAGCATTTATAAATTTCCAAAAACTTTTACTATTGGATTTCAAGTCACATTCAACAGATAATAAATACGGATTGTAAAGGATTTTATTCAAAATATCGAAATTCTTTTGCAATATTCTATATTGTTTGTACAGACTTTGATCATTGTTAGATCTGCGAAACTGCTTATAAACCTTATTTTTTTTATTATTCATATTAATTATTCTCTTAGTACCTAAACCATATTGGTTTTGAACCACTTTTTATTTTTACTTTTGGTGTGTATAAAGCAATGGCATTGTGAACTTTTCGTAAAAATGAATCGTAGCGCTCATTTAGATTTGAATTTACAAATAATCCTTGCCAATTTGTTCCAATAAACTGATTATTAATTGCATCAAAACTTGTCTTAGCAAAATTATATTAGAAAATAGGATCAGAAGTTGCAGGTGAAAAAAACATAAAATTCTAAATGCAAACTGAGTGCGATGTGATGAATTGTGTTGGGAAAAAGAGTTACTCCTACTTAATACCTACGCACAAATCCGAATCAATGAAAACCAAATCAAGTATGTACATTACGAAAAGAATTATGAAAATGAAAAGATCAAACTGTGCAAAGATGTCAACAACTTCACAATCATGATTAAATATAACATTAAAAGGAACAAATATTTTCTCATCAGAATCAAAATCCACTTAATATAAGGTAAATTAAAATCACCTACATACAATTAAAACTTTTTTAAATTATCAATGTGAGCTTTATACAAATCAAATGAGCTAATTGGTGGAATGTATGACACGATAAGAAAAATTTTATTAATACATACCTTCAATCAAATTTAATACAAAGAATAATCTGCTCGACATCGAGTGTATCAGCTTGAGACTGTAATTCAACTTAACATTGAATTGAAATGTGGAGCGCACCAGTGATGCCAGATTTTGAGAGCAGGTTTTCCCACAGTTATACTCAAAAATTCCCTTTTTTTCCCTCGCCATTGTGATAAATATCCAACAATTCTCCCACAACTAAATAAATTAAAAAAAATATAAATTTCATTGTTATTAATTGTAAACATTTTGATTACGTAAAGGAAAATTAGAAAACATATATTATTTATGCAATTCACATTTCAAAAAAAAACATAATCGTTGAACATTTATATTGAATGCATGAGTGTTACCATTTGCAATAAAAGACACAAATAAAACACAGCATTCAATACGAACATCAAAATTAAACCCTATAAGACACAAATAGTGGCGCAAAATTTTAAACATTTTAAAGCGGCTCTAAATTTACTTTAAAATGGGAGTCGGCTCTTAATAATAACTTTAGAATGAGAGTCGGCTCTTGGTTAATTTTAAACGACATAAAGTATACTTTAGCGTTAAAGAGGTCTTCTAACTTTAAAACCAGCAAAACGCTTCTCTATCTTTTTAAAGTATGCTTTATCTGTGGGAAATTATCACTGTGAGTGTGAGTTAAACAAACAAAAATGCATCCACACAGGGAAGGCGTGCAGTTAAACAGCTAAATGCACCCAAAGGCATTTTGATCTGTTTTGTTTTAGGATTGTTTTGAAATTTTAAATCGTTAAAATAGTAAAAAAGCTTAGTAAATTAAAGAAACAAGTAATATAAAAGTAATTAAAGTGATTACATGCAATACAAAAATGTACAAAAATAGATAACTACACGCGGTGCTGCGTTAAATACTGCACCTATATTTAAAAACACTTATAACAAGCAGTGTAATTTTTGTTCATTTCACAGGTAAGCTGTATCTCATATTCCACATAAAGTAAGTAAAATTACTCTGCACTACGGGCGCTCAATGGATTTGAGCGCCTTGCCATCACCAACAAAAACTAATGCTACCCTGGACGAGAATTTCAATTTTCACAGATGGGGTTCAGCTAATTCCCGTGATTGAAGTGAAGTGTATTTTTATTTTCAAATAATTTGCTTTTTTAAAGCAAAATGCTACGAAATATCAATTGAAAAGTATTCTCAGATAATGTATTAGCCTAAAAAACATCACTTCACATTACTTTATGTGGAATATGAGACACAATCAGCCCGTGAGAAGAAAAATTTGAAAACTCCATATTATAGGTGTTTTTACACGATTTAACGCAGCACCTCCTGGTATTTTGTTTTTTTTTTTTTATAAAATATTGTAATTATTCACTATGTTAACTTTTATTTCACTTTTTTATTTAGTATTTTCACTATTTTAACTCGAAATTTAAATCTCGAAACACTTTCCTATAGCTCGGCAAAATTACAGATTGGGTTCTTTTTGTTTTTTTTTTTTATTTTTCGTTCTGTTTGATTTATTCAGCTGTCAAAATTAGGCGTGTTTCACAAAAATTGGCTGACGTTTTGCTAAACACGTTCTTTAGTTAGAAGAGTTGTTTAAAGTGTTTAGAATTAAGAAAAATTTAAACAAGAATTTTTAAATAAAGGACTATTTTAACTAGAGTCAGGTTTATTGCTTAAACGAGAACTGTTTAAAATTTTGCACCAATATATTAATCTCTCTGTTAATGTTATTTTGTTTAACGGCAGACGGCCTCTGCAGCCGTGCTATTTCGATCTTTATAATTAATATTTGTAATGGTTTTTTTATTAAAAAATAAAGAATAAATCTTATCTAATCTAATCTATTAAAAGAAAATACGGACATAAGACAGTAATTCTTTGGATTTTTTTGACTTTCTTATATCCGTCATCTACTGTATCTTCAAATGACGTATGAAACAGTATTTGCATTTGGAAAAGTAGTGTTAAAGTAAATATTTTTGTTTATCTCTTTGTGTGTTTAAATCTAAACGAGTTTAACTTTCAGGAAACATAGTTGATAGTAAACAATAAATTTTTTACTCAAAAGGTAAAGTGGATAAAGTAAATTTTTAGCATTTTTCAAGGAACACAATTTTTATAAGCAGATTTTATGATTGTCATTGAATTATGTTGTTTTAACAAAACTAAAAACTGTATTTCAGGTGACATGGAAACAGGCTGATTACACAGAAATGTAGCAAATTTTTCATTTTTTAATATTAAAAATTTAGCTTAGACTTACTGCTAGTTACTTGTCACTTCCAAATTCTTTAGTCAAGATTATTATAAAAAAACATAGGTGAAAATAAATCAACTATTCCTCTTAATAATTTTAACTGGTATTGTAATGAATTAACACAAAATAGAAAATTGTATCGAATTTTATAAAAGTGTCTTTGTGTACTTTAGCCAAGTCGAATGTATTGAAAAAAGTACAATTGTATACTTTTGTAACCGTGGAGTCGGGTTTATTGCTTGTTTTTTTTTTTTGTGAGCCACAATTTTGATGAGAATGAGAGAGCCGTTTATGTGCAAAAAAAGAGTGGAGACTTTACCATATATTCTGTTACAACTATTAACATACATACTACATACTATCAACTCCATATAAAAAAAATGTGGGCACAAAATCATATGCAAGAAGATGTGCATACTCACCACATTTTATTTTTTTTTGCACTGCTCGAGGTGGAAACATGTATACACTGATAGGAATTCAACACGTTATAAAAAATGTAAACAAAAGGTTTTGGGGAAACGGAGACGAGGAAATTTGACTCTATTATAATTCTTTCCCTCTGCTTGGTGATTCTCACTGAGCCAAGTTTCTGTGAGAGCTGAGTCTCTCAGTCGACATGCTAATACGTTGAGGCCGCATGGTTGTATTCGAGTGCAGGCATTGACGTATTATATATATACTGCTAGTTACTTGTCACTTCCATACATTTTTTTAATAAAAATGTTCCAAGAAATCTCAGCGCTTTTGGGACTTAGCGGCCCATTCGTTACTAAATAGACGCCGAACACTAAGAAAAATTATTAAAAGTCAAATATTTAAGAAGAACCGACAGTAGATGGCATTTGAAAAAGTTCGTTTTTTATTTAAATTGAATAAAAAAGACATCTTTGTTTTAGTTTTTTTCGGTTTATTGGCCAACGAATTGAACAATTTTTTAAACTTTGATCGAACTCACTTTTTCTGATCTTTCCCATTAGTTTTTTTGGCAATATAGTGCATTATTACCTTACAATATACTTCAATAATAGTGTATATTTGGCTGCTTTTAATGGCGAGTTTCATGGCATGACCACCAAGACTCAAGAGCGCTGCTGTAAACTGGAACACGAGTGAAGTTGGTTACTAGCAGTCCATATATATTACGTCAATGAGTGTAGGTTCAGGTTATCTGAAGGTACTACCGAATGTGCTGGCGAATGACAATTTTTTTAGAAATAGACGTGAAATTTGTAAAATTTCTTTGCCCCCCTAACAAAACAGAGTAGCTACGGCACTGTACAGACGAATCCATAACAACAGATAATTTTGCAAATAAAGTCACAAATTTATAATTGGTTAAATCAGAGTCTTTCCTGACTAACATAATAACACTTAAATTAATCTGTTGGAATGTTCGTTTTAAGTGAAATATGATTAATTATATCATCAGGTGTAGTGTTTTTATTAAATTTGGATATATGAATTATGAAGCCACTTGTAATCAGGCAAAACACCAAGAGAAAATGAAGTATCAGTGCCAATTATTTTTTTTTGCTTAAATGATTTTTTCAAAGCACTGGCTGCCTTCCATTCTGAATTGTTTACACTCATAGGATTTAAAGAATTATGATATTCAGATTGGGTAAGTTTGTGATAGTTTTCTGATTGGGTAAAATTAGGATTGTTATCAGTTTTGGATGATTCAGAATTTTGATTAGAATGGTTCTTTAGATTATTTATCATATCAAGATCTTCTTCGAAATTGCGGCAAGCAGCAGATGTCATCGAATCATTTATTTGAGAGAAATTAACAATGTTTTACATTATAAATAGTTAACGCGTCAGTTTTTCTTGATGAACTTTTTGGGTTTTTTTCGCCGTTTTGCATGGGGAGAGTTATTATTTAAAATAGATTTGAGAGCAGCGAGATCATTTTTTATATCATTTACACTGTTGGAGAGCACATGAAAACTGTTTAAGAATGTGACAAGGTTGAGACTAGCACAAGAGTTGCACTTCCAATACAAATTATGTTTTGATAAAGATTTAAATTCTTCGTCGATAAATCTACACAATTCTTGTAAAAATGACGACCACAATAATATCCCCACTTGACGAATTCAACTTTTTGGGAACGTTTTATAAGATTGCATTTAGCTCAAGACTTAGACATTTTCAGACAATCTACAACCGACTGATAGAGAAGTTAGTCGAAGACTAACTAATCAGGAAAAAAATAATATTACTGATAAATACTACCGGTTTACTGGTAGCAGGTACCAGGAAAATCATCCAATCTTCTGGTTTATTGTACCAGAATATAGGTACATTTTACCAGAAAAAAAAAATAATATGCCTGGTTAATACTACTATAATCCTGGTAGCAAAAACCAGGAAGGTAATTTTTTTCCAGGTAGATTGTACCAGGCTACTGATATATTTTATCAAGAAATTCGATGAAATTCAATCTGGAGGGGAAATATTTTTGCCTGCTGTGGGCTATCAGGTGAGACTGATAAATTCTATCCGCTGACGTGGGAGAATCTATTTATAAGTTAAGAAGATAGATTCTTGCAGGAAATTTGATACATAGAACGAGGATTATTTTTTGAGTGTACCTAGTACTTACTATATTTTGTCCAATAAAACTAATCCCTCCTTTTTCCAGTAACTATGGGAATTTAAGAAAGGGGAATAATCAATCGAAGAAATTTTTATTTTTCACGTAATACTTTTTCTCTTTTTAGAGTACAACAAAAAAAGAGGAATTAATTAAAAATAAAAACATCAATTTTATTTAAAAGAAAAAAAAAATTTTGAAGATACCTAGTTGTTAACTAAATATATAAAAAAAACTTAGATATTCGTTATTTTATTACATATGTATACATTTACAATATAAAAAAAATAATAAAGAACAAAATTGTCACCATAATATATTTAGCATTTACTACGCAAAGAGTCTTTAGTATACACCCCGGCCAGACCCAGAAGGAGAAACTCTACGAAATAAAACCGTTGCAGGAAACATCACCCGTGCTCTTTGCAAGGATAGAATCAGCCATATTCTACAGCTGTTCATAAATCCCTTACCACTGGTGGGGGGAAATTTATAAACCGCGAGTTAAAAAATAAAAACCGAGTTATAATTTCGTTTATGTCTTTATTTGAACTAAAACTTAAATCTTAACCTACGATTATATATACCTACAGTTTTATTCGTGATATCGATAAGTGATAACAAAACACACACACAAATTCCGAACCCAAGCGCAGGCAATCAGTTGCTTGTTATCGTAATTTGTATGTGTGCTCATGTTTGCTAGATAAGATATCGTAAGCAAACATAATGCATATCACTTATCTTATCACCTCTTATCCGAGTGTTCACTGTATGAACAACAGCAACATGTGGACAATCACCAATCACACCAAAGAAACGTGCTCCTACAACTCCGCTCCTAACAGAATCGAAGGTTTTCAGCGTCACATCTGCCTGATTGTAAGAAAACAAAAAATAATGTGTTTGAAATAAAATTTAAAATTATAAAAAAAATAAAGTAATTAACAATAATGAAAACAAAAAAAAAAACAAAATGTTATGAAATTTACCTTAGAAGAATAAAATCAAAAAAAAAATGTGAACTTATTTTAACTATTATGTAAATATGTACATACATAATATGTATGTATGTGAGCAAAAAAGTTAATGGAATGTCTCAAAAATATAATTATTAAAACTCATATGTAAAGAAAAAATGGAAAAATTAGGATATTTTTGCGGATATTTTACGGAGAAAACAAATTACGGAGTTTAATTTTATTTAAGTAATATATTTATATTAAATAAATAAAAACTTCAAAAATAAATACATATCTATGCAAATTAGATAAATAAATTATTATGAGGAATAACAAAAAAAAGGAACTTTAAATGTAATTAGATTAAGATAATAATAATAATTTAAAAAAAATAAATGTTATTAATTAAACTAAAACATCAAAAAAAGAAAGAACATTTGCAAAAAAAAAAAAATATATATATATATATATATATAGATTTAAAAACCAAGAAAATAAATAATAATATAAAATTTAAATAAAATTACATTAAAAATTTATACAATATGAAATTAAACCTTTGGTATTTTAAATGCAAAGAAAAAAAAAACAAATGAAAACTATAAATGTAAATAGATTCGGAGATAAATAATAGTAATCATTATTTTTATTTAATTATAACTTTTTTTGAAACAGTAAGGAAGGCAAACCACGTTCTGTGGGCCTAGCTTGAGCTTCCTAGGGGGGAAGGATGTTGTGTCCCTAATATTACCCAACCAAAGGCATGACCCACTGAGTCGTAGCTGACTGTTGAATTGCTTCAGATTATGAAATACTGAAACATTGTCGAAAACAGTTTCGCGTTGCACTTAATGTGACGCAACGATTCGGTGCGATCAACCCTCAGTAGGTCAAAGCATGAGTAATGCATTTTGGAATTTAACATGCAAGGAATTCCTGGTTGGCCTCCAACCAGGTGAGTCGAATTTAACCAATCAACCGCGACAGTCTTTGATTTAACCGCAACATATTGTTGATTAGTTGGTACTGTTATCAATGAATCAAATAAAATATCAGCTGATAAAGATGTTGCAGCGTACCGACGACGCACGCGACGTTGCTCCGATGCTTTAATATTATTCTCGTTATCATTATAGCTGTCAAATACAATAATGACATTGTTGCCAAAATGCTTTTGCACGTAACTTCTATAGGAATTTAAAATGATGTAAATGTTTCATCGAGACGCCATACCACACGATGAAGCAGATATCTACTTTAGATGCAATTTTTGTTAACATTGGTACTACGGAAAAAACTCGCATCTCTATTTAAAAATATACTATAACTTTTTAAACTTTTATTTGTCGTTTATTAGGTTCAGCATCAAAAAGTACCCTAAAATCATGGGGCATATACCCAGATTCCATCAAATTAATTTTTCAGTTTTGAATACCCCCTCCCACCTTACTCCTTCCCTTCCAAAACGACTAACATAGATATATTCTCGAATCTTCGTTCTCATGGAAAATAACATATTTTCGCACAGTTTCATAAATAAACGTATTGTGGAGTTTTTTGTAATATGAACCCACATATTTCCCCCTGTACGAAAGTACAAGTACGATAGAAGAAAAGCGAATGAAACAACCCCAAAAATACAATCCACAAATGAGCTACAATGGGCTATATGTCAATAAATTAATGTTTCGGTTGTATAATCTACTATAGATCAGGTCACATGACTAAAAATATACGATTACAAGATTTCATTTAAAGTGGTTGAGTTTTATTTGACATTCTTTTTTTTACTAATTTTTTGCTATTAAAAAACTTAGACAATTACATTTGGTCCTTCGAGTCTTTTTTATGAACATTTAACAAACATTTGAACAATAAACATTTAAAAAGTGTGTGTAATGAGTGCTATTAACTTTTACGGACAAAATTTAATAAAAAGATCCAATCAACGATTGATCAAAAAATAGTTACGTGACTTAAATTTGCATTGACTATAATCGGTTTAATCAAGTGATTTAAAGACATTTTCTTAAAAAATTAACTTAATTTAAATTAAAATTATCTTAAAAACTAAATTAAAACTAATTTTCATCCTGAGGACATCAGCGGAGGCTGCGAAAATCCTGCATTTCATCCCAGCTACAGCAGCAGTAACACAAAGCAGTAAGTTTGCCTTTTTACCTGTCGTAAACTTGTCTTGATTTAACAATAATTGTTGTATTCTGTTAAATTAAAAGAAAAATAAATTATTATAATACCTGAAACTAAAAATTAAAAATATGGTGAGCTGCAAAAAGGGATTTTAAGTAAGATTATTAAGGATCTTGCCAATTTTGAAAAAGCTCCAAAAGAACGTATGGTAAAGTCTTATGCCACAGGTCGTCTTAGTAAACTGGAAGATGATTTGTCGACGTCAAAATCTTACCACGGGCTGGTATTCTGGAAGATAGTTTGAAAATTGAAGATTTAATGGTGGTATATGAACAAATCAATGATATATACCAGGAATATCGTGCAGAGTTGGTGGATGCAATCGAGAAGTCTTCGCCAATCATTTCGGCTGCTTCAGACACGGGTGCTCCGCCTCTTTCTACAGCTGCATCGTCATCGCATTCGGGGATTCGATTACCTCGAATTGATCTACCAAAATTTGACGGTTCATCTACCATCTGGCGAGCTTTTCAAGACGGGTTTCAGGCTCTCGTCCACAATAATAAGAGCATAGACGACATTGACAAACTGCATTTTTTGCAATCGTGTTTGGTTGGTGATGCAAATCGATTTTTGCAAAATTTGTCAGTGGAGGCAGCCAATTATGATAAGGCTTGGGAGCTTTTGAAAGAGAGGTATGACCATAAGCGCATTTTGGTCCACATCCAAATACAGAAGCTTTTTGGCCAACTCTCCGTGCCTCGTGAAACTGCTTCTGGTGTTCGAGATCTCCTCTATACAACAAGAGAATGTTGTCTCGCGTTGGAAAATATGGACGTTCCGGTTTCTAAGTGGGATACAGTTCTCAGGAAATAGGAAGGACTTACCAAATTTCAAAGAATTTACGGGTTTTTTGGAGACTCGTTTCAGGACTTTGGAAGTTATTGGCCAACAAGAAATGGTGCAGCAGGCAGGAACAAAGATGAGCCACCCGTCAACACAAGGCCTCGTTTCCAGCCTGCCAAAGCAAAGGTTTTGCTTGCTAAGCAGGTCGTTAAGCAGCCGGTCAAACCAACAGCGAATTCAGTTCCCGTTGAGCAGCTGTCATGCAAATTGTGCAACCAAGGCAAGCACACACTGAGAAGATGTCAACGATTCCTCAACATGGACATCATGAGACGAAAGGAGACAGTACGCAGACTAAAAGTATGCGAAAACTGTCTGTCTTATGGGCACATCGTTCAAGACTGTCTAAGTTTCAGCAGTTGCTACTTTTGTCAACAACGACATCTTTCGTTGCTGCATTTACAACAACAATACCTGCAAAACCAACAACAACAATACCAACAAAACCAACAACAACCACAACAACACCAACAACACCAACAACACCAACAACAACAACAACAACATCAACAACATCAACAACAACATCAACAACAACAACACCAACAACCGCCTCAACAACCAGCAGCAGCAAATCCATCTGTTCAGGCGAGGAACAACCGAACAAACACTCTTCAGGCGTCCGTGAACCCGCACGCGCCTGAATTCCAGCCGATGGTGGGACAACAACAACTCCAGTCAAATGGTTATACTTTAAATTACCAACTTCGCATGGTGATCGTCCACATGCACACCAGGTGCTTCTGGCGACAGTAGTTGTGAAGGCGCGAGCAGCAGATGGGAAGTTACGCCTCTTACGTGCTCTGATCGACACAGGATCAGAAACGTACTTCATCACAGAAGCTGCCGCACAACAGCTGAAGTTAGAAAAGCGATGTACCATTGCCGAGGTATCTGGGTTAGGGTTGGTCAGCAGCGGCACTACGCAACACTCCGTCGAAGTACGTTTTGCGTCCCGACACTCAACGTTTGAGACTGCCGTACAGGCTTTGGTATTCAAGTCGCTGACTGGGCATCTCCCGACCCTAACGAGTGATACCCGGCAATTGGGACCACCTCAAAGATCTTTCTTTGGCAGATCCCCACCTCTGTGAGCCTGCACCCATTGATTTATTGCTCGGAAGTGACGTTTGCGCCCAGATTCTCCTTCCTGAAATAAGACGTCCAGAGGATGGCATCGGACCGGTGGCACAAAAGACCGAATCGGGGTGGATTGTTTTCGGACAAGTTCACTACACAAAATGCATAAAGGAGTACGATGCGGTCTTACAAACCCCATTTAACTATTTTTTGTCGCATCATGCGGTTTATAAAGAAGCTAGCTCCATTACGAAGCTGAGAGTAGTATTTGATGCAGCAGCAAAAGCTTCGGATGGGAAATCCCTCAACGACCGTCTACTTGTGCAGGCCATTTACAACTGAACGAGTCATCGCTTACTGTTGTCGCTCTATCAATAAATATCGACCGAAGTTGGGCCCTATCATAGATTCACTTAGTTCCAGAGAATTAGAAGCAGCATTACTGATCATCATCAAAGCAGCACAAAAGGAGATGTTCAAGAACGAGATTCAACATATTTTAGAAAACTCTAAAATTCCCAAAAACCTCCGGTCGTTAAATGCATTCATCGATGTTAACGGGATCTTAAGCGTAGGAGGACGTTTGGAGAACTCCCTCCTTCCTTACTATGCTCAACATCCGATTTTGTTGCAAAACAACCACCATTTTACTAGTTTAGTTGTTAGAGATGCCCACAAAAATACCCTTCATGGTGGCACCCAACAAATGATCTCTTACATCCGTCGAAAATATTGGATCGGCCAAATAAGTGTAAAATATCAGTTACATCGATGTTCTTCTGGCTTCCGGGAAAAGGCATCTGAAATGCAACAACTTATGACAAATTTGCCCGCTCTTAGAGTAAGGATGTCTCGACCGTTCAGCCATACGGGCGTCGACTACGCCGGACCAATTGAAATAAAATCCGCGTGGTGCAAAAATCCTTTGGCTACGAAGGCCATACATTTGGAGGTTGTGTCAGAGTCAAGCTTTCTTGGCAGCATTCAAACGTTTCACTGCAAGAGGAAGTTGTAAAAAAATATATAGCGATTGCGGTGTTAATTTCGTGGGTGCGAATAATGAATTAGCCAATATGTAAAAGGAAGCAAAACATGAATAGAAAGAAATCGCGGAAAAATTAGCAAATCACGGTACCGATTGGCATTTTATTCCTCCTGCTTCTCCACACTTTGGTGGATTATGGGAAGCTGGTGTGAAATCGGTCAAGTACCATCTAAAAAGAGTAGTTTGAACTGAAAGGCTTACTTTTGAGGAGCTCGCATCGCTTCTAGCACAAATAGAAGCGTGTTTGAATTCGAGGCCCCTATGCCCTCTCTCCGACAGTTTAGACGATTTTAATGCGCTCACCCCTGCGCATTTTCTAATTGGCGAATCACTACACTCTGTGCCTCAAGGAGAAACAATCGAAAACGTAACACACATCGACCGATGGAAACGTGTTCAAGCGCTGGCAGAAGGATACTGGCGGAAATGGGATTCCGAATAACTCGCAAGGCTTCAGCAGCGGCCGAAATGGGTAAAAATCCAAGCAATGCCAAAGATTGGAGATTTAGTGCTGTTGAAAGACGAACGACTTCCACCGACCTACTGGAATCTAACACAAATTGAAGGCACCCATGCAGGATCGGACGGATTAGTACGGGTAGTCACGGTCAAGGCACAAAATGGACATGTGAAACGGCCGATCGCGAAAATTTGTCTTCTACCATCAAACGAATTTTAGGAACAAACCGCCATCGTTTAAACTTCTACTAAAATAACAAAACGACACCACAAGACATCGGAAATTGCAGCAGCAAAACAACAATTAAATTTGTATTATAATTAAATAAATAAAAAACTCAATAAATCTTTAATTATTTATTTAAAAATTTCAAAAAAAAAACAAATCATCACATCAGAATTAATAAAAAAAATAATAAATAATAATAATTTATCGATTCAGACAATTCTACGATAAAATAAAACAAAAACAATTCCCATTGAATAACTTATTTATTTATTAAAACAATATTAGCACGTGTGAATATATAACAAAACATTTCATACAGAAAAAACTTAAAATAAAATTGCATCGCGACGAAGCATGCAAATAATTTATAAAACAATAAAACTATTAAAACAAATTTTGTATTTATTAAGCTTAAGTTTCTAACTGAGCTAAAACACAATCCACAAACTAATGTCAAAAATATACGTCGTCGAGATAAAATCATAATAAATATCAATAGGTAAGCACATCCAAATGTCAAACACGTCGGCAAAATTTCCGAACCACAAATAATCAAATTTAAAGAAATCAAAATTAAATTATCAACTTTGAATTAAATTAAAATCAAAACAAAAATAAACATTAATCACAATCGATCAAAATTTATCCAATTAATTCTCTGAAGACAATTCACGAATTTAACAAAAAAAAAATGAATTAATACACCGCACCGGTTTAATTTATCAAATTAATTCGCCGAAGACAATTCAAGAATTTAACAAAAAAAAATATTCGTTTAATACACCGCACCGGTTTAATTTAAATTATAAATAGTATCACAAATTTCACAAAAACAAATACAAATTAAATCCATAGCATCGATTAATTTAATCAATAATCACTTCATAGAATTCACTCAATGAAAAAACAAACCACTCAAATCCACTTTGAATTATTTCAATTTTAAAAATACTCAATTTATTTGTTTTGTTTTGAGTATTATATTAACATTTCATTTTTTTATTTCATTATTTTCACTCAAATAAAAGTAAACAAACTTCCCGATAAATTCCAATTGGAATTCGAACACATTCCAACTGGAAACTTCACTTCTCGGCTGTTATATATTGTATATAAACGCCAAGGGATTAAAATCACGCCACTTTTTCTTTATGTACATAATATGTACAAACTTGAAAAAATTAATTTAATTTTATATTAATAATATGTCACGGCATCAAAAGCCAATTATTAATAAAAATATATACTAAAAATAATAGATATATATAAAAATAGCACTCACACAACTCAAGCATACACCGCGATCGCGTAAATTTATAAACGAATGCGCGCGCGCTCACTCCGTAAATAAAACACAAATAAACACATTCGTATCAATCATTCAATATGAATAAAAAAATCACTTACCTGCATTTAATTCACTGAATTTAATTATTAAAAAACAATCGCACTATCAAAATCGATTAAAACGAAAACTACCACGAACCGCACACGAACCCACAGTACACATATTAAAGGTAATATATTGCGCAGGTTGGCAAAGTTGGAAATGTCAAAAAATTAAAAATGGCTGTTCGAGTGCCCACAGGAACTCAACGCGCATCATTAAAAACAACAACAAAATATTGAAATTAGGAAAGGGGCACTGAATCCACCATTTTACCACCATAATACCTCGATTTTGACAGATGCGCAGAACTGAACAAAAATGAAAACACTAATGATATTAACTTTAAGGCGCGATTCACATAGAACTGGCTTATGGTGCTGGTGTGGTTAAGGTCTGCAACGGGCGTGGAGTGGGTGTGATGAACTCAATTCACACAGAAGTGACAGTGAAGGGACATGACAGTTCTCTTTTTGACAGATCTCTTTTTGATGCATTAATTTAAATTGTTGTAAGCAAAAGAGCATACATATAAAAACTTATTGTTTTGTTTTCCTCCTGATTTTTTTTGAAAAATTATTGCCAATAAAAAAAAAACATAGAAATGCTTTGGGACGATGAAGACGATGATATTTTTGACCTCATGTATCTTAATCAGATACAAAAACAAAGAAGGTACTGGGTACTTTGTGGTTGGAAAAAGGGAAAAGCAGTGGTGCATTCAACGTAATGCGAGAGCTGAACATGTATCTTGAGCGTTTCCAAAGTAATCAATGAACCAATAATTAATTCTCAGCGGTTTGTGGTTGGGGGCAAGTTTACAAAGAATAAAAATAAATGATATTAAAAAAATACCTACCATTTGCATTGAATTTTTGGGCTATTTTCTGCCATGTTGGGTCCTGCACGCTTCTATTGCAGTAATCTGCCCTACTGTAATAATATAAATTTTTATAAATCTGGATCTCCTCGCAAAATTCAATGTTGAATTCATAGTCATCCCTCATGCTCATTTTCTTTTGGTTTGATTTGGTTTGACATATGAATGGGTTTCATTGTGGCGTGACGTTTATCTAGGCCACTAGAGTTTTCAATATGGCGTGGCAATGACAGGGCACACCATACCCTCGCCTCTTCATAGGTGTGTGTATTGTCCCATAAGAGAACATGCAAATTACACAAAGTGAAATATGTTGCAACCACGCCAGAACCACACCAAAACCTTAAGCTAGTTCTATGTGAATTGGGCCTAATATGTGTACTGTGCACGAACCTACGTCAACAAAACTAACAACGATCAAGTACATCACAAAAATACATCGATATAGCTATAGACTGTACCTACTATAGTTTTACTATCACGTGTTCATTGACACGATTAGAAGGAACGAGAGATATAATAAACATAATTGAGAAAATTAATCACCATTCTCATGTTTTCTTTGATTTTCTTGTTGACCTTGTCTGTTGTGTTTGTCTTATATGTCAAAAACATTAATATTTTGTCTCTTCATGTTCATTGAATGAGATAAGAAGATGACGACATAAACAGATGTTGAGCCATTAGCCGATCATGTCGATAATGCAGTGCAGAAATGATGTAATCTGTAACAGTGATGCCAAATTGCGATTATTCGTATCGCTGTGTGTAAACCTAGGAAGCCAAATTTTAAGGATAAAATTATCATTTTTTCTTCAATCTGAGGGGGGAGAATGTACGATACTACAAGTACGATAGAAGAAAATCGAATGAAACAACCCCAAAAATACAATCCACAAATGAGCTACAATGGGCTATATGTCAATAAATTAATGTTTCGGTTGTATAATCTACTATAGATCAGGTCACATGACTAAAAATATACGATTACAAGATTTCATACAAAGTTTTATTTGACATTCTTTTTTTTACTAATTTTTTGCTATTAAAAAACTTAGACAATTACATTTGGTCCTTCGAGTCTTTTTTATGAACATTTAACAAACATTTGAACAATAAACATTTAAAAAGTGTGTGCAATGAGTGCTATTAACTTTTACGGACAAAATTTAATAAAAAGATCCAATCAACGATTGATCAAAAAATAGTTACGTGACTTAAATTTGCATTGACTATAATCGGTTTAATCAAGTGATTTAAAGACATTTTCTTAAAAAATTAACTTAATTTAAATTAAAATTATCTTAAAAACTAAATTAAAACTAATTTTCATCCTGAGGACATCAGCGGAGGCTGCGAAAATCCTGCATTTCATCCCAGCTACAGCAGCAGTAACACAAAGCAGTAAGTTTGCCTTTTTACCTGTCGTAAACTTGTCTTGATTTAACAATAATTGTTGTATTCTGTTAAATTAAAAGAAAAATAAATTATTATAATACCTGAAATTAAAAATTAAAAATATGGTGAGCTGCAAAAAGGGATTTTAAGTAAGATTATTAAGGATCTTACCAACTTTGAAAAAGCTCCAAAAGAACGTATGGTAAAGTCTTATGCCACAGGTCGTCTTAGTAAACTGGAAGATGATTTGTCGACGTCAAAATCTTACCACGGGCTGGTATTCTGGAAGATAGTTTGAAAATTGAAGATTTAATGGTGGTATATGAACAAATCAATGATATATACCAGGAATATCGTGCAGAGTTGGTGGATGCAATCGAGAAGTCTTCGCCAATCATTTCGGCTGCTTCAGACACGGGTGCTCCGCCTCTTTCTACAGCTGCATCGTCATCGCATTCGGGGATTCGATTACCTCGAATTGATCTACCAAAATTTGACGGTTCATCTACCATCTGGCGAGCTTTTCAAGACGGGTTTCAGGCTCTCGTCCACAATAATAAGAGCATAGACGACATTGACAAACTGCATTTTTTGCAATCGTGTTTGGTTGGTGATGCAAATCGATTTTTGCAAAATTTGTCAGTGGAGGCAGCCAATTATGATAAGGCTTGGGAGCTTTTGAAAGAGAGGTATGACCATAAGCGCATTTTGGTCCACATCCAAATACAGAAGCTTTTTGGCCAACTCTCCGTGCCTCGTGAAACTGCTTCTGGTGTTCGAGATCTCCTCTATACAACAAGAGAATGTTGTCTCGCGTTGGAAAATATGGACGTTCCGGTTTCTAAGTGGGATACAGTTCTCAGGAAATAGGAAGGACTTACCAAATTTCAAAGAATTTACGGGTTTTTTTGAGACTCGTTTCAGGACTTTGGAAGTTATTGGCCAACAAGAAATGGTGCAGCAGGCAGGAACAAAGATGAGCCACCCGTCAACACAAGGCCTCGTTTCCAGCCTGCCAAAGCAAAGGTTTTGCTTGCTAAGCAGGTCGTTAAGCAGCCGGTCAAACCAACAGCGAATCCAGTTCCCGTTGAGCAGCTGTCATGCAAATTGTGCAACCAAGGCAAGCACACACTGAGAAGATGTCAACGATTCCTCAACATGGACATCATGAGACGAAAGGAGACAGTATGCAGACTAAAAGTATTCGAAAACTGTCTGTCTTATGGGCACATCGTTCAAGACTGTCTAAGTTTCAGCAGTTGCTACTTTTGTCAACAAAGACATCTTTCGTTGCTGCATTTACAACAACAATACCTGCAAAACCAACAACAACAATACCAACAAAACCAACAACAACCACAACAACACCAACAACACCAACAACAACAACAACAACATCAACAACATCAACAACAACATCAACAACAACAACACCAACAACCGCCTCAACAACCAGCAGCAGCAAATCCATCTGTTCAGGCGAGGAACAACCGAACAAACACTCTTCAGGCGTCCGTGAACCCGCACGCGCCTGAATTACAGCCGATGGTGGGACAACAACAACTCCAGTCAAATGGTTATACTTTAAATTACCAACTTCGCATGGTGATCGTCCACATGCACACCAGGTGCTTCTGGCGACAGTAGTTGTGAAGGCGCGAGCAGCAGATGGGAAGTTACGCCTCTTACGTGCTCTGATCGACACAGGATCAGAAACGTACTTCATCACAGAAGCTGCCGCACAACAGCTGAAGTTAGAAAAGCGATGTACCATTGCCGAGGTATCTGGGTTAGGGTTGGTCAGCAGCGGCACTACGCAACACTCCGTCGAAGTACGTTTTGCGTCCCGACACTCAACGTTTGAGACTGCCGTACAGGCTTTGGTATTCAAGTCGCTGACTGGGCATCTCCCGACCCTAACGAGTGATACCCGGCAATTGGGACCACCTCAAAGATCTTTCTTTGGCAGATCCCCACCTCTGTGAGCCTGCACCCATTGATTTATTGCTCGGAAGTGACGTTTGCGCCCAGATTCTCCTTCCTGAAATAAGACGTCCAGAGGATGGCATCGGACCGGTGGCACAAAAGACCGAATCGGGGTGGATTGTTTTCGAAAAAGTTCACTACACAAAATGCATAAAGGAGTACGATGCGGTCTTACAAACCCCATTTAACTATTTTTTGTCGCATCATGCGGTTTATAAAGAAGCTAGCTCCATTACGAAGCTGAGAGTAGTATTTGATGCAGCAGCAAAAGCTTCGGATGGGAAATCCCTCAACGACCGTCTACTTGTGCAGGCCATTTACAACTGAACGAGTCATCGCTTACTGTTGTCGCTCTATCAATAAATATCGACCGAAGTTGGGCCCTATCATAGATTCACTTAGTTCCAGAGAATTAGAAGCAGCATTACTGATCATCATCAAAGCAGCACAAAAGGAGATGTTCAAGAACGAGATTCAACATATTTTAGAAAACTCTAAAATTCCCAAAAACCTCCGGTCGTTAAATGCATTCATCGATGTTAACGGGATCTTAAGCGTAGGAGGACGTTTGGAGAACTCCCTCCTTCCTTACTATGCTCAACATCCGATTTTGTTGCAAAACAACCACCATTTTACTAGTTTAGTTGTTAGAGATGCCCACAAAAATACCCTTCATGGTGGCACCCAACAAATGATCTCTTACATCCGTCGAAAATATTGGATCGGCCAAATAAGTGTAAAATATCAGTTACATCGATGTTCTTCTGGCTTCCGGGAAAAGGCATCTGAAATGCAACAACTTATGACAAATTTGCCCGCTCTTAGAGTAAGGATGTCTCGACCGTTCAGCCATACGGGCGTCGACTACGCCGGACCAATTGAAATAAAATCCGCGTGGTGCAAAAATCCTTTGGCTACGAAGGCCATACATTTGGAGGTTGTGTCAGAGTCAAGCTTTCTTGGCAGCATTCAAACGTTTCACTGCAAGAGGAAGTTGTAAAAAAATATATAGCGATTGCGGTGTTAATTTCGTGGGTGCGAATAATGAATTAGCCAATATGTAAAAGGAAGCAAAACATGAATAGAAAGAAATCGCGGAAAAATTAGCAAATCACGGTACCGATTGGTATTTTATTCCTCCTGCTTCTCCACACTTTGGTGGATTATGGGAAGCTGGTGTGAAATCGGTCAAGTACCATCTAAAAAGAGTAGTTTGAACTGAAAGGCTTACTTTTGAGGAGCTCGCATCGCTTCTAGCACAAATAGAAGCGTGTTTGAATTCGAGGCCCCTATGCCCTCTCTCCGACAGTTTAGACGATTTTAATGCGCTCACCCCTGCGCATTTTCTAATTGGCGAATCACTACACTCTGTGCCTCAAGGAGAAACAATCGAAAACGTAACACACATCGACCGATGGAAACGTGTTCAAGCGCTGGCAGAAGGATACTGGCGGAAATGGGATTCCGAATAACTAGCAAGGCTTCAGCAGCGGCCGAAATGGGTAAAAATCCAAGCAATGCCAAAGATTGGAGATTTAGTGCTGTAGAAAGACAAACGACTTCCACCGACCTACTGGAATCTAACACAAATTGAAGGCACCCATGCAGGATCGGACGGATTAGTACGGGTAGTCACGGTCAAGGCACAAAATGGACATGTGAAACGGCCGATCGCGAAAATTTGTCTTCTACCATCAAACGAATTTTAGGAACAAACCGCCATCGTTTAAACTTCTACTAAAATAACAAAACGACACCACAAGACATCGGAAATTGCAGCAGCAAAACAACAATTAAATTTGTATTATAATTAAATAAATAAAAAACTCAATAAATCTTTAATTATTTATTTAAAAATTTCAAAAAAAAAACAAATCATCACATCAGAATTAATAAAAAAAATAATAAATAATAATAATTTATCGATTCAGACAATTCTACGATAAAATAAAACAAAAACAATTCCCATTGAATAACTTATTTATTTATTAAAACAATATTAGCACGTGTGAATATATAACAAAACATTTCATACAGAAAAAACTTAAAATAAAATTGCATCGCGACGAAGCATGCAAATAATTTATAAAACAATAAAACTATTAAAACAAATTTTGTATTTATTAAGCTTAAGTTTCTAACTGAGCTAAAACACAATCCACAAACTAATGTCAAAAATATACGTCGTCGAGATAAAATCATAATAAATATCAATAGGTAAGCACATCCAAATGTCAAACACGTCGGCAAAATTTCCGAACCACAAATAATCAAATTTAAAGAAATCAAAATTAAATTATCAACTTTGAATTAAATTAAAATCAAAACAAAAATAAACATTAATCACAATCGATCAAAATTTATCCAATTAATTCTCTGAAGACAATTCACGAATTTAACAAAAAAAAAAATGAATTAATACACCGCACCGGTTTAATTTATCAAATTAATTCGCCGAAGACAATTCAAGAATTTAACAAAAAAAAATATTCGTTTAATACACCGCACCGGTTTAATTTAAATTATAAATAGTATCACAAATTTCACAAAAACAAATACAAATTAAATCCATAGCATCGATTAATTTAATCAATAATCACTTCATAGAATTCACTCAATGAAAAAACAAACCACTCAAATCCACTTTGAATTATTTCAATTTTAAAAATACTCAATTTATTTGTTTTGTTTTGAGTATTATATTAACATTTCATTTTTTTATTTCATTATTTTCACTCAAATAAAAGTAAACAAACTTCCCGATAAATTCCAATTGGAATTCGAACACATTCCAACTGGAAACTTCACTTCTCGGCTGTTATATATTGTATATAAACGCCAAGGGATTAAAATCACGCCACTTTTTCTTTATGTACATAATATGTACAAACTTGAAAAAATTAATTTAATTTTATATTAATAATATGTCACGGCATCAAAAGCCAATTATTAATAAAAATATATACTAAAAATAATAGATATATATAAAAATAGCACTCACACAACTCAAGCATACACCGCGATCGCGTAAATTTATAAACGAATGCGCGCGCGCTCACTCCGTAAATAAAACACAAATAAACACATTCGTATCAATCATTCAATATGAATAAAAAAATCACTTACCTGCATTTAATTCACTGAATTTAATTATTAAAAAACAATCGCACTATCAAAATCGATTAAAACGAAAACTACCACGAACCGCACACGAACCCACAGTACACATATTAAAGGTAATATATTGCGCAGGTTGGCAAAGTTGGAAATGTCAAAAAATTAAAAATGGCTGTTCGAGTGCCCACAGGAACTCAACGCGCATCATTAAAAACAACAACAAAATATTGAAATTAGGAAAGGGGCACTGAATCCACCATTTTACCACCATAATACCTCGATTTTGACAGATGCGCAGAACTGAACAAAAATGAAAACACTAATGATATTAACTTTAAGGCGCGATTCACATAGAACTGGCTTATGGTGCTGGTGTGGTTAAGGTCTGCAACGGGCGTGGAGTGGGTGTGATGAACTCAATTCACACAGAAGTGACAGTGAAGGGACATGACAGTTCTCTTTTTGACAGATCTCTTTTTGATGCATTAATTTAAATTGTTGTAAGCAAAAGAGCATACATATAAAAACTTATTGTTTTGTTTTCCTCCTGATTTTTTTTGAAAAATTATTGCCAATAAAAAAAAAACATAGAAATGCTTTGGGACGATGAAGACGATGATATTTTTGACCTCATGTATCTTAATCAGATACAAAAACAAAGAAGGTACTGGGTACTTTGTGGTTGGAAAAAGGGAAAAGCAGTGGTGCATTCAACGTAATGCGAGAGCTGAACATGTATCTTGAGCGTTTCCAAAGTAATCAATGAACCAATAATTAATTCTCAGCGGTTTGTGGTTGGGGGCAAGTTTACAAAGAATAAAAATAAATGATATTAAAAAAATACCTACCATTTGCATTGAATTTTTGGGCTATTTTCTGCCATGTTGGGTCCTGCACGCTTCTATTGCATTAATCTGCCCTACTGTAATAATATAAATTTTTATAAATCTGGATCTCCTCGCAAAATTCAATGTTGAATTCATAGTCATCCCTCATGCTCATTTTCTTTTGGTTTGATTTGGTTTGACATATGAATGGGTTTCATTGTGGCGTGACGTTTATCTAGGCCACTAGAGTTTTCAATATGGCGTGGCAATGACAGGGCACACCATACCCTCGCCTCTTCATAGGTGTGTGTATTGTCCCATAAGAGAACATGCAAATTACACAAAGTGAAATATGTTGCAACCACGCCAGAACCACACCAAAACCTTAAGCTAGTTCTATGTGAATTGGGCCTAATATGTGTACTGTGCACGAACCTACGTCAACAAAACGATCAAGTACATCACAAAAATACATCGATATAGCTATAGACTGTACCTGCTATAGTTTTACTATCACGTGTTCATTGACACGATTAGAAGGAACGAGAGATATAATAAACATAATTGAGAAAATTAATCACCATTCTCATGTTTTCTTTGATTTTCTTGTTGACCTTGTCTGTTGTGTTTGTCTTATATGTCAAAAACATTAATATTTTGTCTCTTCATGTTCATTGAATGAGATAAGAAGATGACGACATAAACAGATGTTGAGCCATTAGCCGATCATGTCGATAATGCAGTGCAGAAATGATGTAATCTGTAACAGTGATGCCAAATTGCGATTATTCGTATCGCTGTGTGTAAACCTAGGTAGCCAAATTTTAAGGATAAAATTATCATTTTTTCTTCAATCTGAGGGGGGAGAATGTACGATACTACAAGTACGATAGAAGAAAATCGAATGAAACAACCCCAAAAATACAATCCACAAATGAGCTACAATGGGCTATATGTCAATAAATTAATGTTTCGGTTGTATAATCTACTATAGATCAGGTCACATGACTAAAAATATACGATTACAAGATTTCATACAAAGTGGTTGAGTTTTATTTCACATTCTTTTTTTTACTAATTTTTTGCTATTAAAAAACTTAGACAATTACACCCCTTCTCAAAAAAAAAACAACTTCTCCAACAGATATTTTTATGGGGTCTTTTCATTCTTCATTTCCATAATAATTGAAACAATTTAACTCAGTTTCAGGACCAGACGAATTTATTTTTGATGTATTCCATTTTACCGGGTCACCATTGTTTGGTAAGATTCATTTGGCATTTCTTTGTTTCGCTTTAATCGTTAAATATTTCGTTTAATTCGCAATCCACAATTGGCAATTTACGTTTGGTTTTTTATTCATTACGTTTTTCAATCATTTCGCAAAAATCATTCAGCAATTTGTTGTTTCGTTTTTTTTTGTTACGTTGTTTGATATTTGGCCAATTGTTTTTTCGCGAAATAACGTTTCGCCGTTTCATTATTTCGCAAAATAACGCTTCCCCGTTTTCTTATTTCGCTGATAGATCATTTCGCCGTTTAGTTGTTTTGATAATTAATATTAATGTTTTTTTGAGAAGTAATTTTATATCGTATATAAAATCGTTCATTTTTGAGTATTTTTCGATGACGTGGAATAAGGCCCAACGAAAGAAGACCAAATCTCAAATTTGGCCTTATTTCGTTTTGAAAATTGAAATAAAGCCAAATTGGCTTTATTTCATTTCGAAAACGAAATAAGGCCAAATTTGACTTAAAAATAAAGCCAAATGTTTTTGTACAACACTTTAACTACACACAACCTCGCACCTATCCTAAATCCTATAATATGCCCAAGCAAGAGGGTTCCAGGGGGCAACATGCCCCCCATACATACCTCACTGTTTATAACGGGTGATTTTTTAGCTGGTTTGGTTTTGGCAACACTGGTTTTGACAGCTGACGTGTGTTTAGTACCTTGTGTCACTGTCAAACAGCTTCAGTTTGGTTTGCAATTTAACCATGGATCGTCTTACAAATGAACAACGCTTGCAAATTATTGAATTTTACTATCAAAATTCGTGCTCGGTTCGAAATGTTCATCGCGCGCTGCTTCCATTTTATGGTCGGCATTCTCGACCTTCTGAGCAGTCTATTCGGAAGATTGTGACCAAATTTCGCACCAAATTTACTTTGTTGGACATTAAACCACCAACACGTTTACGTACTGTGCGTAGTGAAGAAAATATTGCGGCCGTATCAGCTAGTGTGACAAAAGACCGCGAAATGTCGATTCGGCGCCGTTCCCAGCAGTTAGGCCTTTGTTACAGCACTACTTGGAAAATTTTGCGGAAGGATTTGGGCGTAAAGCCTTTTAAGATACAGCTGGTGCAAGAACTAAAGCCAGCCGACCTACCACAACGCCGAATTTTTGGTGAATGGGCTCTTGGAAAGCTGGCCGAGGATCCGCTTTTTTATCGAAAAATTGTGTTCAGCGATGAGGCTCATTTTTGGTTGAATGGGTACGTAAATAAGCACAATTGCCGCATTTGGAGTGAAGATCAGCCAGAAGCATTGCAACAGCTACCAATGCATCCCGAAAAAGCCACTGTTTGGTGCGGTTTATGGGCCGGCGGCATTATTGGGCCATATTTCTTCAAAGATGATGCGAATCGCAGCGTTACTGTCAATGGTGAACGCTACCGAGCGATGATAACAAACTTTTTTTTGCCCGAAATGGAAGTTCTTGACTTGCATGATATGTGGTTTCAACAAGACGGTGCCACATGCCACACAGCACGCGAAACAATGGCGCAATTGCGAGGCGAGTTTGGTGAACAGTTAATTTCACGTTTCGGGCCGGTCAATTGGCCGCCTAGATCGTGCGATTTGACACCATTAGACTATTTTTTGTGGGGGTATGTCAAGGCTAATGTCTATAGGGACAAGCCCGCACTGGAAGCCAACATCCATGCATTCATTCGTGAGATACCGGCCGATATGTGTGAAAGAGTATGCCAAAATTGGACTCAGCGGATGGGCTACCTGAGACGCAGCCGCGGTCAACATTTGCATGAAATTATCTTTAAACATTAAATTGCAAGGTTCAAACTATCGATTCAAATAAATATTTCATTCATTTTTTCGAATTTTTTGTGTTTTTTTTTTAAAAAAAGTTCTAAACCTCTTAAAAAATCACCCGTTACATTCCATAAAATTGCAAAACAATTGAATGCGTAGTAAAAAAAAGTAGTAATAATAGGTGACGTCTCGGCCAAAACGGCACCGCAACACTGCCAAATAGCGCAACATGTATCAGATGTTGTATATATTTTTTGTTTCAGCAACACATGCTGGCTGTGAAACTGAGCAACATGTGTGAGATATACATTTTTGTTTCAGAATTATACGCAGGCAATGAATTTCGTAGCAACATTTTGGTATTATATGCAGGCTGTGAAACTCATTGCAACATTTTGGGATGATTATGATGGTTGTGAAACTCGTAGCAACATTTTGTAATCATATGATGGCTGTGAAACTCAGTGGCATTGCACCATTTTGGTGTTGGCTGTGAAACTCAGCTGCGTTTGCAACATGTGCCAAAAAGTGCAACATGTATCCATATGATGGCTGTGAAACTCAGTGGCATTGCACCAATTTGGTGCTGGCTGTGAAAATCAGCTGCGTTTGCAACATGTGCCAAAAAGTGCAACATGTATCCATATGATGGCTGTGAAACTCAGTGGCATTGCACCATTTTGGTGCTGGCTGTGAAACTCAGGTGCATTTGCAACATGTACCAAGAAGTGCCATATGATGGTTGTGAAACTCAGTGGCATTGCAACATTTCTGCACTGGCTGTGAATCTCAGCTGCAGTGCCAGCGTGTGGCAAAAAGTGCAACATGTGTCAGATGTTATAAATATTTTTTGTTTCAGCATTCGAATTCTTTCAGCATTGCAACATTATGGCACTGGCTGTGAAACTCAGCTGCATTTGCAGCATGTACCAAAAAGGTGCAAAATGTATCAGATGTTATTATACATTTTTTTTTCAGCAAACATTATGCTGGCTGTGAAACTCAATTGGATTTTTGAGAAATATATGGGTGTTGAGAAGAGATAGCTAGATGGATTGTTTGACTCGCCTTTACACGCAGGCTATGAAACTCAGTTGGATTTTTTACCTTCATTTTTTCATCATCATACGCGGGCATTGAAACTCATTTGGGTTTTTAAGCAATTATTTATGAGCGTTGAAAATACGCATAGGCGAAAGGTATAGGTATACATTTTTTGTTTCAGCATCATACAGCAATCATTATGCTGGTTGTGAAACTCAATTGGATTTTTAGAAAATATATGGGTGTTAAGAAGAGATAGCTATATGGATTCTTTGTCTCGCCTTTACACGCAGGCTATGAAACTCAGTTGGATTTTTTACCTACCTCGTTTGAGACATTGCCCAACCATACAAATTATTTGCATCCAAATGAAACTCAGTTGGATTTTTTACCTACCTCGATTGAGACATTGCCCAACCATACAAATTTTTTGCATCCAAATAAATTAAATACGATGATGGCTTTTGAGAATAATATCATTCAATGAATTTGTTATTGGCTTTTGAATATCTGTGACTGCATTGAGTTAAGCCACCTCAGAAAATTTGAAAATGTATCTTCTACATCATCTAAATATGGTACGCATTTTTTTCAACTGTCCTTGGTCATCGAATTCCTGTAAAGAAGGACCAGATACCTGTGCGTGTTATTTGCTTGAAAATAAGTTGATGGGGATACAAAAATTGATGCTTTTGTACGAAAGATTAAAATAAAAAAGAAACAATATGGCGCATATTCATAGTCGTTTTTAGACTCCAGTTTATCTTAGCCTGGAGTTTATCCAATGTAAATCAGATAGGATAAACCCAGTATTTTTTTAGGAACAACTTAAACAGTGACTATGAATATGCCCCTATGTATTTAAGTTATTTTATTTTTAATAAAAAAAAATGTATAACAGTTGCGTTTTATTTATCCATGAATTATAAGATGAAGGAAATCCTAACCATTTAACAAATACTTTTTTTCCACTTCGACTTGATATTTTTTCAACCATGGAATGCATCTAACAGTTTTGTTTTTTTTTAATTCAGCCTCAAAGAAGTTTCCGCTTATGTTTTTGTTTTCAAAATCTTTAAGTTAATATGTAGGTGGATTTGTTAGTTAAATTTTTTTTATCTGGAATATTTCTGTTGTCCAGTTTGGTGTGTAACCCTTTTCAAAAACGTGTTTAAACTTGCTTATTCGAACATTGTCACCAATTTTAAATCTTGGCTTTGGTGATTTTTGTACATGATTACCTATAATATGCAATTAATTATGAATTTACGCTAGCTGAACTTCTGCGTATCGTTCTATGTCCATTTAAAGTCCCCATTGAAACTAAATTCTTTCCACATCTTTTCCTTCAGAGTTAGATTGAAACGTTAAACAATAGATGCTTTTAAGCTGCTAAACGTTGAGTACCTAATGATTTATTTGATAACGAGGCATCAGTTCTTTGAATTTTTTGTTGAAAAACCCTTTTCCATCATCGGTTTCTTTAAAAATACTGTTCGTAGCTTCTGCAACACTTTCAAGTTTTTTTTGTTTTTTAATGGTTTTGTCCAAGCGAAGTTTGAAAAAGTATCAATTGAAGTCAGCAAGTGTTTATTTCCTTTATTTTCTCTGCTGTATGATATCTTTTCAACTAAATCAGCTTGCCATAGACCATCGAATCCTTTAATTATGGCATGACGTCTTTTAAAATTTCTTCGAGCTGGTTAATGTAATTCATCGACAACATTTCTTCTACTCATCTTTTTAACGAATGATTAAATCAAATTAGCATGTTGTATATTTATAAGTTTTTTCTATATTGAGTGTGTATTTTAGTTAAATATGAGTATGAAATATTACGAACAGAAAAAAATTGATCAGAACTCCTTTCCAATAAAAATTCCTTTTTTTATAGTTTTGTTATGCTCAGTAAATACCATATTATAAAAACATTTTTGTTTTAAATAAATACTCCTAGAATACTTTTGGTAATCTAATTAAGGTGGTTACGCGGGTCATGAAACTCAGTGCAACATATGGGGGTTAAAAATAGGTACTAATATTCTTTTTCAGCATCATACGCAGGCTTTGAAACTCAGTGCAACAGTGTGACCATCACCAACTTTTTGGGAGGCATCATTTCTTGTGTGTTCAAAGACGCCTGAATGAGTGAACAAATGCTGGTCGTAGAATTAGGGGTTGAAAGATCGGAATTCTATTTTTAGAAGGGAAGAAATGTATGATATTTACAAATCATGCGTTGGGAAGAAGAAGGTATTACTATGATGACGATATTTACAACGCAGGTGAACCGAGTTTTGTAAACAACCACGTTGTGTTATTTTTGTTTTCGTCGTCGCCACGTGCAAAATGGTTCAGATGTTATATACATTTTTTGTTTCAGCAAACATTATGCTGGTTGTGAAACTCAATTGGATTTTTAGGAAATATATGGGTGTTGAGAAGAGATAGCTATATGGATTGTTTGTCTGACCTTTACACACAGGCTATGAAACTCAATTGGATTTTTTACCTAAATTTTTTCATCATCATACGCAGGCTATGAAACTCAGTTGGGTTTTTAAGCAACTTATGAGGGTTGGAAATACGCATAGACGAAAGCTATATACATTTATTGTTTCAGCATCATACGCAGGTTGTGATAGCTATATACATTTTTTGTTTCAGCTCAGTGCAACATATGAGTGTTGAAATTTTTTTCAGCATTATAGGCAGGCCGTGAAACTCAATCAGATTTTAAACAATATTATGGTGGTGAGAATAGGTAGCAACATTTTTGTTCAGTGCAACACATTGGTGTTGTTTTTTAGCATCATACGCATGGCTTTGAAACTCAGTGCAACATAAATGGAAATTTTTTACAGGATCATACGCAGGCCGAGAAACTCACTGCAGCATGAGGTAATAGGGGAAAGGTGTTTTTTTTTTGCATTTTAAAAATTTTATTTAAAAAGTCATGTATATATGTAGATATATTTATAAAATTATTCTATATCTAATATCATTTTATAAAAATCCATAATTCTCTTAATTTTAATTCACTATGAAAGCATGCACAAGTATCCGGTCCATCCTTGCATAGACTTGATAACAACTCAGGAAATGACATCCATCGGGTGATAGCAGACAATCGTTATTTTCGAAACTCCTTATAAACGAAATATTTTTTTTTGCTTCGGAATAGTGTTTTTCTAATATTAATTTTCGTTGGTTTTAAAAAAAGGTAAAGGGCCCTACTAATAATCAAGTTTAGCGACGACTTAAATATTTCAGTAAAATTAACCTTAATTCTGGTGATCCCAAATAATGCACCATTCATGTATTGTTTAATTTTTTTAAGTCCATTCCATATATGATTCATTATTAAGAGTCCACTTGAATATTAAGGTCATACTATATATGGTTTATTAGCTAGAGCCCATTCTATTATGGTCCATTTTACTGAAATATTTAAGTCGTCACTAAATTTGATTATTGGTAGGGCCCAAAATGTTTTCAATTGCTGAATTTAGGAGAGACATGTTTTAAATAGAAATGAGAATTTAAAATGAAAAATAAAGTATATGAGTTTGTTTATTTATACCGATGAGAATCTAATCTCCTCCTCTATTTTTTTTTAATTTTCAAATAACTTGACTACATTAAAAATATGTGCATCAATGTAGTCCTTAATTTTTTTTTCTTTTTTTTTTCAACTTGTCATCACATACATTAATAGTTTGTAAACAATTTTGATCAACATATCCTTTTGTTGCTGCTAGATGAAGCATTTGGGGTGCTCTTAGATTATTTATATATTTGCCATCAATTCGGTAAAAATTTGAAACCGTTACCCTTGGAGTGTTGGAGCCTTGCGGCCCAACAAGAGATCATTCTTCTATAATTGATATTATTTCATTATGGTGATTATTATTAGCGATTCAAAATAGCTTTTAACGGGCCATGGCAATGTTTATATATGAAGGTTTTTTTTCATAATACAAATTCTATAAATACTATCCACTGAAATATAACTAGAAGACTTAGCACTATTTTATTTGGATTATTATTACCGCCACTTTGAGATGCAGTTAAAAGTCGAAGTCGATCTACAAGCTCTTTTGGATCGTCCCAGTGAACATAGTCAATAAGGGTTTTCATGCAACGTCGGAAAAGCATCGTAAACGTCTTAAACGTCTTAAAATTTACGACGTCGTAAACGAACTGTCAAAATTTGTATGGGAAATCTTTTCAAACAAATCTTTAACTTTAAGACACAAATTTGTGTGTTAAACGAAGATGGTAAACATCGTAAACATGGTAAACTCTTCTAACCTTAGAAGAAAAAATAGAGGAACGGGCATTTCGGGGAAAAATGAGGTTTTTTTCAAAGGAGTGTGAGTTACACAAACACAAATGCATTCACACATGCACTTATATGTTGATCACAACAATAAACATGCTTACCATCATTTTTGCCAAATAACTCAAGAATTAATAGATAATTGAAAGCAATTTGTTCATACAATTGTATAAATATACTTTTTGGCTTACTTTGGGCATTTTTAAATTGCGGATGACAAATTTTACGAATGTTAAAATTAAATTAAATATTTTAAGCTGTTTGACGTTTAACGAACAGCTGAGTTGTTTACCATTATCGTTTACCACATTTACGAAAAATGTTTTTCGGCACGTTCATGAAACGTGTGTCGGAAACTTTACGATTTTACGACATCGTAAAGTTTAAGACGTTGCATGAATACCCTTAATATTTTTAATGGAAAATATCAAATCTTCTTTCTCAGTGCTTTTTTTTATTATCCTTAATAAGAGGTGCAATGATTTTTTTGTATTTGTTTCCCCTGTTACCTTTGATTTGTGAACTATTATCATAGTATTTCATATGTACACTTGTTATTTGTAATATCTTTGAATATTGTTTTAAATCATCGCTCGTATAGTCTTCTTTTTTTGGATTATTATTGAAAATCAATTCATGTAATCCATAAGTACCCTTAAAGATTTCACCATCAATAACAAAGTCGTTGTTTGTATCGATTTGGAAGTCTGCTGCACCAAGTTTTGTAGAATTGGTATTTTGATTGAAACATGGACCATATGTTTTATCGATATTTGAACTTGAAAATAACGTTTTTTTGCTTATGGGTGTACTTTGTGATGTGTTAGTGGGCCCGAAGGAGCTAGTTTTATACATTAACTCACTATCATCTAGAGTTTTAATTTCATCAACATCTTCCTCATAACTTTTTTCATTCGATTTTTTTACTGGTGAATCTGGGAGACTTGTTTCTTTAGTTTTTTTTTTATATCTTTTGCCATTTCCTTTAAAGGTTTTAGTATCGGTTTGAAAGTATCTTCAAACTCCGTCTCACTCATCAACTTTTCAGATTTAAGAAGGTCATATTTTCTTTTTAACGATTTCTTAGCTGTGATTAAATTTTTAAGTAACTTTTCATTGAAATCCATCATGAGGAATTATTGCAATAAGGATGTTTTTAAACCGGTCTATTTAAAACCCCACAAAATCGGTCTGTTCTTTTTAAAACCGGTCTGTTCTTTTTAAAACCAGTCTGTTATGTTTTAAACCACCTGTTCTGTTTAAAACCGCACTGTTTAAACTGCTATATTATTTTTAAAACCGACCTGTTCTGTTTAAAACCACACCGGTTGCTGTTGTACTTGCTTCTGAGTTTTAAAATCGTTAATTCAGAATGATGGCTTGATTTGGGATCCTCTTAGGATTTTATAGTTGTTTTCATTTCAATGGTTGGTCTGGTTGCCTTTTTACTTCTGTACTAATAATCGCATCTTAAAGATTAAGGTTTTGAAATAAGTTAAATGTCAGGCTACAAAATGTATGTGCCAAAACTTGACTTCATTCTTAATCAATTCGATTGTTGAACCTAGAATATGCATAGGGAGCTATACTTTAACCTCTTTGATTAACTTATATTATAAGTTATAACTTTAGTTCTAAAAGGGCCAGATGTTGAAGATTAAGGTAGGTATTTAAAATACGGTTAACCAGGCTAGAGGTAGGATTAACCTAGCGAAGCAACTTAAGTATAATACCTAATGGAAAAGGGTTGATTTGGTATCTTCTGTTCTAGTTATCGGATCTTTGAGGTTAATGTCTTAGAATTAATGTAAAATCTCAAAAAAATTTGAACTTGACCTACGTCTTAGCCAATGTCATTTTTGAACTTGACCAACGTCTAAACCAATGCGATTTTTGAACTTGACTAACGTCTGAACATCCCGATTGCAATAATTCCTCATGATGGATTTCAATGAAAAGTTACTTAAAAATTTAATCACAACTAAGAAATTTTTAATGTCAAATCCCAGTTGGTGGTTAAATTAATATTGTTTAGTTCAGTTTATTTAATCAATTTGACGGTTGATGTTGAAGAAAATCAAATATTTGCTTAAATTTGCTCAAATTGATTTACAAGTCTTTCAACTTGATTGATTTACTGTCAAAGTGAACCCTTTTTAACGCAAGACCAAATTTATAAATAATTTGATGTCTTGATCAAACTCAATGCAAACCTGATTGGCCTAATTGTCTTTATTCTATATTATTTTGCACTTTGAACTCATATTTTAATAAATTTAATAAATTCGAGTCGTGTAATTTCTTAAGACAGTAATAATGGTTTTGACAGCCAAGCACCAGCTGAGTTGACAATCAAATTGAATCGTGTATGAGCTGCTTTAAAAGAAGCCTAACATTTTATTTGCATTTGACCTTAACCTTGAACATCTGAACATTAGAACATTAGGTAAAGTTTTGTGACATAAATTACTAGCCTGAGATTTTACTTGAATTCTAAGACTTCAACCTCAAAGATCCGATAGTTAGAACAGAAGATAAAAGCTTACCAAATCAACCCCTTTCGATAATTATATTTAAGTTGCTTCGACAAGTTAATCCTTCCTCTAGACTGATTAATGTTAATATAAATACCATAACCTTCAACAACTGGCCCTTAGAACTAATTTGTAAGTTTATTAAAGAGATTCTCAAGTAAGCACCTTTGCATATTTTAGGTTCAAAAATCGCATTGGTTTAGACGTTGGTCAAGTTCAAAAATGACATTGGCCAAGACGTAGGTCAAGTTCAAATTTTTTTGAGATTTTACCTTAATTCTAAGACATTAACCTCAAAGATCCGATAATTAGAACAGAAGATACCAAATCAACCCTTTTCCATTAGGTATTATACTTAAGTTGCTTCGCTAGGTTAATCCTACCTCTAGCCTGGTTAACCGTATTTTAAATACCTACCTTAACCTTCAACATCTGGCCCTTTTAGAACTAAAGTTATAACTTATAATATAAGTTAATCAAAGAGGTTAAAGTATAGCTCCCTATGCATATTCTAGGTTCAACAATCGAATTGATTAAGAATGAAGTCAAGTTTTGGCACATAAATTTTGTAGCCTGACATTTAACTTATTTCAAAACCTTAATCTTTAAGATGCGATTATTAGTACAGAAGTAAAAAGGCAACCAGACCAACCATTGAAATGAAAACAACTATAAAATCCTAAGAGGATCCCAAATCAAGCTATCATTCTGAATTAACGATTTTAAAACTCAGAAGCAAGTACAACAGAAACCGGTGTGGTTTTAAACAGAACAGGTCGGTTTTATAAATAATAAAGCAGTTTAAACAGTGCGGTTTTAAACAGAACAGGTGGTTTAAAACATAACAGACTGGTTTTAAAAACAACAGACCGGTTTTAAAAAGAACAGACCGATTTTGTGGGGTTTTAAATAGACCGGTTTAAAAACATCCTTATTGCAATAATTCCTCATGATGGATTTCAATGAAAAGTTACTTAAAAATTTAATCACAGCTAAGAAATCGTTAAAAAGAAAATATGACCTTCTTAAATCTGAAAAGTTGATGAGTGAGACGGAGTTTGAAGATACTTTCAAACCGATACTAAAACCTTTAAAGGAAATGGCAAAAGATATAAAAAAAAAACTAAAGAAACAAGTCTCCCAGATTCACCAGTAAAAAAATCGAATGAAAAAAGTTATGAGGAAGATGTTGATGAAATTAAAACTCTAGATGATAGTGAGTTAATGTATAAAACTAGCTCCTTCGGGCCCACTAACACATCACAAAGTACACCCATAAGCAAAAAAACGTTATTTTCAAGTTCAAATATCGATAAAACATATGGTCCATGTTTCAATCAAAATACCAATTCTACAAAACTTGGTGCAGCAGACTTCCAAATCGATACAAACAACGACTTTGTTATTGATGGTGAAATCTTTAAGGGTACTTATGGATTACATGAATTGATTTTCAATAATAATCCAAAAAAAGAAGACTATACGAGCGATGATTTAAAACAATATTCAAAGATATTACAAATAACAAGTGTACATATGAAATACTATGATAATAGTTCACAAATCAAAGGTAACAGGGGAAACAAATACAAAAAAATCATTGCACCTCTTATTAAGGATAATAAAAAAAAGCACTGAGAAAGAAGATTTGATATTTTCCATTAAAAATATTAAGGGTATTCATGCAACGTCTTAAACTTTACGATGTCGTAAAATCGTAAAGTTTCCGACACACGTTTCATGAACGTGCCGAAAAACATTTTTCGTAAATGTGGTAAACGATAATGGTAAACAACTCAGCTGTTCGTTAAACGTCAAACAGCTTAAAATATTTAATTTAATTTTAACATTCGTAAAATTTGTCATCCGCAATTTAAAAATGCCCAAAGTAAGCCAAAAAGTATATTTATACAATTGTATGAACAAATTGCTTTCAATTATCTATTAATTCTTGAGTTATTTGGCAAAAATGATGGTAAGCATGTTTATTGTTGTGATCAACATATAAGTGCATGTGTGAATGCATTTGTGTTTGTGTAACTCACACTCCTTTGAAAAAAACCTCATTTTTCCCCGAAATGCCCGTTCCTCTATTTTTTCTTCTAAGGTTAGAAGAGTTTACCATGTTTACGATGTTTACCATCTTCGTTTAACACACAAATTTGTGTCTTAAAGTTAAAGATTTGTTTGAAAAGATTTCAGTGGTTAGTATTTATAGAATTTGTATTATGAAAAAAAACCTTCATATATAAACATTGCCATGGCCCGTTAAAAGCTATTTTGAATCGCTAATAATAATCACCATAATGAAATAATATCAATTATAGAAGAACGATCTCTTGTTGGGCCGCAAGGCTCCAACACTCCAAGGGTAACGGTTTCAAATTTTTACCGAATTAAAGGCAAATATATAAATAAACTAAGAGCACCCCAAATGCTTCATCAAGCAGCAACAAAAGGATATGTTGATCAAAATTGTTTACAAACTATTAATGTATGTGATGACAAGTTGAAAAAAAAAAGAAAAGAAAATTAAGGACTACATTGATGCACATATTTTTAATATAGTCAAGTTATTTGAAGATTTAAAAAAAATGGAGGAGGAGATTAGATTCTCATTGGTATAAATAAACAAACTCATATACTTTATTTTTCATTTTAAATTCTCATTTCTATTTAAAACATGTCTCTCCTAAATTCAGCAATTGAAAACATTTTGGGCCCTACCAATAATCAAATTTAGTGACGACTTAAATGTTTCAGTAAAATGGACCATAATAGAATGGGCTCTAGCTAATAAACCATATATAGTATGACCTTAATATTCAAGTGGACTCTTAATAATGAATCATATATGGAATGGATTTCAAAAAATTAAACATTACATGAATGGTGCATTATTTGGGATCACCAGAATTAAGGTTAATTTTACTGAAATATTTAAGTCGTCGCTAAATTTGATTATTAGTAGGGCCCTTTACCTTTTTTTAAAACCAACGAAAATATAATATTAGAAAAACACTATTCCGAAGCAAAAAAAAATATTTCGTTTATAAGGAGTTTCGAAAATAACGATTGTCTGCTATCACCCGATGGATGTCATTTCCTGAGTTGTTATCAAGTCTATGCAAGGATGGACCGGATACTTGTGCATGCTTTCATATTGAATTAAAATTAAGAGAATTATGGATTTTTATAAAATGATATTAGATATAGAATAATTTTATAAATATATCTACATATATACATGACTTTTTAAATAAAATTTTTAAAATGCAAAAAAAAAAACACCTTTCCCCTATTACCTCATGCTGCAATGAGTTTCTCGGCCTGCGTATGATCCTGTAAAAAATTTCCATTTATGTTGCACTGAGTTTCAAAGCCATGTGTATGATGCTGAAAAACAACACCAACGTGTTGCACTGAACAAAAATGTTGCTACCTATTCTCACCACCATAATATTGTTTAAAATCTGATTGAGTTTCACGGCCTGCCTATAATGCTGAAAAAAATTTCAACACTCATATGTTGCACTGAGCTGAAACAAAAAATGTATATAGCTATCACAACCTGCGTATGATGCTGAAACAAAAAATGCATATAGCTTTCGTCTATGCGTATTTCCAACCTAATAAGTTGCTTAAAAACCCAACTGAGTTTCATAGCCTGCGTATGATGATGAAAAAATTTAGGTAAAAAATCCAATTGAGTTTCATAGCCTGTGTGTAAAGGTCAGACAAACAATCCATATAGCTATCTCTTCTCAACACCCATATATTTCCTAAAAATCCAATTGAGTTTCACAACCAGCATAATGTTTGCTGAAACAAAAAATGTATATAACATCTGAACCATTTTGCACGTGGCGACGACGAAAACAAAAATAACACAACGTGGTTGTTTACAAAACTCGGTTCACCTGCGTTGTAAATATCGTCATCATAGTAATACCTTCTTCTTCCCAACGCATGATTTGTAAATATCATACATTTCTTCCCTTCTAAAAATAGAATTCCGATCTTTCAACCCCTAATTCTACGACCAGCATTTGTTCACTCATTCAGGCGTCTTTGAACACACAAGAAATGATGCCTCCCAAAAAGTTGGTGATGGTCACACTGTTGCACTGAGTTTCAAAGCCTGCGTATGATGCTGAAAAAGAATATTAGTACCTATTTTTAACCCCCATATGTTGCACTGAGTTTCATGACCCGCGTAACCACCTTAATTAGATTACCAAAAGTATTCTAGGAGTATTTATTTAAAAAAAAAAATGTTTTTATAATATGGTATTTACTGAGCATAACAAAACTATAAAAAAAGGAATTTAAGTATTTGTTTTTATTTATTGGAAAGGAGTTCTGATCAATTTTTTTCTGTTCGTAATATTTCATACTCATATTTAACTAAAATACACACTCAATATAGAAAAAACTTATAAATATACAACATGCTAATTTGATTTAATCATTCGTTAAAAAGATGAGTAGAAGAAATGTTGTCGATGAATTACATTAACCAGCTCGAAGAAATTTTAAAAGACGTCATGCCATAATTAAAGGATTCGATGGTCTATGGCAAGCTGATTTAGTTGAAAAGATATCATACAGCAGAGAAAATAAAGGAAATAAACACTTGCTGACTTCAATTGATACTTTTTCAAACTTCGCTTGGACAAAACCATTAAAAAACAAAAAAAACCTGAAAGTGTTGCAGAAGCTACGAACAGTATTTTTAAAGAAACCGATGATGGAAAAGGGTTTTTCAACAAAAAATTCAAAGAACTGATGCCTCGTTATCAAATAAATCATTAGGTACTCAACGTTTAGCAGCTTAAAAGCATCTATTGTTTAACGTTTCAATCTAACTCTGAAGGAAAAGATGTGGAAAGAATTTAGTTTCAATGGGGACTTTAAATGGACATAGAACGATACGCAGAAGTTCAGCTAGCGTAAATTCATAATTAATTGCATATTATAGGTAATCATGTACAAAAATCACCAAAGCCAAGATTTAAAATTGGTGACAATGTTCGAATAAGCAAGTTTAAACACGTTTTTGAAAAGGGTTACACACCAAACTGGACAACAGAAATATTCCAGATAAAAAAAATTTAACTAACAAATCCACCTACATATTAACTTAAAGATTTTGAAAACAAAAACATAAGCGGAAACTTCTTTGAGGCTGAATTAAAAAAAAACAAAACTGTTAGATGCATTCCATGGTTGAAAAAATATCAAGTCGAAGTGGAAAAAAAGTATTTGTTAAATGGTTAGGATTTCCTTCATCTTATAATTCATGGATAAATAAAACGCAACTGTTATACATTTTTTTTTATTAAAAATAAAATAACTTAAATACATAGGGGCATATTCATAGTCACTGTTTAAGTTGTTCCTAAAAAAATACTGGGTTTATCCTATCTGATTTACATTGGATAAACTCCAGGCTAAGATAAACTGGAGTCTAAAAACGACTATGAATATGCGCCATATTGTTTCTTTTTTATTTTAATCTTTCGTACAAAAGCATCAATTTTTGTATCCCCATCAACTTATTTTCAAGCAAATAACACGCACAGGTATCTGGTCCTTCTTTACAGGAATTCGATGACCAAGGACAGTTGAAAAAAATGCGTACCATATTTAGATGATGTAGAAGATACATTTTCAAATTTTCTGAGGTGGCTTAACTCAATGCAGTCACAGATATTCAAAAGCCAATAACAAATTCATTGAATGATATTATTCTCAAAAGCCATCATCGTATTTAATTTATTTGGATGCAAAAAATTTGTATGGTTGGGCAATGTCTCAATCGAGGTAGGTAAAAAATCCAACTGAGTTTCATTTGGATGCAAATAATTTGTATGGTTGGGCAATGTCTCAAACGAGGTAGGTAAAAAATCCAACTGAGTTTCATAGCCTGCGTGTAAAGGCGAGACAAAGAATCCATATAGCTATCTCTTCTTAACACCCATATATTTTCTAAAAATCCAATTGAGTTTCACAACCAGCATAATGATTGCTGTATGATGCTGAAACAAAAAATGTATACCTATACCTTTCGCCTATGCGTATTTTCAACCCTCATAAATAATTGCTTAAAAACCCAAATGAGTTTCAATGCCTGCGTATGATGATGAAAAAATGAAGGTAAAAAATCCAACTGAGTTTCATAGCCTGAGTGTAAAGGCGAGTCAAACAATCCATCTAGCTATCTGTTCTCAACACCCATATATTTCTCAAAAATCCAATTGAGTTTCACAGCCAGCATAATGTTTGCTGAAAAAAAAATGTATAATAACATCTGATACATTTTGCACCTTTTTGGTACATGCTGCAAATGCAGCTGAGTTTCACAGCCAGTGCCATAATGTTGCAATGCTGAAAGAATTCGAATGCTGAAACAAAAAATATTTATAACATCTGACACATGTTGCACTTTTTGCCACACGCTGGCACTGCAGCTGAGTTTCACAGCCAGTGCAGAAATGTTGCAATGCCACTGAGTTTCACAACCATCATATGGCACTTCTTGGTACATGTTGGTGCTGGCTGTGAAACTCATGTGCATTTATGAGTTTCACAGCCAGCACCAAAATGGTGCAATGCCACTGAGTTTCACAGCCATCATATGGATACATGTTGCACTTTTTGGCACATGTTGCAAACGCAGCTGATTTTCACAGCCAGCACCAAAATGTTGCAATGCCACTGAGTTTCACAGCCATCATATGGATACATGTTGCACTTTTTGGCACATGTTGCAAACGCAGCTGAGTTTCACAGCCAACACCAAAATGGTGCAATGCCACTGAGTTTCACAGCCATCATATGATTACAAAATGTTGCTACGAGTTTCACAACCATCATAATCATCCCAAAATGTTGCAATGAGTTTCACAGCCTGCATATAATACCAAAATGTTGCTACGAAATTCATTGCCTGCGTATAATTCTGAAACAAAAATGTATATCTCACACATGTTGCTCAGTTTCACAGCCAGCATGTGTTGCTGAAACAAAAAATATATACAACATCTGATACATGTTGCGCTATTTGGCAGTGTTGCGGTGCCGTTTTGGCCGAGACGTCACCTATTATTACTACTAACAACAAAATGCCAAATAAAAAAATGCGAAATAATAAATTGCTAAATACAAAAAAGCAAAACAACAAAATGCCAAATAAAAAATTGCAGAAATTCAAAAATCCAATGGAACTAAAAACTAAATGAAAATTGCGAAATGAAAAATGCGAAATGATAATATGTCAAATCATTTAAAAAACGAAACGTGATTTGCAAAACGTAAAATGCGAAATGACAAAATGCTAAACAAACAAAATGCGAAACGAAAAACGAAAAACGGCAAAACGAACCAAGTTCCACTTACTCAGGTAGTAAAACTGCGGCTTAAGTGCCAAAATGGGAAAATTAAGTGCCACTTATTTTTTTAAGTGTGCACTGTGAAACTGGCCCTTAGTATACTACAAATGAGCCGATTCAAAAACAAAAAACCTGTATATAATTTTTCGGAACTTTTTTCTAATTTTCCTGGACTAAGAGACAGCAGCAAAAGACAATTTGTTTAGGTGGACTCACTTTGTTATTGTTGGTGCAACCGTTTTTTGGACGACTCAAAAACTGCTTAGTCTGAACACCAACTGGCCAGATAGATGATTGAACACCAAATTTAAAATTGATAAACCGGAGAGATGAAATATCTGTATCCTTTCTTACTAATTTAGAGCAAATCAAACTTGTTGTTGCATTATGGTATGAACGTGAAAGGTATGAACTTTTCAGAAACTGCAAAACTTGTAATAAAATTTTTGATGTGTAAACATCTATACTGGCGGTAGGGTGAAAAGAAAACGTAACGTAACGTTGTAATCGTGATCGTGGTCGTGATCGTGATTCTAAGCTTTACGAAAATTGAGTGCGTTCAACAATATATGCGTTCAGTAACTAAACGTTGAGTATTGAAATCGAAAGGTCGAGTTCAGTTCGGGTTGAAATTTGGTTGGCTGCTTAGAGGATATATTAAGCCCCTATTACATGATGATTCTTTGCGTCTGACTCTATTCAAACATAATGAGTGCGAAAGCGAAAAAAGATAAGATGGAAGACCAGTTGCCTTGTGAGTCGTGGGCCAAGTTTTACGACTCTTTTTAACGCTTCTTTAGCATTAGGCTACGCGCAAACCAACGCGATGGCGGTGGCGATCACGATAAAAATGTGGATGCCTCATATAAAAATCAAAGCACACTTCAATCGTGTAGATGTGTGCCTTTCCTTTGATTTATGTGTATGGCATCCACAATTTTATCGTGATCGCCACCGCTTTCGCGTTTGTTTGCAGCTACCTTTATCCGTATTTTGTATTCTTTGCATTACTTTTTTTCAATTACATGACTGTTTTGAGACCAGCGGCCTATTTCACAGAACATACATCACATACATTGCATGAATGTATGTACCTTAAAGCAGACACCAAAGATGGCTCAGTGTAAATTTTGAATTTTTTGAAAAACTTTGCGTCAACTTAGAAAACCCATAATTTAAAAAAAAAATTAAAATTTACGCCCACTCATCTCGTAGTCGTGATTCTTATCTTGTAGCCGTGGTCGTTATTTTGATTCTGAGCCAGAGATTAGTCTGCTATTATACGATGCATCTAGACGCATGCGACTTTTCGAACTACGTAAGTGCAAAAGAGAAAAAAAAATCGAAAAGATGGTACGGAAAAAAAGTGACCGATGTCGCGTGAGTAAAATTTTCGATGCAACTATTTGACGTTTCTCTTTTCTCCTGTCCGTTTTCTACTATTCTGCTTCATATGGTTTTGTTGTTCAAAGAGTAAATTTCGGTGCAACGCACTGTTATTGATAGCCTTATAGGCTTTCCAGAAATGAGAATTCATCTTTAAAAACAACATATAAAAAAAATTATTGCTTTTCTTGACTGATATTCATTTAAAGGCACACAAACCTTTCTTTCTTTAATATATCTAATTATGAAAACAAAAATAAAAACAGAAAAAGTTTTTTTATTGCTTGAGCACAGCCCAACACGAAAATAAAAAATAAAGAGAACTGTCAAATTAGATTCCTGACTTTGGTTTCAACGTGTAATAGCGCTTGAAACAGCGGACGAAATAACAAAGAAGAAGGCGCATGCAACTAGATTCATCGTTTAATAGCAGACTTATGAATTATCCATAATCTCTGTTCTGAGCTTCACGAAAATGGAGTGCGTTCAACGCTATGTACGCTCAGTAACTAAACGCTGAGTGTTTATATACGAAATCAAAAAGTCGAGTTCAGTTTGGGTTGAAATGTGGTTGGTTGCTTAGACCATATAGTACATGGACTGCGCTTTCATTTTCCATGCATCATTACCGATTTTCAAATTTGCTTATGAAAAGTTAAGATCTATATAAAAGTACCAAAAAAAAATGTTTGCTATCATCCACACCCTAAATTTGATGTAGGCTCTCGGTCTATGAGGCATTCGGACGAATGTTGATGTTTACACATCTTAACCGTGAGTCCCGGCACTCACACTTTTTTTTTTTTCTACTGTTAACTCCACAAGTTGAAATTTAAAATATAGTCATTTCTACCAACTGGACAAGTTATAAAATTCTGATAGCTAATGGCCTGAACTTTCTTTAATTAAAATTTCAAGCATGAGTTTTGAACATCCAGTAAGTTATTAATATTTAAAGTGAGTTATGCATTATTTTACTTAATGAAATTATGTTGAAATCAAATTGAATGACACAAATTTGGTATAGATTTGATCCTTTATATATCGATGGGTGTAACCCCCCCTAAAAAAATTACCTTCTTTTTTAGTCGGTCAGCCACCCGGTCTGACCGGGATATGGGGCGGACCAATGATTACCAAACGCTACATAGTAAAATTTTCTTTATATCGATGGGTGGGTTTTTTTCTTATTGCCGCCTCCCGCTCTATTAGATAGGAATAGATAAGTAGATTTGAATATATTTTTGATGTGTAAACATCTATACTGGCGGTAGGGTGAAAAGAAAACGTAACGTAACGTTGTAATCGTGATCGTGGTCGTGATCGTGATTCTGAGCTTTACGAAAATTGAGTGCGTTCAACAATATGTGCGTTCAGTAACTAAACGTTGAGTATTGAAATCGAAAGGTCGAGTTCATTTCAGGTTGAAATTTGGTTGGCTGCTTAGAGGATATATTAAGCCCCTATTACATGATGATTCTTTGCGTCTGACTCTATTCAAACATAATGAGTGCCAAAGCGAAAAAAGATAAGATGGAAGACCAGTTGCCTTGTGAGTCGTGGGCCAAGTTTTACGAGACTCTTTTCATATAAAAATCAAAGCACACTTCAATCGTGTAGATGTGTGCCTTTCCTTTGATTTATGTGTATGGCATCCACAATTTTATCGTGATCGCCACCGCTTTCGCGTTTGTTTGCAGCTACCTTTATCCGTATTTTGTATTCTTAGCATTACTTTTTTTCAATTACATGACTGTTTTGAGACCAGCGGCCTATTTCACAGAACATACATCACATACATTGTATGAATGTATGTACCTTAAAGTATAGACGCCAAAGATGGCTCAGTGTAAATTTTGAATTTTTTGAAAAACTTTGCGTCAACTTAGAAAACCCATAATTTAAAAAAAAAATTAAAATTTACGCCCACTCATCTCGTAGTCGTGATTTTTGTCTTGTAGCCGTGGTCGTTATTTTGATTCTGAGCCAGAGATTAGTCTGCTATTACACGATGCATCTAGACGCATGCGACTTTTCGAACTACGTAAGTGCAAAAGAGAAAAAAAATCGAAAAGATGGTACGGAAAAAAAGTGACCGGTGTCGCGTGAGTAAAATTTTCGATGCAACTATTTGACGTTTCTCTTTTCTCTTGTCCGTTTTTTACTATTCTGCTTCATATGGTTTTGTTGTTCAAAGAGTAAATTTCGATGCAACGCACTGTTATTGATAGCCTTATAGGCTTTCCAGAAATGAGAATTCATCTTTAAAAACAACATATAAAAAAAATTATTGCTTTTCTTGACTGATATTCACTTAAAGGCACACAAACCTTTCTTTCCTCAATATATCTAATAACGAAAACAAAAATAAAAACAGAAAAAGTTTTTTTATTGCTTGAGCCCAGCCCAACACGAAAATGAAAAATAAAGAGAACTGTCAAATTAGATTCCTGACTTTGGTTTCAACGTGTAATAGCGCCTGAAACAGCGGACGAAATAACAAAGAATTCGAAGAAGGCTCATGCAACTAGATTCATCGTGTAATAGCAGACTTATGAATTATCCATAATCTCTGTTCTGAGCTTCACGAAAATTGAGTGCGTTCAACGCTATGTACGCTCAGTAACTAAACGCTGAGTGTTTATATACGAAATCAAAAAGTCGAGTTCAGTTTGGGTTGAAATGTGGTTGGTTGCTTAGACCATATAGTACATGGACTGCGCTTTCATTTTCCATGCATCATTACCGATTTTCAAATTTGCTTATGAAAAGTTAAGATCTATATAAAAATACCAAAAAAAAAAATGTTTGCTATCATCCACACCCTAAATTTGATGTAGGCTCTCGGTCTATGAGGCATTCGGACGAATGTTGATGTTTACACATCTTAACCGTGAGTCCCAGCACTCACACTTTTTTTTCACCTAAATTATTCTACATTAAAATAAAACAAATTAATCCTTATCACTTGTTCCTATTGTTGGCCCATTTACACATATGGAAGACTTAACTTTATCAATTAATTTGTAAAATATTTCTGTACGAAATGTTTCTTTAAAGCTATAGCGAGAATTGAATTCTATATGAAAAATTATTTTACGGAATTAGAGATCGGATACACCTTGTTCCATGTTTTTGTCAGCTAATTTGCATGAGTCCTTTTGCGAATCCTTGATCCGGCAAATTCATCACATAGGTACTTAATCCATTAAAAAATTAAATAATGCTTTAGCTCATTCTACTTTCCATTGTACAAAAAACACACGACTTCACATTACGGACATTTTGTTTTATTAAAAAAAATTTATTTTATCCAAAGCACACATTAACATGTGTGGATGTGTGCGATAAAGACAATTTCTATTTTAAAATCTAACTTATTAACTATACCTTAATTCTAAATAGCATATACATACAGACAAAAGTAAAAGCATATTCACATGCACTCCTACCTCATAATATCAGCTTGACATAGACGTTTCTATGCAAAATAAGGATTCCTGGGATAAAACAAACCGAAGCAACAACAAAAACATCACATGGTCCTCATGAGATTTCCATTAAGTTGTGAAAAATATTAAGGCTATGCTGCCGCCTCGCTCACCCACACCCATCCTTGGATTTGTACCTTTTTCTACATGTATAGGTACTTATACATATATATAGGAATGTAGGTACAATAAGGTTTAATTTAAACTAATGGAATGCAGGAACACGGCATGAGGGTGGTATTATGGTATATCTGTGCTGTAAGCCAGCTTAAGGTTAAACAGAGTAATTATCAAAAAGTTTTCCACATGACTGGAGCACAAATAGCACTTCTTCTTTCTATTGCTCGTTCTCTTTTTCATACGACTGCCACGCCAGACCTTCCTCTAAGCAAACTTCGAAACGAAACTTGAACTACCACGACTCCCATGACTATTGTTTGCAGGAGATTGCAGCTGTGGATGGTAAGATGGTGGAGAAATACCAGCAATGGCTGCAGATCCAGCAGTAACCGGGTTGAAACCAATCTGGACCACGTTTCTAGATGGATGTAATAGATGTGTGCCGTACTGCATGGCACAAGGGCGGTCGTACATGGGCCTTTCGTAGCTTGCATCCATTCCGTATTTAAATGTCCTTTTTCCGCCACTACTTCCATCAGTTCTTGAGTAAGTTCTTCCTGGAATATTTGTTGACGATAGTGATGAATACATTGAACCCTGCTTATGTGCTGAGGAGCTGGCTGCTTCGTAAGCTGTAACCTCTGCCGGATAACTGTTACCACCAGAAGCATTTGAAACGGGTGGACTTTGTGAGTATCGAGTGTAACTTGCGGCACCCGGATGATAATGCTGATAAAACTGAGTAGAAGTCTGATGCTGTAACTGTTGCTGTTGAACCGGTTTGAATGGTAATGAAGCTGCCGATGCCGCTGTTCCCACTGATGTAATTTGAATTGGTCCGTATATTTGTTGCTTTTGAATTGATTTTTGTTGGTGCGGTATAGTGGTGGGGTATGCTGTAATTAAAAGTTAAAATTAAAAATATGTTTAGTAAAGAAATAAACCTTATAATTTATAAATAATTTAGATGAAAATCTATGTATATATATACGTAGTTATTAAGGCATCTGTTGAATCCAGAAGTTAAGATTTGTTTCAAATAATATACAACATTCAATATAAATTTTACAAAAAAACTAAAGTGCGTATTTTAGTGGGAGTTAGTTCATTAGGAGTTATGTTCATATAGGCCCCAAAACAAACCCACGCTAAGACAATAGTCTAATTAAAACCAAATGCGAAATAACCTTGACCTAAAAAATTGAAAATTACGGAAATAAGTTTTTTTAATTTGACTTCAATCCGTTGCTTAAGAATATTTTATTTTTTTTTCAAAAACTTGAAGACATTTTAGCATTCGGTTTTTAAATTTTGGATTCAAATTGAAAGGAGCATTGCATATTGAAAACAAAAATAGTACATAATAACGTAAAATTTTGAACAAAATTAGTTTCCATTAAATTTTTTATTCACTAAAACAATTTGATTTAAAAACAGAATTGAAGAATAGATTTATGGTTAAAAAAAAGTATTGTTATTGTAAGTGTTGCCGTTGATTTTGAATGATTTTTTTTATCAATTCGATTTTTTAGAAAATTTTCCCTCCCGCTTGAACAGGGGGAATTTAACCCCCTTTACTTTTCCTTAGTTCTCCTGACGAAACTTAAACGAGCCGTTTCTCGCATCTTTTGCAAAATTTCCTGTATATTCTTTTATAGTAAAACCATATCATGTTATGTTTTTCTTCAAGTTACAGTTACAGGCATAGCAGTTTTGAGAACGAAATGAAAAAGGATCGAAGACTGTTGAAACGAATTTTTTTTTCCACTTTTTACGCTCACAAAAGTGACGCGTACAAAAAAACGCAACGTACCCCAACAGCCATCAAAATAGCACTCGAGGTAGTGAGGAGTACAACATATTAAAAAATCATGACTGTTGAAATGATATCTCGACAACGTTGCTAGCTCTTAGACTATAAGGTATTACGAAATAAACAGAAATAATTGTAAGAAAAGCGAAATAACAAAAATGCGAAGTAAAAAAAGCGAAACAATAGGCATCCGTATGTATGTCTTTGTCTAGTCTTTAAATTAAGTAGACATTCGACTTTATTTATTCGTCTTGTAAAATTCGTTTGTTCTATTTGTTAAATAAAATAAATTTATAAAATCAAATTGGTGTTTTCATTTTAGAACGTTACGAACCAACCAAACTGGCGCAGTCGATAAAAGTAGGGTTGAATTATAATTATTATTAAAAAAATAATAATAATCATAAAAACTAACTGCGTCATTAGAGGCAAAACGAAATTGAAAAAAAAAAGAAATACTTATGTGCAAAAACTAAAAAAATAAAATAATAATAATAAGGAACATTTATTAAATTTAAAATTTCTACAAACCCAACGAAAAATAGTTAGTGTTAATAGTATGTATATAAAAAATTGAAATAAACTAAAATTACAAATTTCCTTCAAACCAACAAATAAAAAGTACAGTCATTGCATCAAAAAATTAAGTACATTCATCAAAAGACGCGGGAGGCTTTAAAAGACCCAAAACATGTTTCCCACCGAAAAAAGTTTTTCGTGTAACTATTGAACAAGAAAAATGAAGAAAAGTTCGAAAACAAATTCATCAAAAGAAGCCAGAAAAGCTTTCTAGAATAAAATAAGTCCACCATACCTACTCTATTGAACCAAGTTTAATCAAACTTTTAAAACAAAAGTTTGAGTGCGTGAAGTTAGTCCCCCTTTTTTGGAATTTGTTATTTTTGAAAGTTCTTCCAGGTTGTTCCCGATTTGTTCCGCATTGTTCCAAGTATTTTTTTTTTTTAATATTCATAAATGGGGGTTTTAGAGCCAAAAAACCATTTTTGACCAAGTCCCCCTTTTTTCGAAAATCAAATTTTTGAAAATTGTTCCAGATTGTTTTAGTTGTTTTGAACACTGTTCCAAGTTTTTGGACCCCTATGTTCAAAATTTCAAAAGTTATGGTTAAAATTGGAAAAAAATTTGAATTTTGAATTTTTTTCGGGTTTGAAAAAGTGTTCTAACCATTTGTTCCAAAAACTTAAAATTTCTAGGACGTGTATTTTTAAAGATAAAACCTTCCAAACTTTTTTTCAAAAATCCAAAAAAACGGCGCTCTAATATTTTATTTTTTTTTGTATTTAATTTTTTTAACTTGATGATAAATGCATGTATTGAAAAACAGTTCTGACCTTACATTCATACTATCAGCTTAAAAACTAATTTTAAAAAACATCTCCGAGATTTTTAACTTTTCAAAAACACCCCTGCCCCCCCTTTTCCAAAAATCCAAAATCTAAAACTTGTTCCAGGTGCAGATTCCCTCAAATCCAATTGTTCCAAAGAATCATCAAAAAATATTTAAAATTGAAGATTTTAAGCCCAAAAAACTCTTTAAATGAAAATATCTTATTATCCTTGCTCCAAAATTCAAAATTTTGTTCCAGGTTGTTCTAGGGCTCTTCTAAATTATTGTTCCAGACTTTCGTTTCTGAAAATTGATTTTTCGTATGAAAAATTTCATTAAAATGATCCCCTGAAGATTTTAAGCCCAAAAAACACTTTAAAAGAATATATTTTATTATCCTTGCTCTGGCCCCCCTTTTTAGAAATCCAAAATTAAAAAAATTGTTCCAGGCTGTTCTAAGGCTGTTCTAAATTGTTCCAGACTTTCGTTTCTTAAAATTGATTTTTAGTATGAAAAATTTCATTAAAATGCTTCCCTGCCCCCCCCCCCCCCCTTTTCCAAAACTCCAAGGTCTAAAACTTGTTCCAAGTGCAGAATCTTTCAAATCCAATTGTTGTGTTTGTATTTGTATTTATTTGTTTCAAAATCGCTTACAAAGTAGGACATAAGTCTTATAAAGTTTTGCAGCCTTTAATTTGATTTAGAATTTTTTTTTAAAAAGAAAGAGAAAAAAAAAAGAGTTATTCTATTTACATTATGTATAAGTTAAATACGAAGATATCAAAAAAAAAGAGAAAACAAAACAGAAGAGAAATGAGAACGATGAGGATTTATTATCAACGATTTGCCAAATAATTGAAAATTAAAGATTTAAACCTTTTCACGCTTCTTATACTTCTCATCATTGACGCCAGATCGTGGGATTTATCCCTTTTTGTGGGAATTTTGCATATAAAATTAGCTTAAAGGGATAAAGGGATTTTTCGAACCTCATAGTACACAAAAAAGGGATTTTTCGTTAAGCTAAAATCGTTTCCTATAATTTCTTATTAAAAAAAATATGTTCAATTATGATAAAAAAAAAAATACATTTTCAAGCGCGGAAATAATTGATTCTTAATGTCTGGATGCGTTCATTTTCATCTTTAAAATAAAGCCTACTTAAACTGATTCATAAAGGTAGAACTATAATAGTCGGAACTCGGAAGTTGTCGGAAGAAAATTCTCTGAGTTCACTTACGCATGGAGCGGTCGGTGAGCGCTCTTCACTTCCGAAAGCAAAAGTTAACGAAAATTAGTCGAAACGAAGCAAACCTCAATTATAGATATGAATACTTTGTATTCGTTTCGTTTCGTACGACCACTTACATCGGCATCCGACTATTTAAGTTCTACCTTAAGGCGTTTTTCTTTTTTAGATCAGAATTGAGTTCTGAACAGAGTCCGAGCATATCGAGCATGCTCTGAACATAATCTGAACAAAGCGTGTTGTGAGCGCTCTGAACTATTTTTGAAACACACCTGAGTCCTGAACACTTAGCTTTTTTTCAATTTCACCTGTCAAATGCTTGTGTTCAGCATTCAACTCGGTCCGCTCAGTTATTTTATTCTGAGCACATAGAGCGCGCTGTGAACAATCTCAGAACATGTTCATAACGAAAAAAAACACAAATTTGAAGCTCTGAACGTTCAGAGGTAAAAAAGTCCCCTTTCACACGAGGAAACAAGTTGCCGGAGATTTTTTTGACGTTTACTTTTAATTTCCTTAAAAATCTCTTGTACCTTTCACACGAAGAAACAAAATCGGGGAAACTTTCTGTTGTTTCTTTATAAAGTAGCTTGGTTGAACACACACCACTGTGTATGTGAAGAGGAATGTCAAAAAAATCTCCTCAAATCGTTGACCGGGGAGATTTCATTTTCCCCTCTTACTTCTTGCCCTTCTCACCCATAAACTGAAAGTTGCTGGAAACTCAGTTACCTCGTGTGAAAGGGGACAAAGAAACACAATTTTTTGTTTGACAGTTCAGGCTCTGCTCTGAACTAAAAAAGAAAAATGCCTATAATTGGCGAATCTCATGCAAAAGAAATGAAATGTCAAATTAAAAAGCAATATATTTTTAAAATACGTTTACGTTATAAAAATCAATATGATGTACATATATATATATGTATATATATATATATATACATATCTATGTATAACATACATAATAATAAATTGTCACATAATCTAATGCTATATGTTTAACCCCCAATTCCATACTCCACCCATTAAGTAGGAGGTTTCCTATTCTACACAATTATTGTTTGTTAATCAAACATCAAGTGTGTATACTTATTTTCTATTATTTAAATTACTCTTTCCAACATAATCTCTTTTAAAAGATAATGCTGGAGACTTTAAGCTTTATCTTAAGTCTAGATCGTAAGTCCAGTTTTGTAAGCTAGTTTGTAAGAATTTCCATTCAGTCGACTTTGTATGTTCTTTATGTTAAGTTGTTTAAAGTAATTATAAAATAAAAGTTAAACTTAATAAAAAATATAAATGTGGTTTAATTTATACAACGTTTCCATACTTGAATTGACCACATAATTATATAAATATTTTTTCTTAATTATCAATGTATAACTACTTATTAATAAAAAAAAGACTGAATTACTATGAAACATATTATGGTTTTTATTTATTATTTTCCTGGGATAGTCGTGGGATATTCATAACAATGTCGAGGGATAAAAGCGAATTTTCGGGTGTGACTGTGGGGAAACCTGCTTCCGAAGTCTGGCATCACTGCTTCTCATCGCAATGGGCAGGGATTTCCAAAGGCGTGTAGCATGGACAAAAAATTGACGCTCAGTAATGAGATATTTAAATCGTGGTTGTATAAGGACAAAAGACCTTGATGAACCAGGGAAGTTCAGCCTGTCATGTAGATAATCCGGTTGTTGAGTTTGATTGATTTCATGCAGATAGCTCACCGATACGTAGTGCAAAATTCGATATGTGATCAAACCGCCGCAGACTATAGACGTAGCGGGTAATGTTATTATATGCAACATTTAATTTGCGGCTAGTGGCAGAATCAAGTTGCAAAAAACTTCACAAGCATATAACATTATGGGTAGTAAAAGAGTTTTGGCAAGCATCAATTTAGTTTTTGTAGGTATGAAACTCCGAGTGAACTGAAGAGGACGAAGGCTACCATAGACTTTTCCAATGACATTATTAAGGTGGTCGTTCCATGTAAGGGTACGATTGAATATTATCCCTAAATTTCTGGCAGTGCTGACATAGTCAATGATTTCGCCTTCCAGCTTTAAGGGGCTTAGGACCGAAAAATCATGGATTGGAAGAGAGAGAAGAAGAATGAGGAGCATTATTTTTCGCTACAAAGGGTCGACTTATAAGGAGCTGTAGGTACATCATCAGGGGCCCTACTATGTAACTTGCTTCTACTTTCGAATCCATTCGAAAGTTGTTTTCAATGGTTATTTTAAGTGGTAATATGTATTTTCATGGGATCAAATATTGGTGCTTTCAACTTTTTGCCACAGAATATTCAACTAGCGCTGTTCTATTTTCGTTTATATGCGTTTGATAAAGAATTAGCGAGCTGAGATTTTGCAAATTCGAACATTTTTATTGTAGAATCGAGTTACATAGTTGGGCCCAAGCATAAAGATGAATCAGTCAATTTTTAACAACATGTGGTAGCTCGTTTGTATATAGTGAGAAGAGGATTGGTCCAAGGATAGATCCCTGAGGCACTCCAGCTAAGACATTGAGAAAGGTGGAAGAACGTTTATTTGCCACTACACATTGTTGCCTTCCGCTAAGATACGAATGAATGAGCCTACAGGATTCTAAAGAAAAACCAAAACTTCTTCGCAGCTTTTTACACAGAATTGGATGGCTAACAGTGTCAAAGGGCTTTGAAAAGTCTAATAGCTTTAGTAGTGTTATATGATCATTGTCCATTGCCATTCTAATTTCATCAGTCACAAAAAGTAAGGCTGATTTGCAGCTGCACTTAGATTGTTGATTGTTAGGTATTTTTGTATCTGCTTCAAAATAGTCTTTTCGAACACCTTTGAAAGAAACGGGAGAATAGCAATGGGCCGAAACTCTGTAGCAGTAACCGTTTGCTTTTTAGGGACGGGAATTATCTTGGCCTTCTTTCATTTTAATGGAAACTTCGATGTGGTAAGTATACTATTAAATAAATAAGTAATAAAGCGTAGTAAATATGGAAGCAACAGTTTAACGAACTTAGGTTCTATTAAATCCAGCCTGTAGCGTTTGATTTGATAGAAATTATTGCCTCGACAATATCTTCCTCTTGTATTCTAATAAAGTTGAAAGAGCTGTTTATACCAGTTAATTCCTCTTCAATAAGGGAAAGGTGAAGTTACATTCAGAGACGGAGGTGTGGTGGTGAATTTTATATTGAGAGCATCACATTCGATGTAGTCAGCCTCAACCTCTTACATGGTTTCCCTATACCGATTTACCAAGTTTGTGTTCGTAGTAAATCTTTTTTGCCGTTCTGATCGTTACGACGACTTGATTGCGTAGTCTGCAATAGGGTTTGTGGAAGTCTACCAGTTTGTATCGCCTCCATTGTCTGTAGGCGGCATCTCGACGTGCCATCACAGAAGTGATGTCACCATTCAGCCAAGGTAGAGTTCCATGTTTAACTACACGGGTCTTTAAGGGAACATGCTGATCGAAAAGTTGATTCACGTTATGCTGTAAAAAACCTACTTGGTCATCTACGTTTTGCATGACGTATAATGAGTCCCAGTCTATACGCTCAAAGTCATGCACCAATTCAGTTTCGTTAATATTTTTGTAGTTTCGATATTGAAACCTTTGTTGTTCAACCTGACACGCTACATCCAAAAACACGAAAATCAAACCGTGGTTGGAGAAGCCAGGTGCAAAAGTTGGGTGTAAAGAATTACCTTACCAACGTCAATAGTAAGATAAATATCTAGTAATGTACTACACTCTTTAGTAAAGTGGGTAGGGGTGGAATGGTTAACGGGACTCAAATTGAGTGCCCTAAGGCCTAAATACAATAAGAACATTTTCAGCTAAACGTGAATTCAACAGGTTACAATTGAAATCACCACATATTATAGTATAGGAAAAGAAACAAGAAAAAGACTCCAAAGTTGTTATTAAACTTAAAGGTATGGTGCTGATGTATTTGTAAGGTCTGTAAATAGATCTAACCAAAACACTCTCAGTGTTACATATAATACTGACAAAAACATATTCTGGAGGAGAGTTATCCTCCGATTTACATATAAACTTGCTTATAAGGCCATCAAGCACGTACAAGGCGGCGCCTCCACCAGAAGAAAACCTCCTATCGGCTCGGAACAGCCTAAAACCCTTCAAACTATAAAAATCATCACTTCTGTCTGGCTGAAACCATGTTTCAGACACAGAAATGACATCTATCTTCGAATCCACATACAGATATCTAAACTCCCCTAATTTACCAAACAAACTCTGCGCATTTAAATGGCACAACTTTAATCCATTATTATTTTGGGCCCTTAAAACTCTAATCATGTTGTGCAAGTTCATATCCATGCTACTGCCAGTGAACCACCTTGTGTCGTTAGCTGCACTCGTAGTAAGAGAAGGGAGAAAATGAGAAATATGAAGCGAAGAAAGAAGGAAAGAAAAAAATATATGAGAATAAAAAGAATATTTGGCAAAACATTGTTACAAAAGAAATAAAAATTATATGGCAATAAAAAGAATATTTTACAAAACATTTTTACAAGGAAAATGAAAAAAAAAAACAAATAAAATAGGCTGTACAATAAAAACATTTCAAAATTATATATTGTGTAGATCAATACGGCTTACGGCAAAATTAGTTTGACGTCATCAAGGCAGCTTCTAAACATTCTACGTTGTATACAGCATGGCTTTCCCCAACAGCTGTCAGTGTGATGAAAACATTACCATATGATGTGTACGCACTAAACAGTTGCAGCCGAATTTATAAACGCATTATAGCGAGTGCATAAACCTATACACTTCTTATAATGCCTCTAAACACGAAAATTGTATTTATAAAACTTTGCAACGTTGAATAGTGGCATTATAAGCTGAACGCGTTTGAGGGTTGAATAGTGTCTGTATAGGGATATTTTAGAATCGAAATGTCACTTTGACTCACACACAACAATATATAACATAGATATTAGGGTAGCGCTTAATTTGGCAATGTTTGAATTTCTTTTTTATCCTCCCCTAAAAATGATTATTATGTACCTGTACAATGTACATACAAACAAGTAGTGCATTTTTTTTTTGGAGGGGCTAGCTTAGTAACACCGAAAAATAATTATACGGATTGAATCCCAGCCTTTTTTCACCTTAAAAGTAAAAAATAGAAATGTTTTTTTATTGGATACTACCTCTTCGTGGAATTAAATTCTTGCACACTTAATAGAACTTCAAATTCATGCCAAATTACTTAAAATGTGTCAAATTTGGAAATTTTGTATCACTTTTAGGAAAGGACTTAGAATAATTTTAGACATTGCGAACAAAAGAGCCACCCTAATAGATATGTTTTCTTTTCAATAAAAACACCACCGTGTAGAGTGAAGAAAACACAAGTCTTCTAATGAATCAATAAAAATGATTTTTTTATTCCAAAATATATTACTTTATTGACAAACAACACAAAAACCACACAAATAACAATAATCTGAATAATAATATTAGGAAAAAATAAAAGAATCCAATATGCTGCGCAACAGAATTGTTTTTTTTTATGAACAGCTGAGATTGGTTTGTCAGTTTTGGAAGTAAAACGTAATAGATTTCCTCTTTTTGGTACTTTATTTGACACAAGCGTATTATAACTATACAGGGTAGGAAAATCTTTTATAAATAATAATTTATGTTGCGTTGAATAGTGGCTACATAAATGCTTATGCATTACATAACTATTCAGCCGTTTGGAGGTGTTAAGCGAATTCTAATAAATAAGGCTGTTGGTGATTATTTCTCATACGGATTGCATAGTGAAGAAGAGTACGAGTATTTTAGGATAGACTTTCATTCACGACAAGCCTTGACGGACTCTATACCCAGATCACGTAATGAGAGTTGATAACGTTGTTGTTGTTTTCGGTAGATAGTGGTGCACTTCAGTGTGGAGTTCCTCTCTTGCACACTATTAAATTTTAGTATGACAGGTGGTGAAGCTGGGCTATTATTGTTGCTGGAGCGAGAGCAAAAAATGTTCTTCAGAGTGGGAGTTTTACAATTGGCGGTTAAGGCAAGCTCGGATGATTAAAGAGCGATGTTAAGTTTTCCTCTGGTACGCAAAGAACTCCAAACAAGACAGCATCCGGCGCAATCTCTTTTTTCTCCGCTGCATCGACTTGTTTTTGTAATGACAAAAGTTTAGAGTTCAGCCCAGCGTTACCACTTCCGGAAAAAAAGTCGAAGTAGATTTCAAGAAAAACATTTTCAAGATTTCAAGAGAAAAATCGAAGTAGATTTCAAAGTGAACTTTTTTATATAAATTTAATCTAATTAAACGAAAAATAACTAAAAACAAAAACTGACTCTCAGACTTCATATAAACATAGGTATATATTGTCTATATAACACTTATTAAATTTATTTAGCAAAAAAAGCATACCTACGTTATTTTTAACTTAATTTTCAGATGTATATTCTGTATACATGGTTTTATAACAAAACCGTTAGTTTTATTTAACAAAAAAAGTTAGAACAAAAAATTCTCTCGGGCTCCATTTTTAGCTATAATTATGTTATTCGGTTTTTTTTTTATAAAAAAGAACATTTAAATTATTTTAATATCAGGTACCTACATACATTGTATTTTTTTCAAAAAAAAAAATAAGAAAAATAAATAAAAAATATTTCAGTTTTTTAAAAGACACAAACAACTTAATTTTCAGATGTATATTCTGTATACATGGTTTTATAACAAAACCGTTAGTTTTATTTAACAAAAAAAGTTAGAACAAAAAATTCTCTCGGGCTCCATTTTTAGCTATAATTATGTTATTCGGTTTTTTTTTTATAAAAAAGAACATTTAAATTATTTTAATATCAGGTACCTACATACATTGTATTTTTTTCAAAAAAAAAAATAAGAAAAATAAATAAAAAATATTTCAGTTTTTTAAAAGACACAAACAAAAAAAAACTTTAAATTGGCATTGGGTTTTCATTTAGTTGTATTTCCATCTACTAACTTATATTTTTGAAAATAAGTCAACACATTTTTCGGTGGGTCAAATATTGTTTTTTTTGAAGCATTTTCTTGTTTGATGAGTTCTTTGCAGAACATAATGCTTTCCACATCCACAGTTCCGCAGAGAGAGTTTCTTGGTGATTTCGAATCAGTAATTGGATAAAGTTAATTTCAGAGAACTTGCGATTTGCTGCGTCGGAACGGAGAAAAGAAGTAAATTTGTTCTTTTTTCTGGAAAATTGAAGTACGTTGAAGCAGAGATTTTTAAAATGAAGTAAATTTCCATATTTTGGTGATGGTGCGAAGTAGGAAGTAGATTTTAAATTTTTTCGAAAAAAAGAAGTAGATCTACTTCAATTGAAGTAAAGTGGTACCACTGGTTCAGCCCACGCACATCAGCTGTGTTTACCTCGATGATACTGACTCTCTGCATTACACCTGTAATCGCAGTGTTCGCAGTGATCAACTTGCTGTCAAGAGTGAGTGCAACTGCTGTGGTGGTTTCAATGTGTTATACCGGACCAGCGTTGTTCTTGGAACAAAAAATCCTGGGGCCATTCTTGGGGCCATTTCAAATTTCTTGGGGCCAATTAGGGATATTGGAGTAAAATGACACATTTCGAAATGATTTCTTTGATATTTTTTTTTATTTTATTTATTTTTTCAGAAAACAAAGAATTATTTCTAAGAAAAAAGAATAAATTAAATTTAAACGAAAGTAAAATTTACAATATCTCCTAATTTGTTTTATTCAATTCTATAGAGGCTAAATAAAAATTGACAGGTTTTCATTTAAAAAAAAATCATTCAACGCTCATAAATGAGTAAATAACTCCTTTGTTTAGTTTGTTGCGGTTTTAATAATTTTATGGTAGAAGAAATCATTCTTCATAATGCACTGCATTGTACAGATAGTCATTTAAAATATTGTTCGCTAATTTTTCCACAGTTGGTCCAGAATTAAAAAATGAATCTATATTTCTTCTATTAAATTCAAATAAATTTTCAGAATTCTTATAAAATCACAAATAATTTTAATCAAATAATTGGAGAGCAGAGCACGGCTTCATTCTTAATTCCTTTGAATTGAGTATAGATAATATTAATAAGCTCAATGTAATAATTTCAAAAATATATGCATTTCTGACAGATTTATGAAAGCTTACATTATTAAAGCTTGTCAAAACAATACATCATCATTTTCTACAAATTCTCTTAGAATAATATTACCTTTATATATTATACGACAAAATTTGAAAATAACGCGAGCTTGTTGAAAACTTGATATTTTTTAAATTTATGAAATCAAGTATTTTTTCTATTATTGTGAACGTTTGTTTTTAAATTTATGAATTTATTGAAACTGGGGCCATTTCATGTTGGCCCGGGGCATGGGGCCAAAATACAAAACTTGGGGCCAAATGGCCCAATTGGGCACTTTAGCACAACGCTGTACCGGACTCACAATTTCAGTTATTGTAGTGTTTACTTTTTTAAGCTTCTCGGACTATTTTCAGTTTCATCTAATCTTGCAAAGAGTTCACAACGAATTTTGGAGAGCTCATCCGTTATGCGGTTAACAATCATATAGGTGTGTTTGTTTAAGCGCTCTTCAAGTACTGAAAGCGTGAGATAAGATTCAGCAATTTTACTGGGTTTATTTTGCACTAGATGTTAGCCCGCCCGCTTCGCTGGGCGTTATTTAAATTAATACGAAAAAATTTTTGAATTTGTAACTTATTTTATTGTTCTTTATCACTGATAATTTTGTCTATTGTTTTTTCTTCTTTTTCTAATCTTGAATCAAAAAAAAAATTAATTAACATTCTATAAAAGTCTGTACAATCAGTTTTAACCTTCATTGATTTCAATTTTAATGGCCATATAAATATTTTTAAAAACTTCAATCCTTATAACATTTTGTTTGACCTCTGAAAGATGCATCCTCAAATTTTTTTATTGCTGTTATAATAAAAGTTTAAAATTGATTAAATTGGTTTTCAAATTTTCCAAATCTTGGAAAAACCAAAATTGTAAATACCTAACGAAATAAGAAATAATAAACCGTACTAACCTTTAAACAACATGGTACTCGAGGGTTGGGGTCAGAATCCCAAAAACCGAAATCCCGAAAACCCAAAATCCCGAAAACCCAGAATCCCGAAAACCCAAAATCCCGAAAAATTATTTTAATGGAAAATTTGGTTTTCGGGATTTTGGGTTTTCGTGATTCTATGTTTTCGGGATTTTGGGTTTTCGAGGTTCCGTGTTTTCGGGATTCTGGATTTTGGGTTTTCCGGATTCAAAATTTCGGGATTGTTTCCGTCTCCCGGTACACGATTATTTCGTATTTGTTTTGTCATCTATCATCTGTCATCTATCGTATCATCTGTCATCTGTCATCTATCATCTGTCATCTGTCATCTGTCATCTGTCACTGTCCCTGTCACTGTCACTGTCACTATCACTGTCATTTCTTTTCCTTGAAGAAATGAATTTAAATTTTTTTTTGTCCAACATATCCCACTGTTTTTTTCTTATTTTGAGTATGTACAAACCCGCTCGTATTTTAATGCAACATTGTGTCAAAATTTCAAAGCAATCGGTGAAGAACTTTCGGAGATTAGCGGTAAGGAACAAACGTACATTTACATTTTTATTTATATATAGATTAGTGCTTGTACTGAAGGAGAATTGATCTTCGATGCTGGTGGTGCAGAAAGATCGTTTTGCTTTTTTGTTGCTGCTGGAGAATTCATGTTCGATGGTGGGGGTGCAGATGGAAGTGTTTGTTGGTGAGTTGGTTTAGGTTTATTCCGTTTTGGAGCAGTTGAAGCTGGGGAACCTGCAATCAATGGTGGTGGTACGGATAGAGGGGTTTGTTGCGATACTGTAGCTGTTTTCGAACGTGTAGATATTTTTTTTGTGTGAAGTGAAATTATGTAGTTCGACTGAATTTAGTTTAGAAGTTTAAATATTTAAAATAATTAATTAAATTCTTTATTATTCACTGGTTATCGTGGCGATATTTCTATGTTTTTTGTAACATATTTACTTCGGCAAGACAAATTCGCGTACTTAAGCAATTAATGTTAGCAAAATACAATGTAGAAGAATTCTGACTGAGGACGTTCTTAAATTGCAACTATTGGTTATGCATGTTTTTGTTCCAAAGAAACATCAAAAAATATTGAAAACTGAAGATTTGAAGCCCAAAAAACACTTTAAATGAAAATATTTGATTATCATTGCTCTGCCCCCCTTTTTAAAAATCCAAAATTCAAAAATTTGTTCCAGGTTGTTCTAAAGCTCTTCTAAATTGTTCCAGACTTTCGTCTCTTAAAATTAATTTTTAGTATGAAAAATTTCATTAAAATGCTTCCCTTCAGGGTATTTTTGAAAAGTTAAAAATCTTGGAAATACTTTTTAAAGTTAGTTTTTAAGCTGATAGTATAAATGTTAGGTCAGAAATTTTTTCAATACATGCATTTATCATCAAGTTTGAAAAGTCAATGCATAAAGAAAATAAAATATTAGAGCCGTTTTTTTGGATTTTTGAAAAAAAAAGTTGCGAAGGTTATATCTTTAAAAATACACGTCCTAGAAATTTTAAGTTTTGGTACAATGGTTAGAACACTTTGAAATCCCAAATAATTTAAAATTAAAAATTTGATTTTCGTTTCCGGTTTTTTGGCTCTAAAACCCTCATTTTTGAATATTATAAAAAAAACTTGGAACAATGCGGAACAAATCGGGAACAACCTGGAACACCTTTCAAAAATAATAAATTCCAAAAAAGTGGGGATAACTTCACGCTTTCGGAGGAGCCAATGCATTGCAAATCGAAGAGGTCCAATAATACCACAGATAATAAACTATACAGATGTAGCATCCCCATAGAAAAAAATGTCCCAATTTATTTTTACACCACGCAGACGATCAACAGGCAAGAAAGCTCTTTGCCTGTTAATAGTAAAGCACAGAAGAAAGCTATTTGTCTTTTGGAAAAAGTTCTCTCTTGCGTGCTCGCTCATATGTTTTCCCTCTTGCTCTGTTACTTGAATAAAAACGTGTTTTTTTGTTTCTGCAATACTATGCAGTCAGCAACGATCGAGAGGAAGACGAAAGACATTGCGATTATGTTTGGTTTTTTTTTACTGTGTTGTATGTACGATTTTTTTAAGGTCGTCTGAGGCTGGCGACAAAAAATAAAAAGTATATGAACTCTTTTTCTTCTTTCCATCCATAGATATTGGATATATACTTTATGTGGGTAGGTAGAACATTTTTTTTTAATGGTGGGGGTTATTTTTTTAAAGACGGAAAAATGTCTTATTTTTTGTGTAGTTTTCGTATTCTATTCTAGATTCGTTTGATCGGATCATTTTTTGATTAGCTAGGTAAACAATATTTTTAATTTTATTAAGAGAATCATTTTCCAGTTTCTTATATTAAGAAATGTATTTCTAGGGATTATTAATACATTTCAACATTTTGAACCTGTTGTTTAGTAAAAGGAAACAGATGCAAAATAATTTAAAAATATGTAATTATAATAAAATATTTGAGATTATATACCTACCTACAAATAAAAAAAAATTTCTCTACAGGTGGGACTTGTGCTGCACTAAAACCACCGGAAAATGAGCACCAATCTATGAAAGATCGACAATTATTTCTTCAATTCAAAATCGCATTGGGAGAAGTTTAAAGTTTTAATACTTTCCCATCGCTTTTAGACCATCAGTTCATGAGGCTTTGTTCTTCTTAATCTTCGAACATTATCTCTTACATTTAATACAGTATCCATCTAGGAGTTAAAATGACTATGTAGTCGCTGATTATGTGAAACAGCGTGTTTTCTAATCACTTCAGAAGCCATTTCTATTTGTAGGGCACGATGTAAGTCGCTATTTCTAATATACCAAGGGGCATTTATTATTCCACGAAGGACTTTATTTTTGGATGGGTTTAGCATTAATTTTCTTTGTACAGGCTTCATAGCGCATTTATCAGGCACTTAAATGGCAGTATCATCTGCAAATGTTGCCAAGATAGCATAATTGTCCACTGGAATATCTCTAGTATATAACAAATACATTGTTGTCCCTAGGCCACTTGCTTGTGGTACACAACACCGGCTTCAGTTTTATTAATTTCTGAATATACATAGGATTTCAGTATTTCGTAGAGCTGCCTTGGGGGGTTTCTATGCAGTTAGTACTCAAATCCCAAACCTTGTCAAAGGCTTGAACAACATCTAGAAATAGAGCGGAACATACTTGTTTTTCTTCAATACCTTTTCAACAAAATCCTTAATTCGATGCGCTTGGTCTATCGCCGAATGATAAACATTCGACCTATCGAAAGTTACTTCTGTTGGTGGCTTTTCTTGCTTAGGAATAACAATAACTTCTGCAATTTTCCAATGATGTGGTACATATCGAAGCTTAAGACATGCGTTTATTATATATTAGAGATTTTTGAAGGCTACTGTTGGCATTTCTTTCAAAACCTGAGCAGTAACTAGAATATTCCCCTGCGCTTTTTTATTTGATAACTTGTGTTGACACATGCTTTTTACTTCTTTGAGCGTGAAGAAGCGAATTTCCAATTCGTCGTTTCTATCAACAAAATGTAAATTATTTGTACCTAACTGCACTTTCTAGAAAGGGCTTAAAGCATTCGAGAGATGTTCCATGAGGATTTCAGCTTTCTGTTTCGGGTTTGCAATCCATTTTCTGTCTTGTACTCGGATAGGCGGATTTTGAATTTGTGGTCTTTTTAGGCGTTTAGCTGCTTTCCATAATTACAATATTAATAATTATATATTAATAATTATAATAATTAAAAATCGAAATATTTTGTATAGGTATCTATACATTATATAAAGTTTTGATCAAAATTGTGCAGCTTATGCTTCGTCCTAATCTTTGACCTTCCTTTGTTAAAACCCACCCTATTAAATCCCAAAAATTTTAAAATCAAAAAAAAAAAAACCCTCAACAAAAAATGATTTTTCATAAATATACCAAATTAAAAAAAAAAATTAAAAAAAAGTTCTTTTAGCCCGCCTTAAATACCTATTCATACAATTTACAAATTTACCTCAATCAAATATCACCCCGATATATGACCAATAATGAATTGAATCTTGGCAACAGCTAGGTATTCGATCTTCCATCAAATCTAGATGAAAATAATTGCATATATACACAATCAACAGGTAACCGACGCGACAATGACGCTCTTCCACTTAATTACCCTCATTAAATCTATTAAAAATAGGTAATACGTAATTAAAAAAAAACCTCTTCTCTTTGCAAACTGACATAAAATTTTCCTTGAATGAAACGTTCTTGTTTAAAGTACCTATTTAAATTAATTTTTATTTCAATTATTTTGTTCCAAACATTCTCAAAAAATCAATTTCAGTATTTTTCTTAACAAATATCATGAAGCGCACATGCAAAATATATATGCCTATAATGAAACACACATACACATAAATCTAACGATGTTGATGATTTTCATCCTCGATTTGAAAACCGCATACCAGACTCAGATTTTTTTATATCAAATTTGTTTCAAATTTGACTTGCGGTAGTACTTAGCGACTAAAGAATAAAGATCATGAAAACAAAAACAATAAATACACGATTCCTAAAAAGAGAGAAGCAAACACGTTTTTTTTCTTTCGTTTTTTCTCATAGCTCATGAAGGAGTAAAAGAAATAAGAAAAAAAAACAAAATTGTTCCTTTTTGTCTCCCATAGGTTAGATTAGTACCAAAGAATATAAAGTTACCAAGAAGACGCATCTTATACAAATTTTTGTACTGAAAATTTTTATATGGCGGGTTCCAATCAGTGGTACCACTTTACTTCAATTGAAGTAGATCTACTTCTTTTTTTCGACAAAATTTAAAATTTACTTCCTACTTCGCACCATCACCAAAATATGGAAATCTACGTCATTTTAAAAATATCTGCTTCAACGTACTTCAATTTTCCAGAAAAAAGAGTAAATGCACTTCTTTTCTCCGTTCCGCCGCAGCAGATCGCAAGTTCTCTGAAATGAACTTTATCCAATTATTCGAAATCACCAAGAAACTCTCTCTGCGGAACTGTGGATGTGGAAAGCACTATGCTCTGCAAAGATTAAGAACTCATCAAACAAGAAAATGCTTCAAAAAAAAAAAAAAACAATATTTGACCCACCGAAAAATGCGTTGACTTATTTTCAAAAATATAAGTTAGCAGATGGAAATATAACTAAATGAAAACCCAATGCCAATTTAAAGTTTTTTTTGTTTGTGTCTTTTGAAAGACTGAAATATTTTTTATTTATTTTTCTTATTTTTTTTCGAAAAAACATACAATGTAGGCACCTAATATTAAAATCATTTAAATGTTCTTTTTTATAAAAAAAAAAAACAGAACAACATAATTTTAGCTAGAAATGGAGCCCGGGAGAATTTTTTGTTCTAACTTTTTTTGTTAAATAAAACTAACGATTTTGTTATAAAACCATGTATACAAAATAAACATCTGAAAATGAAGTTACAAATAACGTAGGTATATGCTTTTTTTTGCTTAATAAATTTAATAAGTGTTATATACACAATATACCTATGTTTATATGAAGTCTTATATAGTCAGTTTTTGTTTTTAGTTATTTTTCGTTTAATTATAGATTAAATTTATGTAAAAAAGTTCATTTTGAAATCTACTTCGATTTTTCTCAATCTACTTCACTTTTTTCTTGAAATCTACTTCGACTTTTTTTCCGGAAGTGGTAACGCTGGTTGCAATATCGCGACCCGCTCTCAGAGCGTTTGCTTTTTTATGGGCTTTTCAATAATTCTCTCAGCGCTTTTACAATGAGATACAACACACACTACACAGTGACACAGCCTGCTTTTTTGTCTTTATTACCTATACATACCCATCTCCTTATAAACTCATGCAGGAAAAGAAAACGAGGCGAGCCAACAAATTTGATTCCCTTCGTAATTCGTTGATGCGCACGTAGCTACATGTGTATGGTGTTATTTCTTTCGTGTAAACGAATAGATTTTTATAATGAATACGAAAAATAATATGAAATCGGGTACGAAATGTTGTATTGCGGGATGCAATATTTCAAGAAGGCTGAATCCAGAAGCGAAAATGTTTAAATTTCCGCTTCTAGATTCTCCTATGGGTCAAATTGGGAGAGAAAAAAGCGGAATTACTGAAAATAATTCCAACAAAAAATTATTTATTTGTGACTGCCACTTTTTTTCTGAGGACATTGGGAAAAAAATTAAAGAACGGTGCCGTGCCTATAATGAATTTAAACGTTCCTGTTGACCAGGGGTCAGGAGTTTGATATAGCACCTCCTAATTATTTAATTAGTTTAAAAGAATTGCCTAGAAGAAGGAATTCTTCCCATAGTAATATGTCTCTAGAAGTTGTTTGCACAAATTGCGAAAAACATAATAAATTAACTGCGTTTTACAGAAAAAAAAAAAACTTTTCATGGAAAACAAAATAGAAAATTAAGGTATATATATCCACATTACATCGATGAGCCCCCATAAAATTTCTTCAACCCGGATTCGTTAATAACGCTTTTGAGGAATTGAAAAATAAAATTGTATGTATGGATGAAACGGATAAAGGAAACGTTGTCTTACTATATGTTGAAATTGCAATTAAAAGAGAATTAAGATACAACTCGAAATTAGATTTAATGTTTTGAAGATTTAGGCTATAACGACGGTGACCATTTTTTCAAATGCAAAAAAGAGGACAATCTTTAATTAACTTACAATAAGTTTAGAAACAAACGATATTTATTCAAAATATTTGTGCTTCAGATTACATACATAAACTTCAGTAAAAAAAAAAAAAAAATTTAAGGTTAATTCTTTAGCTAAAAGGTATGAAGGTGAATCTATTTGACTAACGATGGGTCTCAACGGTACATTTTCCTTGTGTACCTTCGGTAGGCCATATATATTTTCGGTGGTTGTGGACATGAAGGTATTAAATTCGGATTCTGTAAAGCCGATTTGTTTTCATTTACAGCTTGCCGAATTTTCTTAAGCACTCTCGAGGTTGGGTCATACGTCACTTCTTTATACGTATGATCATCACTTAAAAGAGAAAGAATTTTTGCGTCATATTCCTTGGAATCAAGAATAACCGTGCAGTTTCCCTTATCTGCAGGCAACACAATAATTTCCTTGTCTTTTTAGGCTTATCAAGGGCTTTCATAATTTGTTATGTTTTGTTTCATATTTTTGGCTTTCCTAATTAACACTGATACGTCTTGTCGTATAGTTTCAGCTGATATTCTATCAATTTTGTTTCTTCGTATTGATTCTTCAATATTACTCATAATATTTTCAGTGGGAACACTTTTGGGTGATGGGGCAAAATGTATACCTTTTGACAAAATTGAAATCATATTTTTGTCCAGTTGTTTGCTGGAGAAATTCACCACACAAGTTTCATCAAAACACTGAGATTTGTTGTTGTTGTTTTTAGCTTTAGCCTAGTACGCAGATCGCGCTAAATTTTAGCTGCCACTTTTCTCTCCAAACATCAGCTAAAACCCTAGCTAAATTTTGACAAAGGAGAGTTGTGGAGAGTGACTAAAATAAGTGGTCTGTTTGGTAACGTGAAATTTCTTGCGAATTCGCACAAATTTTCACAAAATTTCAGAATTTGCTGTCAAAACCAATAGAAAAAAAAATCAGTTTTGGGATATTTGTTGAAACAAAAAGTTATCAAACGGGCATAAGGGCATTGTGTAGAATATGTCAAAAACACCTGTTCCCCGAAAAATAATATTAAAATTTAAGAAAGTTTGTTCGAAAAATTTCAAGTATTATTACATTTTAGAAACAAAATGGATACAAGGAAAATTGAAGATTTGGTGATTTGTGCAGCAGCACAAGTTGTGGCAATAGGAGCGATGGACCAGACACCATATAGAAGGGTGTTCCTTTACAAGAGTAGCCAGTTTTTTTTTGTCTTCCATGCTGAACGTAATTTTATTTTTACCACGCATTGTTTTTTTCGATTGTGGTAATTCTTGTAAAAATTCTTCCAAATCGGAATCCATTTTGCATGAAGGCTGCAACAATCTAGCTGTAAAAACAAAGCAAAGTTCACACAAAATTAAAAAATACCAGAACCAGTCAAAATTTAGCTCGAGAATAATGTCCCAGACAATTATTTCGTGCGCTAAATTTTGACAGATTATTGATGTACAGTAAGAAATAAACATTTGATTTTTTAGCTGGAGCTGCGTACCTCTCAGCTAAAATGCTTTGCTTAATTTTAGCTTGGCTAAATTTTGGAGAGAATTTCGTATGGAAACTAAAATTTAGCGCGATCTGCGTACTAGGCTTTTAGATAACAGCAAATCAAACTTTTTTATTTGTTTTTGTGCACACTTTTCTGCAATTCTTTCCGTTTGTTGGAATACAATGGTATCACACAATTGAAAATCGTTAACATTCACACATTGTGATAACACTAAATGCATTTTATATATTTGTTTTGACAAACAATCTACATCAAAATAATTATTGGAAATCATTTTTCTCAATAATAATACACTAACTTTTTTCATAATTGGTGCTTTTTATAACTTATTTTCACACAATTTGGTGTAGTATTATGATTGCGGCACCTTTTTAAGAACACTATCGAGCTAAGTAGTCGTGCTCGCTTAGCGCGTAACTTCTCAAACCGTCGTAATTGTTTATGGATTGCCTCTCCGTAAAAGCTTACAATATGAAATTTTAAACTTATATTTTCGCGGATGTTATTCATATTAAATAGACTTAGTTTTTTCGGAACTTACCGCGTTAAATTTATAGAAATATTTACAATTTCTTTTACCCGACGTTTCGAATAAGTTTCATTATTCGTGGTCACGGGATGAGACTGACGTTTGATGGATGTTATATTTGTTGTTCGGTTCTCGCTCTTGTTCTCAAGCAGTACCGGTGCGTAGTTGTTGTTACACTTAGATTGTTTAAGGACGGTGTACTTGTACTTGGTTGTTGTCGCATTGGGTCAATGTATTCTTGGGTACATGTAATGCTTACGACGTCAGGTGTTGGTTTTTTGGTCGTTGTCTTCATTTTATTTATTAGAGGATCCCATGTTGCTGATAATTAAAAGCTTGAATCTCTGTTGAAATTTGTGTGCTTTTTAATTTCTATTGCCTCTCTGACAATTCTTGGCACATAAAATCTTTAAACGGAGATAGATTTGGCTTGATCAAACCGGATAAAGTGACCTTCGTTGTAAGCTAGATGTTCACATATCGCAGATTTGGTGACAGCATTGGTTTTAATAGCTTTAACATGTTCGTTCAGTCGGGTTTTTATACCTCTCTTCGTTTCCCCAATATACGATGACCCACAGCTACAAGGAACCGAGTACACCCCAAGGTTTTGGAGTGGAATTCTGTCTTTCGGTGACCTTAGAAGTTGACGGAGTTTTGTTGGTGGTTTGAAAACGGTCTGTATATCAAATTTTCTTAATATCCGTCCGATTCCATCCGTAATGCCTTTAACGTAAGGTAAAAATGCCCTTTTTTCCAATTCTGTAGATGAAGAATTTTGCACTGTGTAAGATTTGGGCTTCCAGGATTTTTGTCTGGTGCTATAGCCATTCTTCTCAAGTGTCATATCTACATGTTTCAACTCCTGCTGAAGGTGTTCAGAATCGCAGATTCTGCGAGCTCTGTTCACAAAAGCTGACACTACAGACCCTGGGGTGTACTCGGTTCCTTGTAGCTGTGGGTCATCGTATATTGGGGAAACGAAGAGATGTGTAAAAACCCGACTGAACGAACATGTTAAAGCCATTAAAACCAATTGTTGAAGCAAAAAAACATCATAACTCATCATCATAAATCTTTCTTATTATAAATATCATTCATTGAAAAATTGTAAATAATGTTTAAAATATCTTTGATTTTAATTTACTATCTTGTTTTAATTTTCAAATTTAAATCTGGCGCTCAAATTATACCTTTCGCCATAATTTTTATATTTTTGAATTCGCCTTAAACTAAAACTTAAAATATAACGTAATCTCTCTTTCGAAATTAAATACTTGAAATTTTTGTATAAATACCTGTCTACGAAATAAAATGAGGAGATATCATAACCCTTAGGGGAAAATCTTTGTCTTTTTACTTTGCAAATTTCGTCGTTGCTTTTGCTTGCTTTTGTGGTCTTTTTTCGTAAGCCATTAAGAGTCCTTTCGTTGTTTTAAAAAGATAAAAGTTTTCGAATAAACCAGTAAGGTTTAAATATAGAATAAATTCGCTTTTTTGCTACCGCTGTCAATTGGTCAACGCATCAACCAGGATCTACCTATCCTTTTGCTAAAGGGAATTAATAGAGATCTCCGGGTTGACGGTCAAGTGATTTTGATCGTTCATTTTTGGCGCCCAACGTGTTTAAATAGAAATAGGTTTTCTTTTTGATATCGTCATAAAAACCTAAGTAAAATCGTTAAAATTATTAAAAACTACAAAAAACTATTCGTGATTAAATCGTGTATAAAGAAATTTGAACAATAGTGAAAAACATAGACATTGAATATTCTATCTATATATAGTTCTATCTATACCTATATATAATTCTCGCCGCGTGTCTGTTTCGGTTACGCGAGTGCATGGTGCTGGTGAAGTGTTTAAAACTTCGAAGGAAAGGAGAGAGAAGAGGAAAGAACCCAGTTGATGTCCAGAAATACCATCCACCTATATAAGAAGAATTACTACCAAGTACCAACCTACAGTACTCCAGAGAAAAATTGTGGGAGCTAAGTATATCTCTCACCAAGGTATGTGTGGTCTAAGCTTTACTCAAATGTGCGTTGCTGTAGTAAATCGAAATTAAAAAAAAAAAAAATAATAATTTAAAATAAATTTTAAAACGCACCTTCGACATAAAACAGACCATAAAAATTCAATATATTCCTTATAAATTAATATGTTTAAACAACATAATATTATATATGAACAACATATTTCGTTTTCGCCGTTTATTTAAATGCTAAATAATCAACCTAAATATCAAAATTTAAATCGACGAATTTAAATCAAAAATATAGGTACCTACCTATAAACCATACATAATCTGTACATTGATCATCATTATCCGCCTATACCATAGTGCTTTCGCTGGAAAAAATAATATACAATCCACAAAAGAGTATACTTACGATCCACCTGTGTGTCCAGTACACACGCTCACGCACACGCACAATCATTATTGTTTTAGAAGCTTTCGCTCCAAACCAGTTTTTTCCGCCCACGCCACCACCACACCATTGCCTATTTCGTTGTTTTTCGCCTATTCTCGTTTACTCGTACTCTCGCTCGCTTTTTGCACTTGATTGCAGAATCCCCACAATTCAACAAAAATTCAAAAGACACCTGATTTCAGTGCATAGGTCTTCATTTCGCCCACACATCAATCGCTCATAGCTCATAGCATTTTTTTTTATCGTCGACGTCGCGGGAGATCTTGCTGCATAATCAATGCACTGAAGGAAAGCTTTTCGATTGAATTTTCGCCGTTGTATATAAAAAATAACAACTTTCGTTTGAATGCAACATTTAACTATTTAAATTTCAAACTTAATTTAAATAAAACAACATCGCCCTATATTCGTAGGCATAGTAGTTACATCTGTAATACTTTAATCAGATACATTCTCGAATTTAATTCGCCGCTACTGTGGGATAAACATAGTTCCTGTTTAAAATTAGTTCATTTGGAACAGGGATGCTGAATGCTATTTTAATTGTAATCGGAATACAATTCAAATTAAGCTTGTGAGTTAAATAAGCGAATATCGTTTATTTTATCGTTGCTGCTTGAAAACATTTTTGATGTTGGTAATATTTCTGCAATGGCGACAAAAACAACTCTTGAAGAAATAAAACAACAACGGGCTTCTACTAAAGGAAGCATAACCCGTATCAAAAATATAGTGGAATCTACAACCAATGAATTAACACCTACTGAACTTGAATGTCGCCTAGGAATTTTGGAGTCTTACTTCAAACAAATTTTAGTTTATCAAAACCAAATTGAAGTTTTAGTCCCCAGTGATAGATGTCGAGGTGAAATCGAAGATTTATACATCACTGCTAAAACAAAAATCATTTCGCTTTTCGGAACCGGTAGGCGATGCAGTGTTGCAGATATGAAATTAAGTAGTGTTCCAACTTCAACTAGTCGTCTCCCTAAACAACGTTTACCTAGGTTTTGCGGAAAATACTCGGATTATAAAAATTTTATAAACTCATTTAATAATTTAGTTGAAAATGATTCAAGCTTAACTAAAATAGAAAAGTTCAATTATTTGCTTTCGTGTTTGACTGATCAGGCACTTGGTACAGTAAAGGCTTTTCAAGTCACGCAAGCCAACTATCCTAAGGCACTTCTTAGTTTGAAGGAGCGCTATGACAATGACTGCCTGATCTTTTTAGATAATATATCTGAGTTAATTGAATTACCTAAGGTTTCTAAATCATCTCCTGCTTCATTAAGGACTTTGGTGGACAATATTTCTGCCTTGTTTAGTTCATTACTTTCGATAGGATCGTTTGAATATATTTGTAATGCAATAATAATACATATTGCCATGTCAAATGTTGATCCAGAAACACAGTCCAAATGGGATGAACAACTGGACTATAGCAAGTTACTTGAATGGAAAGAATGTGCAACCATTCTCAACAAACGGTGTCAATTTCTGGAAGCTCGAGATAGCAAATTGTTACGTTCGGATTTTAATAACAAATCATCAAACAAACCAAAACCCACTTTTACTAACCATCGTCCTCAAACTTCACTTGCTGCTTATCAATATTCTTGTATCTTTTGTCGAGACAATAACCATTCAATTACAAGCTGTAAAGGTTTCGTGGAACTTTCGGCAATGGATCGTTATCTTAAAGTGAAAAAATTAGGGCTTTGCTTGAATTGTTTAGGAAAAGGTCACAATGTTTCGAAATGTCCCTCGGCTTTTAGGTGCAAAAGTTGCAAACAAGCACATCATAGTCTTTTGCATAGGCCACAACCCACAAACAATGCTTCTAGTGTTGAGGTTTCACATCAAAGTACATCTTCACCGAATGCATCAGCTGCATCACATTCCGCATTGGAGAAGGAGCGTGTTCTTCCCCAAGTTATTTTGGCAACCGCTCTAGTTCTTGTCAAGGACTCATCAGGAGGTTTTCAGTTGGGTAGGATGCTACTTGACTCTGGTTCCCAAGTTAATTTTGTTAATGAGAATTTCGCAAAATCACTTTGTCCCGACGTCGCGGGAGATCTTGCTGCATAATCAATGCACTGAAGGAAAGCTTTTCGATTGAATTTTCGCCGTTGTATATAAAAAATAACAACTTTCGTTTGAATGCAACATTTAACTATTTAAATTTCAAACTTAATTTAAATAAAACAACATCGCCTTATATTCGTAGGCATAGTAGTTACATCTGTAATACTTTAATCAGATACATTCTCGAATTTAATTCGCCGCTACTGTGGGATAAACATAGTTCCTGTTTAAAATTAGTTCATTTGGAACAGGGATGCTGAATGCTATTTTAATTGTAATCGGAATACAATTCAAATTAAGCTTGTGAGTTAAATAAGCGAATATCGTTTATTTTATCGTTGCTGCTTGAAAACATTTTTGATGTTGGTAATATTTCTGCAATGGCGACAAAAACAACTCTTGAAGAAATAAAACAACAACGGGCTTCTACTAAAGGAAGCATAACCCGTATCAAAAATATAGTGGAATCTACAACCAATGAATTAACACCTACTGAACTTGAATGTCGCCTAGGAATTTTGGAGTCTTACTTCAAACAAATTTTAGTTTATCAAAACCAAATTGAAGTTTTAGTCCCCAGTGATAGATGTCGAGGTGAAATCGAAGATTTATACATCACTGCTAAAACAAAAATCATTTCGCTTTTCGGAACCGGTAGGCGATGCAGTGTTGCAGATATGAAATTAAGTAGTGTTCCAACTTCAACTAGTCGTCTCCCTAAACAACGTTTACCTAGGTTTTGCGGAAAATACTCGGATTATAAAAATTTTATAAACTCATTTAATAATTTAGTTGAAAATGATTCAAGCTTAACTAAAATAGAAAAGTTCAATTATTTGCTTTCGTGTTTGACTGATCAGGCACTTGGTACAGTAAAGGCTTTTCAAGTCACGCAAGCCAACTATCCTAAGGCACTTCTTAGTTTGAAGGAGCGCTATGACAATGACTGCCTGATCTTTTTAGATAATATATCTGAGTTAATTGAATTACCTAAGGTTTCTAAATCATCTCCTGCTTCATTAAGGACTTTGGTGGACAATATTTCTGCCTTGTTTAGTTCATTACTTTCGATAGGATCGTTTGAATATATTTGTAATGCAATAATAATACATATTGCCATGTCAAAGGTTGATCCAGAAACACAGTCCAAATGGGATGAACAACTGGACTATAGCAAGTTACTTGAATGGAAAGAATGTGCAACCATTCTCAACAAACGGTGTCAATTTCTGGAAGCTCGAGATAGCAAATTGTTACGTTCGGATTTTAATAACAAATCATCAAACAAACCAAAACCCACTTTTACTAACCATCGTCCTCAAACTTCACTTGCTGCTTATCAATATTCTTGTATCTTTTGTCGAGACAATAACCATTCAATTACAAGCTGTAAAGGTTTCGTGGAACTTTCGGCAATGGATCGTTATCTTAAAGTGAAAAAATTAGGGCTTTGCTTGAATTGTTTAGGAAAAGGTCACAATGTTTCGAAATGTCCCTCGGCTTTTAGGTGCAAAAGTTGCAAACAAGCACATCATAGTCTTTTGCATAGGCCACAACCCACAAACAATGCTTCTAGTGTTGAGGTTTCACATCAAAGTACATCTTCACCGAATGCATCAGCTGCATCACATTCCGCATTGGGGAAGGAGCGTGTTCTTCCCCAAGTTATTTTGGCAACCGCTCTAGTTCTTGTCAAGGACTCATCAGGAGGTTTTCAGTTGGGTAGGATGCTACTTGACTCTGGTTCCCAAGTTAATTTTGTTAATGAGAATTTCGCAAAATCACTTTGTCTCAAAAAACAACGAAGGAACGTCGATATCATGGGAATTGGAGATACAGAAACACAAACAAAGTATTTAACTCAATCGACAATTCGCTCAAGATACAACAATTTTGAAGTTTCATTGGAATTTTTAGTCACACCCTCCATCACAGGGTACCAACCGGAAGCAGAACTCAACATAAGCAATTGGAATCTACCTACGAATTTGGAGCTTGCAGATGAGAGTTTCAATCAGCCATCTCAGATTGATATGTTGGTAGGTGCTGAAGCATTCTTTGACTTACTTGAAACAGGCCAGGTTAAACTAGGTGAAGGACTTCCAGTTCTGCAAGAAACTGCTTTAGGTTGGATTGTATCTGGCAGATACAAAACAAAAAGTATTGAAAACAATATTTCATGTTTTGTCAATACAAAAGATAGCTCTTTGGATAAATATTTAGAGAAGTTCTGGGAAATTGAAGAGATTCAAGGTCACCAGTCTAGGTGGTCTGAAGAGCAAACCACATGCGAGGAACACTTAAGGACAACATCGAGGTTCTACCTAGCGGTCGGCTTATGGTTCAACTACCTCTGAAACGAGATCCCAGTTGTCTTGGACCTTCTTATGATATCGCCTTCAAAAGATTTTTATCTCTTGAGCGTAGGTTATCTAAAAATTCATCTTTGAAAACGCAGTATGTTGATTTCATGAAAGAATATGAATCGTTAGGTCACATGTCAGTCGTTCACAATCCCAATCTTGAAATTGCTCACTATTATCTACCACATCAGTGTGTTATTAGGCCTGATAGCATTTCTACGAAGTTACGCGTAGTATTTGACGCATCTTGCCGAACATCGTCGCAAATATCCTTAAACGGAAAACTTATGGTCGGTCCTACGATACAGGAAGAACTTTTGATAAATTTGCTTCGCTTTGGACTTTATCGATACGTTCTTACTGATGACATTGTCAAGATGTATCGACAAGTCTTAGTAAATCCATCACATAGGAGGTTACAGTTCATCTTATGGAGAGAAGATGCACACACTCCTATACAAACATACCAGCTTAACACCATAACATATGGTACGTCATCAGCACCGTTTTTGGCAATTCGTTGTCTTCAGTATTTGGCTGAGAAAAACCAAGAGCATTTGAGTCTGGGTGCTTCCGTTCTGAAGTCTGACTTTTATGTGGACGATTTGTTAACTGGGGCAGACAACTTAGATACTCTAACCCAGAAACGAGATGAAGTCGTTTCCATTTTGAATTCAGCTGGATTAGAATTGCCGAAATGGAATAGCAACCATGATAACTTAATCGAGGAATCTAAACAAAAACAGATAAAATTAACTGAATCCAATCTTACAAGTACCTTAGGCATCGCTTGGAATCCCATGGCTGACGAATTCAGTTTTTCTTATAAGCCAAATCGGACTTTCACAAAATATACCAAGAAATCCATTCTATCTCTTTCTTCGTCTCTTTTTGACCCCATGGGTTTGCTTACCCCCATCATTATTCGAGCTAAGATATTGCTAAAACAACTTTGGATATATAAGGTAGATTGGGATGCATCCATTCCACAAATCATCGACGCTGAGTGGCGTCAGTTTATGACCGACCTACACTCACTTCAAAATCTTTCACTTCCTCGGCACGTATTTGTAGAGAATAAACAAAGCTACCAAATACATGGCTTCGCAGATGCATCTATGAAAGCATATGGTTGCTGCATTTATCTGAGGAGCGTAGATACTTTTGGATCAATAGGAGTGAAACTATTAGTCGCCAAGTCCAGGGTTGCACCCGCTAAAAAGAAACAACTGCCTCGCTTGGAGCTCTGCGCAGCTCATCTTTTGTCCAAACTCTGGGTAAAAATTCAAAGAGTGATCGACAAAAACTACTCGGCAGCGTTCTTTTGGACTGATTCTGCAATTGTTTTGCACTGGATTTCAACACACTCTTCGAAATTTAATACATTTGTTGGTAATAGGGTAGCAGAAATCCAGGAAACGACAAAGGAGGTAATTTGGAAACATGTTACAACAAACGACAATCCTGCAGATGTGGTCTTGCGAGGATGCACTGTGGAAGAGCTAAAAAACTCGATTTGGTTCAAGGGTCCAGAATTTTTAGTTGAACAGGAGGAAAACTGGCCAACCACGACAGGAATACTTCCTCCTCAAGAGAATCTTTTGTTGGGGAAAAGAAAAATTGTTCTGAGTTGTCAAAAACCAGACCAAACCATTATCTCGAAGTTGTAGAGAGAGTAAGCTCATACACAAAACTATTAAGAATATTTGCGTACGTTGCAAGATACGTTAATTTACGTATATGGAGAATCCCGTTCCCTAGTGAATGTCTTACAGCTGAAGAGCTAGAATATTCACTACAAATCATCGTTAACGTGGTTCAAATGAAGTACTTTGCTAAGGAAATTGAAGCTATAACATCAAACGCACCGCTTAAAGGATCCATAAAATCGCTAAGTCCGTTCATCGAGGACAGGAATGGACTTCTTTTGCTGAAAGTTGGAGGCCGCTTGAAGCACGCGAATATGTCGGAAGGAAGTAAACATCCATTGTTACTACCAAAGGATTGCAGTTTTAGTCAAACGCTAGTCGAACATCTTCATCATTCAAACTACCATGCTGGTCCAAAGGCTCTTGTAGGGTTGACGAGACAAACATTTGGGATGATAAATGTTCGAGAAGTAGCACGAAGGGTCGTACGAAAATGTCCTCATTGTGCGAGGTATAGGCCAAAACTATTCGAACAGGTAATGGGAGATTTGCCTGCTGAAAGATTGACGCCATCACGTCCATTTATTTGTTGTGGGGTGGACTTTTGGGGTCCAATATATACCTATTATAAAATTCGAGGTAAAGTTCCGTATAAAACCTATGTAGCAGTTTTTGTCTGCTTCTCGTCGAAGGCAGTTCATTTGGAAGCTGTTTCAGACCTTTCAGCCGATGCTTTTATAGCAGCTTTAAAAAGGATGATAGGTCGTAGAGGTCTTCCTAGAGACATTCATTGTGACAACGCGACAAATTTTGTTGGCGCACAGTCAAAACTAAAAGATTACGCGATATGTTGTTCAAAAAATCTACCCAAGAAACAATTGTTAATTTTTGCTCTAACACATCCATAAATTTTCATTTTATACCCCCCAGGGCACCCCACTTTGATGGAATTTGGGAGGCGGCCGTAAAAGTTGCAAAGGGCCATCTCTATCGCAGCCTATGAGGTGCCAAGCTGTCATTCGAAGAGCTGTCAACTTCACTGGTGGAGATCGAGGCCGTAATGAACTCCAGGCCAATAACTCCGATGTCGACAGATCCCAATGACGTTGAAGCCTTAACGCCAGCACATCTGTTATTGGGTCATCGCTAAAAGCAATTTCTAAGCCAGCAGTAGACGTCTCCGACATAAGTTATCATACAAAGATGGCGGCGAATAAATGCTGTCAAAACTCACTTTTAGAAGCATTGGTCATCCGAGTACGTCCAAGAACTCCAAGGTCGTGCAAAGTGGGCGTCATCCAGCCCAAACATTGAATTGGGTAGCCTCGTCATTATTCACGAGGACAATCTACCGCCTCAAAAGTGGAGAATTCAGGCGACCCATTCGCAAACTCGCAGCGATTCCGTCTTGAAAGGTAGTCCTTTCAAAGGAGGCGGAATGTTGAAGCAGAAAAACATCATAACTCATCATCATAAATCTTTCTTATTATAAATATCATTCATTGAAAAATTGTAAATAATGTTTAAAATATCTTTGATTTTAATTTACTATCTTGTTTTAATTTTCAAATTTAAATCTGGCGCTCAAATTATACCTTTCGCCATAATTTTCATATTTTTGAATTCGCCTTAAACTAAAACTTAAAATATAACGTAATCTCTCTTTCGAAATTAAATACTTGAAATTTTTGTATAAATACCTGTCTACGAAATAAAATGAGGAGATTGTATCATAACCCTTAGGGGAAAATCTTTGTCTTTTTACTTTGCAAATTTCGTCGTTGCTTTCGCTTGCTTTTGTGGTCTTTTTTCGCAAGCCATTAAAAGTCTTTTCGTTGTTTTAAAAAGATAAAAGTTTTCGAATAAACCAGTAAGGTTTAAATATAGAATACATTCGCTTTTTTGCTACCGCTGACAATTGGTCAACGCATCAACCAGGATCTACCTATCCTTTTGCTAAAGGGAATTAATAGAGATCTCCGGGTTGACGGTCAAGTGATTTTGATCGTTCACCAATGCTGTCACCAAATCTGCGATATGTGACCATCTAGCTTACAACGAAGGTCACTTTATCCGGTTTGATCAAGCCAAATCTATCGCCGTTGAAAGATTTTATGTGCCAAGAATTGTCAGAGAGGCAATAGAAATTAAAAAGCACACAAATTTCAACAGAGATTCAAGCTTTTAATTATCAGCAACATGGGATCCTCTAATAAATAAAATGAAGACAACGACCAAAAACCAACACTTGACGTCGTAAGCATTTCATGTACCCAAGAATACATTGACTCAATGCGACAACAACCAAGAACAAGTACACCGTCCTTAAACAATCTAAGTGTAACAACAACTACGCACCGGTACTGCTTGAGAACAAGAGCGAGAACCGAACAACAAATATAACATCCATCAAACGTCAGTCTCATCCCGTGACCACGAATAATGAAACTTATTCGAAACGTCGGGTAAAAGAAATTGTAAATATTTCTATAAATTTAACGCGGTAAGTTCCGAAAAAACTAAGTCTATTTAATATGAATAACATCCGCGAAAATATAAGTTTAAAATTTCATATTGTAAGCCTTTACGGAGAGGCAATCCATAAACAATTACGACGATTTGAGAAGTTACGCGCTAAGCGAGCACGACTACTTAGCTTGATCGTGTTCTTAAAAAGGTGCCGTATTACACCAAATTGTGTGAAAATTAGTGATAAAAAGCATATTAGTGGTTCTTCGCCAATTCTGAAAAAAGCTAGTGTATTATTATTGAGAAAAATGATTTCCAATATAATTATTTTGATGTAGATTGTTTATCAAAACAAGTATATAAAATGCATTAAGTGTTATCACAATGTATGAATGTTAACGATTTTCAATTGTGTGATACCATTGTATTCCAACAAACGGAAAGAATTGCAGAAAAGTGTGCACAAAAACAAATAAAAAAGTTTGATTTGCTTTTATCTAAAGCTAAAAACAACAACAACAGATCTCAGTGTTTTGATGAAACTTGTGTGGTGAATTTCTCCAGCAAACAACTGGACAAAAATATGATTTCAATTTTGTCAAAAGGTATGAATTTTTCCCCATCACCCTTAAGTGTTCCCACTGAAAATATTATAAGTAATATTGAAGAATCAATACGAAGAAACAAAATTGATAGAATATCAGCTGAAACTATACGACAAGACAGATCGGTGTTTATTAGGAAAGCCAAAAATATTAAACAAAACATAACAAACTATGAAAAAAAAGCCCTTGATAGGCTTAAAAACACAAGGAAATTATTGTGTTGCCTGCAGATAACGGAAACTGCACGGTTATCCTTGATTCCAAGGAATATGACGCAAAAAATTTTCCTCTTTTAAGTGATGATCATACGTATAAAGAAGTGACGTATTACCCAACCTCGAGAGTGCTTAAGAAAATTCGGCAAGCTGTAAATGAAAACAAATCGGCTTTACAGAATCCGAATTTAATACCTTCATGTCCACAACCACCGAAAATATATGGCCTACCGAAGGTACACAAGGAAAATGTACCGTTTAGACCCATCGTTAGTCAAATAGATTCACCCTTATACCTTCTAGCTAAAGAATTAACCTTAAAACTAAAGCCACTTGTATCAAATTCAAGCTCAATGGTAAAAAACTTACAAATTGATGGTGTCGCAATGGGATCTCCTATTGCACCCGTAGTTGGGGACATATGGATGCAACATTTCGAAGAATTAGCATTGGAAACATCACCAATAAAACCTTAAATTTGGAAAAGATACGTAGATTACACCTTCTGTGTGCTTAAACAGGATCAGGTTGACAGTTTTCTGTTTCACCTAAATTCTAAAAAGTTAAATTCACAATGGAAATAGAAAAAGAAAACTCGTTAGCAGTCCTGGACGTTAAAATCATAAGAAAGCAAGATGGCTCCATCGGCCACAAAGTATTCAGAAAAGACACTAATACAGACAGATATCTTCATGCTACATCCCATCATCGCCCAGCTAATTTCACATCTGTAGTGTCAGCTCTTGTGAACAGAGCTCACAGAATCTGCGATTCAGAAAACCTTCAGCAGGAGTTGAAACAGGTAGATATGACACTTGAAAAGAATGGCTATAGCACCAGACAAAGATCCTGGAAGCCCAAATCTTACACAGTGCAAGTTCTTCATCTACAGAATTGGAAAAAAGGGCATTTTTACCTTACGTTAAAGGCATTACGGATGGTATCGGACGGATATTAAGAAAATTTGGTATACAGACCGTTTTCAAACCACCAACAAAACTCCGTCAACTTCTAAGGTCACCGAAAGACAGAATTCCACTCCAAAACCTTGGGGTGTACTCGGTTCCTTGTAGCTGTGGGTCATCGTATATTGGAGAAACGAAGAGAGGTATAAAAACCCGACTGAACGAACATGTTAAAGCCATTAAAACCAATGCTGTCACCAAATCTGCGATATGTGAACATCTAGCTTACAACGAAGGTCACTTTATCCGGTTTGATCAAGCCAAATCTATCGCCGTTGAAAGATTTTATGTTCCAAGAATTGTCAGATAGGCAATAGAAATTAAAAAGCACACAAATTTCAACAGAGATTCAAGCTTTAAATTATCAGCAACATGGGATCCTCTAATAAATAAAATGAAGACAACGACCAAAAAACCCACACCTGACGTCGTAAGCATTACATGTACCCAAGAATACATTGACTCAATGCGACAACAACCAAGTACAAGTACACCGTCCTTAAACAATCTAAGTGTAACAACAACTACGCACCGGTACTGCTTGAGAACAAGAGCGAGAACCGAACAACAAATATAACATCCCTCAAACGTCAGTCTCATCCCGTGACCACGAATAATGAAACTTATTCGAAACGTCGGGTAAAAGAAATTGTAAATATTTCTATAAATTTAACGCGGTAATTTCCGAAAAAACTAAGTCTATTCAATCTAAAACTGTTTATTTTTTGAAAGGGATTGAAAAAAATATAAACGGAGTACTACAACTTGCTGAAGATTTATTTAAAGATGATTCTGATGGAGTATTCTTCTTACTGACTAAGCAGTAAGCGGTTAAATCAAGATCCACTTGAAAATTTCAGTTATCAGGCAAAAGGGGGGAAATAATCAAAACCCTTCTTTATATGAATTTAATGTTATAATTGCAAACGTTATGGCAACTTATATAATTCAATCAAGTTCGTTAAGCAATTGCGAAGAGGACAATGATCCAATGCTAAAAAATATTGAATATATTAAATATTGAATTTTCGATGTAAAAAATATTTTTTAATAAATCGATCCAATGGTGCTATATTCTTCATTTTTCTGTATGGAACTAAACTAAAATACGTTTTTGGCAGGTGTTACATAAAATGTAGCATTCCGTAACTTATTTATTTCTTTTAAAATCAGATAAATAGTTTAACAATATTCAGACTTTAAAGCCATCACAGTGTGATCGTATATAAAAGCAAGTTCGTGTGACACAGTTGAGCATTTTATTTTTAAATTTATTTTTCCAAGAAATATCGTTTCTCTTTTAAAAATATTGGTGCAAAAATTTAAACAACCTACTGTTAAGGGCTTAACATATTACTTGTTAGCAAATTGCTAAATTATTTAGTAATTTACTAGCTCTTCCAAAATTTTAATCCTTTTTTTCGTTTTACTAACTAGTAAATTACTAATTCCCTTTTATTAAAATAGATGCATCTAAACACGTCCAAACAATGGCAGTTCGTTAAGAAATACAAAGCAAACAAACCTAAACTTAGGGAACGGACCTAATATTTGGAATGTCAGCAGTCAAAGTGACAACCTACAATTTGTTTTGTTATTTTTTTACTTGTGAAAACTATTCTCTTATTTTATTTTGTTTATGTGCTTTTCCCATCTACAGAAACGACAATTGCACTTCAAGGAAACTTCACCGTTCAGGCACGATCTTTGAGCAGCTTGGTTGTGAAGGAGAATAATGCTAGTTTCTGCATGAACATCGACACACCATCTCCATTGTGGTCAATTGATGATTCTATCGACTAGAAGGTTACAAAGCAAGTGCCAGAGATAGTACCATTGTCAAAAGTAAGACTGATATGCAGGAGATGCCAGAACGAGGTTACAAAGGATAACGTTCAGTTTGATCGTATTCTAGAGTTTCCATCGGGGACCATAGATGTGGGTGAATTCTTTTGTCACCATGGACCACATCTCAATGCAGTTCTTATTCCCAAACGCAACGATATGTTTTATGGATTTTTCTTTATGATCTTGAATGCCGAATGTTTGAAAGGAATTCGAATCAAAGAAAGGCACGCCTTCTGTTGACGATGTCTTATACATCTGGGTGAGACCCTTTTCGACAGCAAAGCTCTAAAGATCTGGACAGATACGTTGCAAGAAGAAATTTTCAAACCGAGGGATATAGAATCGATAGTGAGCCAATTGATTTGCAGAATCCTTGACGAATTCCCGATTGGCAATAATATGCACATAATGCAATTTTCAAAAGCAATTGTGGAGGCTGTTATGCCGAAAAGAAAAAAGAAATTCATTTTACTTAACATACTCGAAAGGAACTTGGATATTTTAAGAAATATAGGTGCATATGAAGACCAATTTAATAACAATTGGGGGTTTGTTAAATTAGAAAAATTTAAAGCCAACAAAGTTCTGTATCAGTTTCATAATGAAGATGAAGCAAATGCGTTGTTGAAGGTGTGGCTGCAAGATATAAGTGTGCATACCACTAGAATTTTGCCAACACTGTTTTCGGCTTTGCAAAGGCGAATGGAGAAGAATTCGAAGTTATTACCTGATGTATATCGTTATAGCAATGTATTTATTTTAAGTTATGTCTTCTACTAGAAAATATTTTGCATTTTTTTAAAATTATTTTGTAAAATAAGATATGTATATTTTTTTAGAAGAAAGTGTAAAAGAAGATGATGATCCAAAAGTGTACGGATTTAATAAAAAAAAAAATCATTTGCCTCCCCTATATCTACGCAATATAAACTCTGTTCTGTTTATTGGTTAAAATAAATGAACTGCAATTTAATCAAACAGTTTATTTTTTTGTCATAAGTAAAATACAAATTGTTACGGTAAAATTTACCGCAACAATGACCATTCTTCGAAACCCTTCTTTTCTTTTTTTTATTTTCTTTGCGGCTGCAAAATACTGGCGAGGTTGAGGGCAACCATGGTACCATCAACCATTGGTGTACTTAGCCAGCATTTTGCAAAAGCGACAAAAATAGGTGTCCGAGTAATTTCGAGTGGAACAATCAGTTCCAAAATTCCATTTGGTTTTCTAACATGCAGACGGGCGGTCTCATGTAATGCGCCAGCGGATGAGCTGAAGAAGTAACGAGTAAGGCAGACTCTTACTTACTTAACAACAACAATACAACATCATAAATTTAACGTAGTTTTAACTTAATATTGTATTTTTATTGAAATGGGTAGTTAACGTTTTATATTCTTAAATTAATACTTTCTTGAATTGTTAATACAAGTTCGATCGGAATTATTTATTGTTAAAGTAGGGTTCGCGTTTTTGAAATATGCCTTCCGCTCTATCATCTCGAAAATGCTAGTTTCGAAAAGTTTTGTTTTGCACTTCGAATCATTCGCGAGTATTTTATAGTAACTAGGAGAATGCCTAGAGAGAGCTTTTTCTCGATTTCATTTCTTTTTGGTTTTTCTCGAAAAATTTATTTTGGGATGGGTCTAGGGTTGCCAGCTCTAAAATCAGCAAAGCCTGACAGTAAAGAAAGAAAAGAATGATTTTTGAGAAAAAAGCCTGACAAATAAAAAAAAATTAGTTTTAATTTTTGAAACTTAAAAAAAAAATTAAATGAAACCGTCTACAGAAAAAAACCGCAAGGGATCTGGGACTTGGTGTTGACTTACGTCTAGTTTAACCGAAAACGCATTTCAATGACCCAGAACCTGCCCCAAGGTTAATTTCTTGCTAAACACTTTAACTATGATGTAGAAAAACTCATATCGTATTTTACAGAGTGCGTCAAAATGCATTTTTTTTTTAAATTATTTTCTTCTAATTCCCTACCTGTAATATTTTAATAATAAATCCTAACGATTTTGGAGTTAACACAATTTTTTTTTAATTTAGAAAATCCTATATTTTGATTTAATTTTTGGGTCATCCTGTTTATTTTTTACCATCTTTTTTTATTAAATTTGCATATTATAGTTAGACTAACATTTTATAAAAAAATATTTTTCATGACCTACAAAATGCTACAAATAATGGTGTTCAAAATGAATTTGTACTTGAAACGTTTCAAATAGCACTCTGTATAAATATCCTACTACTCAATAACATTTTTGCTTTCAAAAGCTTGTCCTAGTTTTGCAGTTTCTTAAAAGGTATACAACTTATGAAAAGTATGACCATTTGAATCGAATAAAAAAAATAAAGAATTGACCATTTCATTTAATAAATCAATACAAAAGGTTCAAAAAAAGCAAAGTATTTCCTTCTATTCTAAAAATTATGATTTATTTGAATTTGTTTGATTATCATTTTTGATTGAATTCAAATATTCAAAACTTTTGATCTTAGGTTAGTTGTGATAAGTTGTATACCTTTTAAGAAATTGCAAAACTAAGAAAAACTTTCAAAAGCAAAAAATGTTATTGAATAGCAGGATATTTACATAAAAATTTTAATAAAAACTACATAAAAATACGAACAATCCCAGAAAAATTCATGCTTTTAGCACCAAAACTCAAAAAGTTATGCAGCTTTTGACATTTGAGAAAAATTACGATTTTTAACGACTTTCGAGCAAAATTATTGAAAAAGCGCTGGTAGCAAGCTCTAAATAGTGTTCGATTTTGAATTTTTCTGTCTCAATTTTTTGGTTTCAATCTAGCTTCATAATTTCGCCCGGTCGCGCTTGAATTTCGAGAAAGGTGTTTTTTTGAATCACCCTATTGCACAAGTTTTTGTCCCTTTCTAAAAAGTGACAACTAAATGAAAAAAATGAATGTGTTCACTGCGATTTACTAGAATTTCGATTTGAAAGCATTCAGTAAACGTTTTTCTTCTAACGATTATATTTTGTGCGATAATTATAAAAAAGCCTGACAAAGGACGAAACCTGGCCAAAGCCTGATTGGACATTAAAAGCCTGACGCGTCAGGCGAAATCCTGACGGATGGTAAGCCTAGATGGGTCTGAACTCGACCATTAAGATTCGGCAAGTTTTGGAAAGACATCCAACAACTTGTTGAATCCGTGTTTGTGAGAGTGCTTCCAAAGTTTCGTTGAGATTCAACAACGGCGACTTTCTAGGAGAGCACGTAGCTTTCCAGGAAGCCGGCATCCCGTGACCGATGATCACGAAAGCGAATGGCTGAATGCGTGAATGTGTGAGTGATTGGAATGGTCGAGGGAGGAGATGGGTTAAGTTTTGGAAAGCCACTCTTACGAGAGCTAACCAAACGAATAGTTGCTTTTTTTTGGAAAAGAAAAATTTCGAGGAAAATTGAAAAAGAAAAAGGAGTACGAGAAGGAGATTTAAAAAAAAAAATCGAGAAAAGTTGGTAAAAAGGAAAAGATTCGAGGTGAAAAAGGAAACTAGATAGGAGAACAAATATTCGAGGTGATAGAGGAGCAGGAAAATTCGAGGATAAGAAAAAAAAAAAGATAAGTAGAAATTTATTCTGTTTAATTGATTTTATCGTGAGTTTAAAGTCATAATTCCGATCGGCTTGCGTTTGTTTTATTGCGGTTTTGTTTCTTATTTAAATTCCGGTTAATAATCCCAGTTAATTGCGGGAAACGCTAATTTCTTTTTTTTTTGTGTTAACGGCCCATTTTCATTTTCTTGGTTTCGGCTTAGCGGTTCCCCGTAAGCCTTTAAAAACATATACTTTTTGTTCTCTTTTTATTTTAAAAAATTTTGGGTTTTAATCCTGGGTTTCGGCCCAAAGGTTTCCCAAATATATATTAATAAATATTAAAGTCCCCATCTGGGCATATAAACCTTTGTTTTATTTCATTCTTATATTAGATTTGGAATTTTTCTAATTAGCCTAACAAAAATTCCTGGCGCCCACCTTTTATTGCAAGTACCCCACTGTACTTGCAATCAAACTTTTCATTCGTTTCAATCAATTTGATTAAAACGAGAATAAAATTCATATCGTTAATTCTTCCCATTTTCATTTTCTTGGTTTCGGCTTAGCGGTTCCCCGTAAGCCTTTAAAACATATACTTTTTGTTCTCTTTTTATTTTAAAAAATTTTGGGTTTTAATCCTGGGTTTCGGCCCAAAAGTTTCCCAAATATATATTAATAAATATTAAAGTCCCCATCTGGGCATATAAACCTTTGTTTTATTTCATTCTTATATTAGATTTGGAATTTTTCTAATTAGCCTAACAAAAATTCCTGGCGCCCACCTTTTATTGCAAGTACCCCACTGTACTTGCAATCAAACTTTTCATTCGTTTCAATCAATTTGATTAAAACGAGAATAAAATTCATATCGTTAATTCTTCCACTGAACCCACCCCAGCTGAGCAGCCGTGGTTGGCAGCTTTTTCTATCGTGCTGCTTGTGTGCACTTTTTCTTATTTTCTTTTGTTGCTTCTTTCTTGTTGATTTGACTTATCTGTCAAATCATTCGCTTCGTGTATTTAATTAATTTCATTGTCCTAATTCGCGTTTTTTTTTTTAAATTTCGGTTGAATAATTAATTATAATAATAATAATAACAATAAATATAATTAAAATTATTGAAAAGAAGGGTCGAATACCCACTTCTACAACGAGAAGAAAAAGTGCAACAATTGGAGCCCAACGTGTGGGGCCATCACCTGTGGAAAAAATTTGTTTTTATATCGCGAATGGTAGTGTTGTATCGTGAAAAGTGTTTTTTTTTGTTGTTAAATTATTTGTGAATATTTGATACTGTTTTTTTTCTCTTTTATTAGTTTTATTAAACTGTTGAGGAATATTAATAATTAATTAATAAGAATTCCATTAAGTGGAAATACAACAAGGGAGCAGGCTATTAACCAAGAAACAAGGGGACGTGATAACAGAGGAAAAACTTAAATATTACCTATAAAGTGCAAGTATTATTTTTCGTGTTGTTATATTGTTTGTTTTTATTATTTTTATTACATTCTATTTGATTAGTTATATTTTATTAGTTTTCTTATATAGTTAAATTTTTAATAATTTCATATTTAATTTTTTTTTGTTAAAGTTGATAGTTTTTTTTTGCGCGACGACATTTTGTTTGTTTTTGATATTTTTCTCTCGTGATATTTTTTTTTTTGTGCGAGTTATTTTTGAGTGATAGTTTCAGTTGAGTTTTTTTTCTCTTGAATTTGAATTTTAATTGAGTGTAAGAGCAATCTGTGTGGTTGCCAACTTGGATTATTTTCAAAGAAAATTTTAATTGCATAGTTGAGTGTAGGTTTTTATAAATTATTGAAATCGATTAAATTTAATTTTAATTAATCGAAATTTGGATATAATATTATGGTTGCCAACTTATTTTTAAACTTCTGTTTTTTTTTAACGCGATTTCGAGTTTTTCGGTATTAATTTCAATTAGGAAGTTCTTTTTCTGGTTAACAGATTAAGACTAAGATTTTAGTACTCGGACATTTTATTTCGTGGGAAAAGTTAACTTTTGTACGGTGTTTTTATTTTTTTTTTCCCTTTTCGGATTGGAATTCTCAAAGGCTTTTGAGATAAAAATCGAATTTTTAAATTTTCGTTTTATTTATAGTTTGGTGTCTGGTTCACAGAAGTACCAAACAATTTAGATTCAAGATTTATTTTGGGATTTTGATTTTTGAGTTAGGTTATTTTGAAAAGCTTAGGGTTACCAACTTTTTTTTTTGAATTAACAATTTTTTTTGGTTTTTGTTTTTTTTTTCTTTTAAAACTAAATAAAAATGAATATAGGTCGTTTAGCTCAGGACGAACTGGCCTACGAGATGAAGGTCAGGAGTTTAAGAGTAGGGACGGTGGAAGAAATGCGAAAAGCATTGAGGTCATCGAGGTTACTCGTTAAGAGGAACTCGATGGAGGTTAGTCTTTCTTACCCATTTAGTTTTGAGGAGGATAGGGATGCCGTTAAGGCGAAAATTGAAGAGATTAGGGCTCTTTTAAAGGATCCGCCGAAAAATCCGAAATCATCGGAATATATTAAAATAATGACCAAAATAGAATGGTGCATTGGTAGGTTAGCTAGGACACCATGTGAGGCTGAGGATGAAGAAGAGGAAATTAGTTCCATTCGAAACGACGTTTTGTTTTTATTAGGTGATCTCACTGGTGATAGTGAGATAAGCGATAGGGAAGAGGAGTCACCGAAGAAGAAGACTCCAGCTAGGGAAGAAACCCAACTTAAAGTACAAGTTGGTCGGACAGAAATTGTTAGTCCGCGAACTCCATCGGTTTCTAACTTCGCTAGGACTTCTTTAGGGCCTGCTTTGGAGACGGTTGCTGCACCAGGTCGAGGTGACAACACTCCTATAGCAGGAGAGGTAAATTTTAGGGTGCCAGAGCGTAGGGTAGAGGGGGTAGAGGCATACTCTGCTAGATTCGTGGTTCAGCAAAGGTGGCCTGAACGTATAGGAAAGTGGGGGGTGAAATTTACTGGTGACTCGGACGGAGCATCAGTAAATTCTTTCTTGGAAAGGGTGGAGGAACTTCGGTTGGCGAACGATATTCCAGAAACTCATCTTTTTAAATCAGCTTCTGAGCTTTTATCTGGTAGGGGGCTTATGTGGTTTAGGACGGCTAGGGAGGATATTTTTAATTGGCAAGAGCTCGTGAAGGAACTCAAAGCGGAGTTTCTACCTGCGAATTACGATGATCTTTTGTTGGAGGAGATCAATCGTCGTTCGCAGGGGAAAGATGAGACCTTCGGAGCGTACTTGGCCACAATGAGGACATTGTTTCGAAGATTGTCGGAACCTTTGTCAGAGGGAAGAATGCTTTCGATCTTAAGGAAAAATGTAGACCCATTTTTCCAACTTCAGATTGCAAGTGCCAAACCGAAGACGGTTAAGGAACTCGCAGTGTTAGGTAGGGAACTAGATTCGTTGAAAGTGAACGTGGATACTTTCACACCGCCTTCTAGAGGCAGAAATTTATTAGAACCGGAGTGTGGTTACCGGCCGAGTACGTCGGGTCGGGACAAAACCGAGTGGCGGTTGTTAGTCCGGCTCCGAATAACCCATTTCGACAGGTAGTTAGGTGTTACAACTGCAACAGGGAAGGGCATTTCGCTCATACCTGTTCAGTTGCGAAACGTTGTTTTGGATGTGGTGCTGTAGGCGTTTACCGTAGGGATTGTAGGCGTTGTTCGGGAAATGGGGAACGGGCTCTTGTGTCAGCAGGACGAGAGACCCGTCGGCGTTAGTTAGGTCGTCTGCTGGCGACCAACTGGATAATCGAGTGCAACTGAGTTTCACTTTAGCGGCAAATGGTAGGGATAGTAGGCCATATTTAGGTGTGAAAATTTATGGAATCAAGTTTTTAGGATTGCTTGATTCAGGTGCTTCACGCACAATTGTAGGAGGGGATGGGTGGAAAATTTTGAAAGAGTTAGGACTGAAACTTGAAAAATGTAGTGTTGGGTCAGTAGCGTTAGCAGATGGGGCGGGTGTAGGAGTAGCTGGATCTGTTTCCTTGCCTATGGAGGTTGAGAACAAATCCCTACTGATAGAATGTCTGGTTATACCAAACCTTCCTCACCTGTTAATCTTAGGTGCCGATTTTTGGGCACTATCGGGCATACTTCCGGATTTGAGATCAGGTATGTGGAGTTTTTCGAGCCAAGAGATGGTGGCGTCAATAACAGACATGGTAGCGATTAGGGAAAAATCTGATTTAAATGAAAATGAAGGGAAAAAGTTAGAATTAGTTTTAGAAGAACTTTTTGAATCAATGACCGAAGGTTTAGGGTGCACTTATTTAGTTGAGCACAAAATTAGGACTTCCGCAGAACCGATAAAGCAACGATACTACCCAGTATCACCGGCGATCCAAAAACACATCGATCAAGAACTCCAGGAGATGTTAGAAGCTGGAGTGATCGAGAAATCCAAGAGTCCTTGGGCATCTCCTATTCTTTTAGTAAAGAAGAAAGATGGTAGTTTTCGGTTCTGTGTAGACTATAGGAAACTTAATGAGGTAACTGATAGGGATGCTTATCCACTCCCCTTTATTACGGCTATTTTGGACAAGCTTCGAAACGCGAAGTTTTTGTCATCGCTTGACATCAAGTCTGCATATTGGCAGATACCTATGGAGGAAGAATCGCGCAAGTACACAGCCTTTACTGTGCCGGGAAGGGGTCTCTTCCAATTTTTGAGAATGTCTTTTGGCTTACACAACTCCCCGGCAACTTGGCAAAGGTTTATTGACGATGTTCTAGGTCCCGATCTAGAACCATTCGTCTTTGTGTACTTGGATAACATTATCATCGTCACCGACACTTTTGAAAAACACCTTGAAATTCTCAAAGAAGTTTTTAAAAGATTAAGAGAAGCAGGACTTAAAGTAGGTAGGGAAAAATGTAATTTTTGTAGGCCTTCTTTGAAATTTCTTGGTTATGTGGTAGATAGGAACGGACTTCACGTTGACCCTGAAAAAGTGGAAAGCATGTTGAGGATTCCTGCACCGAAAAATGTGAAGGAAGTTAGGAGTTTTGTAGGGACAATTTCGTGGTACCGAAGATTCGTACCAAATTTTGCAATTTTGGTTAGGCCTCTTACCGATCTTTTAAAGAAAGGTAAGAGATTTGATTGGTCACAAGAGTGTGAGGAGAGTTTTAGAAAAGCTAAAGAGTGTTTAGTTACGGCACCGATACTGACGTGTCCGGATTTTACTCGGCCGTTTGTTGTTCAAACAGACGCGTCCGATTATAATATCGGGGCCGTACTATCTCAAGAGTTTGAAGATGGAGAAAAGGCAATTTGTTATATTAGTCGGTCATTGAATAGGAATGAAAGAAACTACTCTACGACCGAAAAGGAATGCTTGGCGGTTCTTTGGGCGATTGAAAAGTTGCGGCCGTATGTCGAAGGAGTTCGATTTACTGTCGTGACTGATCATCACTCATTGGTCTGGCTGAGTAACCTTAAGGATCCGCAGGGTAGATTAGCTCGTTGGGCCATTCGGCTTCAACAGGTTGATTTCAAAATCATCCACAGAAAGGGCAAAGAACATGTCGTTCCAGACATGTTGTCGCGAGGAGTTCCAGAGTTAGCTGGTATCTCCGAAGCGGATTCGGACCCTTGGTTGATAAAGATGAAATGTTTAGTAGAAAAGAGCCCATAAGTATACCCATCTTGGAGAGTTGAAGACGGGCGGCTCTATAAACATATTAGGGTGAATCATATAGTTGTTCACAAAGAGAGTGAGGGGTGGAAATTAGTGATAGGAAAACAGGATAGGTCGAGTATTTTGAGTGAGTGCCATGATAGTCCGATAGCAGGACACATGGGTGTTAAGAAAACTTTTGCTAGGGTAGCAGAAAAATATTACTGGCCCAAAATGAGAGGGGACATAACCAAATATGTAAAAAACTGTAAAATTTGCCAACAAGTGAAAGCAGTTAACGAGAAACCAGCTGGTCTTATGACAGAGAGAGTAGGTAATTCAAATCCATGGGAGATGATATGCGTGGACTTGGTTGGTCCATTGCCGAAGTCTTCTAGGGGTTTTATTTATTTTTTGACGGTGGTAGACTATTTTACAAAGTTTCCACTTTTGTTCGCGTTGCGATCTGCAACAGCAAAAGCAGTTTGTAAAGAGTTGGAGGATAACGTTTTCCTTCTCTTTGGTGTTCCAAAGTGGATCGTCTGTGACAACGGTCCCCAGTTTCGTAGTAAGGAACTGAAAACGCTTAGCGAAGCGTACGGGTCACAACTGAGATATACAGCGCACTATCACCCGCAGGCGAATCCTGCGGAGCGCATTAATCAAATTATTAAAACGACTCTTCGATCTTATGTCTCTGAGAATCATCGGAGTTGGGATACGCAACACTGGCAAAGGTAGCCTGTGCGATCCGAACTTCTCAACATGAGGTATTAGGTGTTTCGCCATATTATGCGAATTTCGGTAGGAACATGACAACTAGTGGCCATGATTTAGGTCTTCGAGATAGTGATAGGGACCAAGGAAGTGAAGGGATTAGTAGGCAATTTACAAAACTGAGAGAGGATATAGCTAGGAAGTTAGAAGCGGCAGGTAAAAAGTCCGCAAAAACGTATAATCTGAGGAGAAGAGACACGCACTATCAACCTGGCGATCTCGTGTGGAGAAGGAATTTTACGCTGTCCGATGCAGCAACTTATTACGCTGCAAAGTTGGCAACCAAATTTGTGGGGCCTTTTAAAGTTAGCAAACGTGTGTCACCTTGGACATACTTGCTAACAGACGACAAGGGTAAAGATCGGGGGACATGGCACGTTAAGGATTTAAAACCTTATGTTGATTTTTGAGTTAAAAGTCCCTTAATCTTTGCTCTTATTACATTTGAAATTTGAATTCTTCCAATTAATGTTTTCTGTTTAGTACTGGTAGATTTTTAACTTTAATTTTTATAATTCGTGCCATGTTATTTCATTTTGTATAACATATATTTTTGAAAATTTGCTTTAATGTTTTGTTTTTCTTTTTATAGATCATCAACTTTTTAATTTATTAATGATGGAATCCCGATGTTGTGTTGTTGACCTTTTGTAACCTTTTTCCAAATTTTGCCTTAAGAAATGGTTTACTTTTCTTGAAAAGTAAGCACATTTCTTGGGGAGGTAAGGGTGGGATTTGTTACGGTAAAATTTACCGCAACAATGACCATTCTTCGAAACCCTTCTTTTCTTTTTTTTATTTTCGTTGCGGCTGCAAAATACTGGCGAGGTTGAGGGCAACCATGGTACCATCAACCATTGGTGTACTTAGCCAGCATTTTGCAAAAGCGACAAAAATAGGTGTCCGAGTAATTTCGAGTGGAACAATCAGTTCCAAAATTCCATTTGGTTTTCTAACATGCAGACGGGCGGTCTCATGTAATGCGCCAGCGGATGAGCTGAAGAAGTAACGAGTAAGGCAGACTCTTACTTACTTAACAACAACAATACAACATCATAAATTTAACGTAGTTTTAACTTAATATTGTATTTTTATTGAAATGGGTAGTTAACGTTTTATATTCTTAAATTAATACTTTCTTGAATTGTTAATACAAGTTCGATCGGAATTATTTATTGTTAAAGTAGGGTTCGCGTTTTTGAAATATGCCTTCCGCTCTATCATCTCGAAAATGCTAGTTTCGAAAAGTTTTGTTTTGCACTTCGAATCATTCGCGAGTATTTTATAGTAACTAGGAGAATGCCTAGAGAGAGCTTTTTCTCGATTTCATTTCTTTTTGGTTTTTCTCGAAAAATTTATTTTGGGATGGGTCTAGGGTTGCCAGCTCTAAAATCAGCAAAGCCTGACAGTAAAGAAAGAAAAGAATGATTTTTGAGAAAAAAGCCTGACAAATAAAAAAAAATTAGTTTTAATTTTTGAAACTTAAAAAAAAAATTAAATGAAACCGTCTACAGAAAAAAACCGCAAGGGATCTGGGACTTGGTGTTGACTTACGTCTAGTTTAACCGAAAACGCATTTCAATGACCCAGAACCTGCCCCAAGGTTAATTTCTTGCTAAACACTTTAACTATGATGTAGAAAAACTCATATCGTATTTTACAGAGTGCGTCAAAATGCATTTTTTTTTTAAATTATTTTCTTCTAATTCCCTACCTGTAATATTTTAATAATAAATCCTAACGATTTTGGAGTTAACACAATTTTTTTTTAATTTAGAAAATCCTATATTTTGATTTAATTTTTGGGTCATCCTGTTTATTTTTTACCATCTTTTTTTATTAAATTTGCATATTATAGTTAGACTAACATTTTATAAAAAAATATTTTTCATGACCTACAAAATGCTACAAATAATGGTGTTCAAAATGAATTTGTACTTGAAACGTTTCAAATAGCACTCTGTATAAATATCCTACTACTCAATAACATTTTTGCTTTCAAAAGCTTGTCCTAGTTTTGCAGTTTCTTAAAAGGTATACAACTTATGAAAAGTATGACCATTTGAATCGAATAAAAAAAATAAAGAATTGACCATTTCATTTAATAAATCAATACAAAAGGTTCAAAAAAAGCAAAGTATTTCCTTCTATTCTAAAAATTATGATTTATTTGAATTATCATTTTTGATTGAATTCAAATATTCAAAACTTTTGATCTTAGGTTAGTTGTGATAAGTTGTATACCTTTTAAGAAATTGCAAAACTAAGAAAAACTTTCAAAAGCAAAAAATGTTATTGAATAGCAGGATATTTACATAAAAATTTTAATAAAAACTACATAAAAATACGAACAATCCCAGAAAAATTCATGCTTTTAGCACCAAAACTCAAAAAGTTATGCAGCTTTTGACATTTGAGAAAAATTACGATTTTTAACGACTTTCGAGCAAAATTATTGAAAAAGCGCTGGTAGCAAGCTCTAAATAGTGTTCGATTTTGAATTTTTCTGTCTCAATTTTTTGGTTTCAATCTAGCTTCATAATTTCGCCCGGTCGCGCTTGAATTTCGAGAAAGGTGTTTTTTTGAATCACCCTATTGCACAAGTTTTTGTCCCTTTCTAAAAAGTGACAACTAAATGAAAAAAAATGAATGTGTTCACTGCGATTTACTAGAATTTCGATTTGAAAGCATTCAGTAAACGTTTTTCTTCTAACGATTATATTTTGTGCGATAATTATAAAAAAGCCTGACAAAGGACGAAACCTGGCCAAAGCCTGATTGGACATTAAAAGCCTGACGCGTCAGGCGAAATCCTGACGGATGGTAAGCCTAGATGGGTCTGAACTCGACCATTAAGATTCGGCAAGTTTTGGAAAGACATCCAACAACTTGTTGAATCCGTGTTTGTGAGAGTGCTTCCAAAGTTTCGTTGAGATTCAACAACGGCGACTTTCTAGGAGAGCACGTAGCTTTCCAGGAAGCCGGCATCCCGTGACCGATGATCACGAAAGCGAATGGCTGAATGCGTGAATGTGTGAGTGATTGGAATGGTCGAGGGAGGAGATGGGTTAAGTTTTGGAAAGCCACTCTTACGAGAGCTAACCAAACGAATAGTTGCTTTTTTTTGGAAAAGAAAAATTTCGAGGAAAATTGAAAAAGAAAAAGGAGTACGAGAAGGAGATTTAAAAAAAAAAATCGAGAAAAGTTGGTAAAAAGGAAAAGATTCGAGGTGAAAAAGGAAACTAGATAGGAGAACAAATATTCGAGGTGATAGAGGAGCAGGAAAATTCGAGGATAAGAAAAAAAAAAAGATAAGTAGAAATTTATTCTGTTTAATTGATTTTATCGTGAGTTTAAAGTCATAATTCCGATCGGCTTGCGTTTGTTTTATTGCGGTTTTGTTTCTTATTTAAATTCCGGTTAATAATCCCAGTTAATTGCGGGAAACGCTAATTTCTTTTTTTTTTGTGTTAACGGCCCATTTTCATTTTCTTGGTTTCGGCTTAGCGGTTCCCCGTAAGCCTTTAAAAACATATACTTTTTGTTCTCTTTTTATTTTAAAAAATTTTGGGTTTTAATCCTGGGTTTCGGCCCAAAGGTTTCCCAAATATATATTAATAAATATTAAAGTCCCCATCTGGGCATATAAACCTTTGTTTTATTTCATTCTTATATTAGATTTGGAATTTTTCTAATTAGCCTAACAAAAATTCCTGGCGCCCACCTTTTATTGCAAGTACCCCACTGTACTTGCAATCAAACTTTTCATTCGTTTCAATCAATTTGATTAAAACGAGAATAAAATTCATATCGTTAATTCTTCCCATTTTCATTTTCTTGGTTTCGGCTTAGCGGTTCCCCGTAAGCCTTTAAAAACATATACTTTTTGTTCTCTTTTTATTTTAAAAAATTTTGGGTTTTAATCCTGGGTTTCGGCCCAAAAGTTTCCCAAATATATATTAATAAATATTAAAGTCCCCATCTGGGCATATAAACCTTTGTTTTATTTCATTCTTATATTAGATTTGGAATTTTTCTAATTAGCCTAACAAAAATTCCTGGCGCCCACCTTTTATTGCAAGTACCCCACTGTACTTGCAATCAAACTTTTCATTCGTTTCAATCAATTTGATTAAAACGAGAATAAAATTCATATCGTTAATTCTTCCACTGAACCCACCCCAGCTGAGCAGCCGTGGTTGGCAGCTTTTTCTATCGTGCTGCTTGTGTGCACTTTTTCTTATTTTCTTTTGTTGCTTCTTTCTTGTTGATTTGACTTATCTGTCAAATCATTCGCTTCGTGTATTTAATTAATTTCATTGTCCTAATTCGCGTTTTTTTTTTAAATTTCGGTTGAATAATTAATTATAATAATAATAATAACAATAAATATAATTAAAATTATTGAAAAGAAGGGTCGAATACCCACTTCTACAACGAGAAGAAAAAGTGCAACAATTGGAGCCCAACGTGTGGGGCCATCACCTGTGGAAAAAATTTGCTTTTATATCGCGAATGGTAGTGTTGTATCGTGAAAAGTGTTTTTTTTTGTTGTTAAATTATTTGTGAATATTTGATACTGTTTTTTTTCTCTTTTATTAGTTTTATTAAACTGTTGAGGAATATTAATAATTAATTAATAAGAATTCCATTAAGTGGAAATACAACAAGGGAGCAGGCTATTAACCAAGAAACAAGGGGACGTGATAACAGAGGAAAAACTTAAATATTACCTATAAAGTGCAAGTATTATTTTTCGTGTTGTTATATTGTTTGTTTTTATTATTTTTATTACATTCTATTTGATTAGTTATATTTTATTAGTTTTCTTATATAGTTAAATTTTTAATAATTTCATATTTAATTTTTTTTTGTTAAAGTTGATAGTTTTTTTTTGCGCGACGACATTTTGTTTGTTTTTGATATTTTTCTCTCGTGATATTTTTTTTTTTGTGCGAGTTATTTTTGAGTGATAGTTTCAGTTGAGTTTTTTTTCTCTTGAATTTGAATTTTAATTGAGTGTAAGAGCAATCTGTGTGGTTGCCAACTTGGATTATTTTCAAAGAAAATTTTAATTGCATAGTTGAGTGTAGGTTTTTATAAATTATTGAAATCGATTAAATTTAATTTTAATTAATCGAAATTTGGATATAATATTATGGTTGCCAACTTATTTTTAAACTTCTGTTTTTTTTTAACGCGATTTCGAGTTTTTCGGTATTAATTTCAATTAGGAAGTTCTTTTTCTGGTTAACAGATTAAGACTAAGATTTTAGTACTCGGACATTTTATTTCGTGGGAAAAGTTAACTTTTGTACGGTGTTTTTATTTTTTTTTTTCCCTTTTCGGATTGGAATTCTCAAAGGCTTTTGAGATAAAAATCGAATTTTTAAATTTTCGTTTTATTTATAGTTTGGTGTCTGGTTCACAGAAGTACCAAACAATTTAGATTCAAGATTTATTTTGGGATTTTGATTTTTGAGTTAGGTTATTTTGAAAAGCTTAGGGTTACCAACTTTTTTTTTTTGAATTAACAATTTTTTTTGGTTTTTGTTTTTTTTTTCTTTTAAAACTAAATAAAAATGAATATAGGTCGTTTAGCTCAGGACGAACTGGCCTACGAGATGAAGGTCAGGAGTTTAAGAGTAGGGACGGTGGAAGAAATGCGAAAAGCATTGAGGTCATCGAGGTTACTCGTTAAGAGGAACTCGATGGAGGTTAGTCTTTCTTACCCATTTAGTTTTGAGGAGGATAGGGATGCCGTTAAGGCGAAAATTGAAGAGATTAGGGCTCTTTTAAAGAATCCGCCGAAAAATCCGAAATCATCGGAATATATTAAAATAATGACCAAAATAGAATGGTGCATTGGTAGGTTAGCTAGGACACCATGTGAGGCTGAGGATGAAGAAGAGGAAATTAGTTCCATTCGAAACGACGTTTTGTTTTTATTAGGTGATCTCACTGGTGATAGTGAGATAAGCGATAGGGAAGAGGAGTCACCGAAGAAGAAGACTCCAGCTAGGGTAGAAACCCAACTTAAAGTACAAGTTGGTCGGACAGAAATTGTTAGTCCGCGAACTCCATCGGTTTCTAACTTCGCTAGGACTTCTTTAGGGCCTGCTTTGGAGACGGTTGCTGCACCAGGTCGAGGTGACAACACTCCTATAGCAGGAGAGGTAAATTTTAGGGTGCCAGAGCGTAGGGTAGAGGGGGTAGAGGCATACTCTGCTAGATTCGTGGTTCAGCAAAGGTGGCCTGAACGTATAGGAAAGTGGGGGGTGAAATTTACTGGTGACTCGGACGGAGCATCAGTAAATTCTTTCTTGGAAAGGGTGGAGGAACTTCGGTTGGCGAACGATATTCCAGAAACTCATCTTTTTAAATCAGCTTCTGAGCTTTTATCTGGTAGGGGGCTTATGTGGTTTAGGACGGCTAGGGAGGATATTTTTAATTGGCAAGAGCTCGTGAAGGAACTCAAAGCGGAGTTTCTACCTGCGAATTACGATGATCTTTTGTTGGAGGAGATCAATCGTCGTTCGCAGGGGAAAGATGAGACCTTCGGAGCGTACTTGGCCACAATGAGGACATTGTTTCGAAGATTGTCGGAACCTTTGTCAGAGGGAAGAATGCTTTCGATCTTAAGGAAAAATGTAGACCCATTTTTCCAACTTCAGATTGCAAGTGCCAAACCGAAGACGGTTAAGGAACTCGCAGTGTTAGGTAGGGAACTAGATTCGTTGAAAGTGAACGTGGATACTTTCACACCGCCTTCTAGAGGCAGAAATTTATTAGAACCGGAGTGTGGTTACCGGCCGAGTACGTCGGGTCGGGACAAAACCGAGTGGCGGTTGTTAGTCCGGCTCCGAATAACCCATTTCGACAGGTAGTTAGGTGTTACAACTGCAACAGGGAAGGGCATTTCGCTCATACCTGTTCAGTTGCGAAACGTTGTTTTGGATGTGGTGCTGTAGGCGTTTACCGTAGGGATTGTAGGCGTTGTTCGGGAAATGGGGAACGGGCTCTTGTGTCAGCAGGACGAGAGACCCGTCGGCGTTAGTTAGGTCGTCTGCTGGCGACCAACTGGATAATCGAGTGCAACTGAGTTTCACTTATTATACCATATTTAGGTGTGAAAATTTATGGAATCAAGTTTTTAGGATTGCTTGATTCAGGTGCTTCACGCACAATTGTAGGAGGGGATGGGTGGAAAATTTTGAAAGAGTTAGGACTGAAACTTGAAAAATGTAGTGTTGGGTCAGTAGCGTTAGCAGATGGGGCGGGTGTAGGAGTAGCTGGATCTGTTTCCTTGCCTATGGAGGTTGAGAACAAATCCCTACTGATAGAATGTCTGGTTATACCAAACCTTCCTCACCTGTTAATCTTAGGTGCCGATTTTTGGGCACTATCGGGCATACTTCCGGATTTGAGATCAGGTATGTGGAGTTTTTCGAGCCAAGAGATGGTGGCGTCAATAACAGACATGGTAGCGATTAGGGAAAAATCTGATTTAAATGAAAATGAAGGGAAAAAGTTAGAATTAGTTTTAGAAGAACTTTTTGAATCAATGACCGAAGGTTTAGGGTGCACTTATTTAGTTGAGCACAAAATTAGGACTTCCGCAGAACCGATAAAGCAACGATACTACCCAGTATCACCGGCGATCCAAAAACACATCGATCAAGAACTCCAGGAGATTTTAGAAGCTGGAGTGATCGAGAAATCCAAGAGTCCTTGGGCATCTCTTATTCTTTTAGTAAAGAAGAAAGATGGTAGTTTTCGGTTCTGTGTAGACTATAGGAAACTTAATGAGGTAACTGATAGGGATGCTTATCCACTCCCCTTTATTACGGCTATTTTGGACAAGCTTCGAAACGCGAAGTTTTTGTCATCGCTTGACATCAAGTCTGCATATTGGCAGATACCTATGGAGGAAGAATCGCGCAAGTACACAGCCTTTACTGTGCCGGGAAGGGGTCTCTTCCAATTTTTGAGAATGCCTTTTGGCTTACACAACTCCCCGGCAACTTGGCAAAGGTTTATTGACGATGTTCTAGGTCCCGATCTAGAACCATTCGTCTTTGTGTACTTGGATAACATAATCATCGTCACCGACACTTTTGAAAAACACCTTGAAATTCTCAAAGAAGTTTTTAAAAGATTAAGAGAAGCAGGACTTAAAGTAGGTAGGGAAAAATGTAATTTTTGTAGGCCTTCTTTGAAATTTCTTGGTTATGTGGTAGATAGGAACGGACTTCACGTTGACCCTGAAAAAGTGGAAAGCATGTTGAGGATTCCTGCACCGAAAAATGTGAAGGAAGTTAGGAGTTTTGTAGGGACAATTTCGTGGTACCGAAGATTCGTACCAAATTTTGCAATTTTGGTTAGGCCTCTTACCGATCTTTTAAAGAAAGGTAAGAGATTTGATTGGTCACAAGAGTGTGAGGAGAGTTTTAGAAAAGCTAAAGAGTGTTTAGTTACGGCACCGATACTGACGTGTCCGGATTTTACTCGGCCGTTTGTTGTTCAAACAGACGCGTCCGATTATGGTATCGGGGCCGTACTATCTCAAGAGTTTGAAGATGGAGAAAAGGCAATTTGTTATATTAGTCGGTCATTGAATAGGAATGAAAGAAACTACTCTACGACCGAAAAGGAATGCTTGGCGGTTGGCCGTATGTCGAAGGAGTTCGATTTACTGTCGTGACTGATCATCACTCATTGGTCTGGCTGAGTAACCTTAAGGATCCGCAGGGTAGATTAGCTCGTTGGGCCATTCGGCTTCAACAGGTTGATTTCAAAATCATCCACAGAAAGGGCAAAGAACATGTCGTTCCAGACATGTTGTCGCGAGGAGTTCCAGAGTTAGCTGGTATCTCCGAAGCGGATTCGGACCCTTGGTTGATAAAGATGAAATGTTTAGTAGAAAAGAGCCCATAAGTATACCCATCTTGGAGAGTTGAAGACGGCTCTATAAACATATTAGGGTGAATCATATAGTTGTTCACAAAGAGAGTGAGGGGTGGAAATTAGTGATAGGAAAACAGGATAGGTCGAGTATTTTGAGTGAGTGCCATGATAGTCCGATAGCAGGACACATGGGTGTTAAGAAAACTTTTGCTAGGGTAGCAGAAAAATATTACTGGCCCAAAATGAGAGGGGACATAACCAAATATGTAAAAAACTGTAAAATTTGCCAACAAGTGAAAGCAGTTAACGAGAAACCAGCTGGTCTTATGACAGAGAGAGTAGGTAATTCAAATCCATGGGAGATGATATGCGTGGACTTGGTTGGTCCATTGCCGAAGTCTTCTAGGGGTTTTATTTATTTTTTGACGGTGGTAGACTATTTTACAAAGTTTCCACTTTTGTTCGCGTTGCGATCTGCAACAGCAAAAGCAGTTTGTAAAGAGTTGGAGGATAACGTTTTCCTTCTCTTTGGTGTTCCAAAGTGGATCGTCTGTGACAACGGTCCCCAGTTTCGTAGTAAGGAACTGAAAACGCTTAGCGAAGCGTACGGGTCACAACTGAGATATACAGCGCACTATCACCCGCAGGCGAATCCTGCGGAGCGCATTAATCAAATTATTAAAACGACTCTTCGATCTTATGTCTCAGAGAATCATCGGAGTTGGGATACGCAACACTGGCAAAGGTAGCCTGTGCGATCCGAACTTCTCAACATGAGGTATTAGGTGTTTCGCCATATTATGCGAATTTCGGTAGGAACATGACAACTAGTGGCCATGATTTAGGTCTTCGAGATAGTGATAGGGACCAAGGAAGTGAAGGGATTAGTAGGCAATTTACAAAACTGAGAGAGGATATAGCTAGGAAGTTAGAAGCGGCAGGTAAAAAGTCCGCAAAAACGTATAATCTGAGGAGAAGAGACACGCAGTATCAACCTGGCGATCTCGTGTGGAGAAGGAATTTTACGCTGTCCGATGCAGCAACTTATTACGCTGCAAAGTTGGCAACCAAATTTGTGGGGCCTTTTAAAGTTAGCAAACGTGTGTCACCTTGGACATACTTGCTAACAGACGACAAGGGTAAAGATCGGGGGACATGGCACGTTAAGGATTTAAAACCTTATGTTGATTTTTGAGTTAAAAGTCCCTTAATCTTTGCTCTTATTACATTTGAAATTTGAATTCTTCCAATTAATGTTTTCTGTTTAGTACTGGTAGATTTTTAACTTTAATTTTTATAATTCGTGCCATGTTATTTCATTTTGTATAACATATATTTTTGAAAATTTGCTTTAATGTTTTGTTTTTCTTTTTATAGATCATCAACTTTTTAATTTATTAATGATGGAATCCCGATGTTGTGTTGTTGACCTTTTGTAACCTTTTTCCAAATTTTGCCTTAAGAAATGGTTTACTTTTCTTGAAAAGTAAGCACATTTCTTGGGGAGGTAAGGGTGGGATTTGTTACGGTAAAATTTACCGCAACAATGACCATTCTTCGAAACCCTTCTTTTCTTTTTTTTATTTTCGTTGCGGCTGCAAAATACTGGCGAGGTTGAGGGCAACCATGGTACCATCAACCATTGGTGTACTTAGCCAGCATTTTGCAAAAGCGACAAAAATAGGTGTCCGAGTAATTTCGAGTGGAACAATCAGTTCCAAAATTCCATTTGGTTTTCTAACATGCAGACGGGCGGTCTCATGTAATGCGCCAGCGGATGAGCTGAAGAAGTAACGAGTAAGGCAGACTCTTACTTACTTAACAACAACAATACAACATCATAAATTTAACGTAGTTTTAACTTAATATTGTATTTTTATTGAAATGGGTAGTTAACGTTTTATATTCTTAAATTAATACTTTCTTGAATTGTTAATACAAGTTCGATCGGAATTATTTATTGTTAAAGTAGGGTTCGCGTTTTTGAAATATGCCTTCCGCTCTATCATCTCGAAAATGCTAGTTTCGAAAAGTTTTGTTTTGCACTTCGAATCATTCGCGAGTATTTTATAGTAACTAGGAGAATGCCTAGAGAGAGCTTTTTCTCGATTTCATTTCTTTTTGGTTTTTCTCGAAAAATTTATTTTGGGATGGGTCTAAACTCGACCATTAAGATTCGGCAAGTTTTGGAAAGACATCCAACAACTTGTTGAATCCGTGTTTGTGAGAGTGCTTCCAAAGTTTCGTTGAGATTCAACAACGGCGACTTTCTAGGAGAGCACGTAGCTTTCCAGGAAGCCGGCATCCCGTGACCGATGATCACGAAAGCGAATGGCTGAATGCGTGAATGTGTGAGTGATTGGAATGGTCGAGGGATGAGATGGGTTAAGTTTTGGAAAGCCACTCTTACGAGAGCTAACCAAACGAATAGTTGCTTTTTTTTGGAAAAGAAAAATTTCGAGGAAAATTGAAAAAGAAAAAGGAGTACGATAAGGAGATTAAAAAAAAAAAAGATCGAGAAAAGTTGGTAAAAAGGAAAAGATTCGAGGTGAAAAAGGAAACTAGATAGGAGAACAAATATTCGAGGTGATAGAGGAGCAGGAAAATTCGAGGATAAGAAAAAAAAAAGATAAGTAGAAATTTATTCTGTTTAATTGATTTTATCGTGAGTTTAAAGTCATAATTCCGATCGGCTTGCGTTTGTTTTATTGCGGTTTTGTTTCTTATTTAAATTCCGGTTAATAATCCCAGTTAATTGCGGGAAACGCTAATTTCTTTTTTTGTGTGTTAACGGCCCATTTTCATTTTCTTGGTTTCGGCTTAGCGGTTCCCCGTAAGCCTTTAAAAACTTGTACTTTTTGTTCTCTTTTTATTTGAAAAAATTTTGGGTTTTAATCCTGGGTTTCGGCCCAAAGGTTTCCCAAATATATATTAATAAATATTAAAGTCCCCATCTGGGCATATAAACCTTTGTTTTATTTCATTCTTATATTAGATTTGGAATTTTTCTAATTAGCCTAACAAAAATTCCTGGCGCCCACCTTTTATTGCAAGTACCCCACTGTACTTGCAATCAAACTTTTCATTCGTTTCAATCAATTTGATTAAAACGAGAATAAAATTCATATCGTTAATTCTTCCACTGAACCCACCCCAGCTGAGCAGCCGTGGTTGGCAGCTTTTTCTATCGTGCTGCTTGTGTGCACTTTTTCTTATTTTCTTTTGTTGCTTCTTTCTTGTTGATTTGACTTATCTGTCAAATCATTCGCTTCGTGTATTTAATTAATTTCATTGTCCTAATTCGCGTTTTTTTTTTTTAAGTTCGGTTGAATAATTGATTATAATAATAATAATAACAATAAATATAATTAAAATTATTGAAAAGAAGGTTCGAATACCCACTTCTACAACGAGAAGAAAAAGTGCAACAAAATCTATGACTGACAACGCGGTCAATACCTTCCTTCAGAATTCAAATAATAGAATACAATCACAATATCGAAAGTCAGCATTTTACGCACTAAGGTTCTCCTTGAAAAATTTTGAAAATGTGACTTAGACTAGTTCTGCATTGTAGCGACGAATTATTGATTTGCAAACGTTTTTCTAATTTCAATTAGGTACCTACATACAATCAGAGTAGTTTTGCTGAGGTCCGAAATAAAATACTAGTGCTCTTCCACTTTCAATCAAAAAAATATTTTTTCTTTTTCAACGTAAGTAGATACCTATGCATTAAAGACTCAAAAAAAAACTGCTTGGCTCCGACTTGTCTCGTATTCATTCCCCTTTTTTCGATCGTCATCCTCGCTCATTAATCCTTTTTGATTATGAATTTAACTCTTCAAATACCCATTTTTATAATAATACTTCACCTTGTTTTGAATGCAGGTGTATATACTACCAAAATTACTACAAATATTACACTAACTATTAATAAATAAATACCGCTTGTCGCGAACTCGGGAAGACGCCCTTCCTGGTCAGCTCAATGAGAACTGAACTCAATATACTCTGCCACATTCACCGAGCTGCGAATGCAGTCCTGCACTAATCTGTACAGTCGATTCATGTTCCGCATGATACGGAACAATGTTACCCTTTTGGTAAACCTTCGACTTACAATAGTTTTTGTTGAAATAGCTTTAGCTTTTTGATGCGATATTATTCATTAACTTGCCTTTTCGAAAAAAGTTCACTGAATAAGATGTTTTCTTCATCATCGGTGTCACTTTCTTGAAGAACTATGCTCATATGATTGAGGAACATGCTGTTTTGGATAGCTGTAACATGTTCTTCTCAGTCTAACGTCTGGTCGTTTTGGTCTTGGATGAAATAGAATCTCCAACCGTTCTGTAGCAACACTCAGTTTGACCATTACCACTAATTAAAAATGTATCGAATAGAGTTCTCTATACAATATGATTAAGGCGTTCCACGACCACTTATAATTTTAACGGGTGATCCGAAGAATTGTGAAAGATTACTAAGTTAACGGATAACAGTAGTATTCGTGTTAATGGTTTTAACAGGACACAGGACAAATTAAACTGTCCATAATGGCTAAGATATGTATGTAGCGGACACCTTAAATTCGTTCTTAAAACAACAACATCAACAACTACCACTAACAAAAGACTTTGACGACAACGGCTAACTAGTATGAAGAAGTTCAGTAATCAGATTGGTTTCACGGTCACAACAAACAGCTACGAAAACAATGATACAAAACGCGACGATGTCCCGATGTATATCTCACGTCCAGTTGAACTTCTGGCAGGAGCAGTCGGTAAGTTGAATAAGGACCTTGAAAATATTTTGAGTTGGCCTGGACTAAATTTATTAACGCTAAACCTAGATAAATCGTACTTTTTGGTAGTCTCTAAGTCATCATATGATGCCAACGAACTTCCGGTTATTATTTTGAACAACAGAATAGTATCGTACTGCAAGAAAGTGCGTAATTTAGGTGTCGTCATTAAAGTAAGCTATTAGCCTCAGACCATATAAACTCTGTTATAGCAAGGGTTTTTCATGGCTTTATTGACTGGATTAAAGTAGTAAATTTGTATTTTTAAATTTATCTCAGAATTTTTCTTATTGAAGTACGTATGTATGTGTTATTCCCAAAAAAACAAGATTCAAACATAATATAATATCGATCAACAGATAGGTGAGATCCAAGCTGATATCAAAACTTTCAGCTTTCGGTTTGAAGGCGAGCACAAAGTATTAATGGAACAAAACAATAAAAAGCAAGCTGAAATTGAAACCCTTAATCAAAACATCGCAAATGTCATCTCTGATGTTGACATTCTCAAAGCCAAGACATCGACCACAGAAAGCACAACTTCTACAAATAATCTTACGACTGAGGTAGCATGTCTTAGGGAAGCACTAGAAGCACAAGAAAATAACAACATTTCAAAGGGTGCTGTTTTATATAAAATACCCGCCGACCAGCCAAATTTTGTCATTATTTTCAACCACTTGTGCCTTCCACTTGACATTAAGGTGCCTACACTAAGAACTATATTTCGCACTCGTCACAATGAAAGGAGCAACACTTTCCCTGTAATCATCAAATTCTTTCCATTGCATGAAAGGAACCATTTACTTGTGAAAATTGCCGAATACCGTAGAACACACAAACAACAACTCTGGCCTAGCAGTTCTTTTACTCCTCTAAATTGAGACTGATCCTATTTTATGCCGAAAATATTTTCCCCAATTCGATGCTCACAGCTTTCGCAAATTAGAGCTTGCTCACAATGCTATCCTCAGATATGCATATCTATCGACGCCGTAAATTTGACCGTATCTAGGATATACGAACAAATTTGCTTGGCTGTTCTATCCAAAAATACATCGACCTGCGTCACTGTATCTTCCTCAAAAAGCTGTTACTACTTAAAAACCACAGTATTTATACATCAAGATTCGCCAATGTGTTCACGAGAGATCATGCAATTTATTAATTCCTCAATTCAATTTTCCTTACAGTAAAAGAATGTTTTTTGTTTATGTTATAATTTTTTGCAACATGCTCTCTGTACAAATTAAGCAAATCCAAAACCTTAATACCTTCACTCGTCACGTAAAAATTCATTTTTCTTCCACCTGAACTCTCCTTTCCTTACTATTCCTTTTCTTTGCCCTTTCCTAATCTTTATTTTCTTGATTTCTTTAAGTTAGTTAATCTTTTATTTTTATTTGAAATTCGAAATTTTTCTTCTTTTTTTGTTGGTTTCTTTTTTTTTTGCTAAATAATTAGTTTCTGATGTTAATCTTCATAATTTAGGTACTTTTAACTTTAAATAATTATACTTTTTTTCTATGTTCTCAAATTTTTCATTTAATATAGGTACCTAACCTATATATAATATATCTAGAAATTGTACGTTTAAAGATATTATTTATCTTATTTACAAAAATATGAATGGACTGAAACTGAAATCAAAAAAAACTAACTCTCTTCTTTTTATTTAAATTAACTTATTTTAACTTTACATTATGAATTAAATCTTTTTATTTTTACTTTTAGTATTAATGATTTTAAATGAACCCTTCAATCATCTCAGTTTCCTTCATCAAGATCCTTGTCACACATATATATTGCCTTTTGTATTTTTAGGAACCGCCTCAAGTGGTCGATATGTATGGAATGCAACTATTTAAATATTTATTTACCACATACCTCATTTTTTGGAAACCAAAACCTCTTTTACTGTTCTCTCTAGCTCGCAATGACCAATATCATGATAAAATGATTTTATAACTCTCTACTTCTGTGCACAAAAATATAAATAAAATAGAGCGACGATGAAAAAACCATCATCGTCACCATCAACGGGCTAAACTATCGTGCAGATCTCGGTCCGAATAACGGTAACCAGCTGCAGCTTCGACCGAGTTACCACCGTCGTCAATGTGCTACATCATCTCGGTCCCGAAAATTGGATCGTGAAATACCAACTTTTTCAACCACCGAAATGAATTACATCATAAAGGTACCACAAACATTCTGGGTCCCAAATAACGGCAACTGGCAGCGGCGCGAGAAAATCAAAACTCATTAACCACCAGCTGCATCGAAAATTCGGGAGCGACGATGATGGATATCGTCAGTCGTCTCCGACATCATACACCGTAGACTCAGAAATTCAACCTTCTCGGTCCCAAATAGCGGTAACTGGTAGTAGCGCGAGAAAATCAGAACTCATCACCCACCAGCCGCATCGAAAATTCGGGAGCGGCGATGATGAACATCACTACTGACATCATATATAGCTTGAACCAATTCAGTTGGCCAACGGTCGGTGGCGCAGAGAGAGGATTTAAGAGAACAAAAATGGCACGCAAGATATTTAATGAGTCCAGATTTTTCCTTGAATTCTACAGTGCCTAACTCAACTTTGTTTTTTTTTGTATCTTAAATGAGATTGAATGTATGAGTTTAATTTTTTTTATTTGCATAATTTCAGCGCACTTATAAAAAAGAAATATTTTGCAAAACGCAATTGGGTTAAACATAAAAAACTACCTGTGACATAGGATTAATTGATAAATAGTTAAGGGATTATTGTTTGTTTCTATGTTTTATGGTTTTATGATTTGTGGCTTAGGAACAGAGGATCCGTGGGCGATGTGTTTATATTTGTTTTATGGCGTTATGACCTGTGGGGTTTTGGGGAATCATTAATAGATCAGCGTTTACGAGTTTGAATAATTTTTACCTACGAGTTTTTAAGAATGAAATTTCCTTAGGTTTTAATAACTTTTACCCGCAAGTAAGGAATAATTAACATTAATTTATTTTAATTTAAAATAATTATTATACATTTGTATTTCAGAAATAAATATAAAACAAAATAATAAAATAACATAAATAACAATAATATAAATTAAATAATAATTATTCATTTAAATATACCAAATTTTTAAGAACTAATATCGCTATCAAAGTCGGTTGAAGAGTCGTCACCTGGATTAATTATAATTGAATCCGAAATTGTGTCCCACATCAGGTCGTGAGAAAAGTATTCTTCCTCAGTTCTTATGGCTTTTTCACACACTTTTCGCCAATCCTCAGCCGTTATTTTGGAAAATTCTTCTTCTGCTAACTTTTGAACATCTAATATTTTGAATGTTGTGTTTCGTGAGCCTACTCTTGCCTTGACAGTTGCCCAAATATTTTCAATGGGATTGAGATCAGGATGATAGGGTGGTAAACGTAGAACCTCATGTCCCATATCGTGAATAATATCGTCAATCTTATGCTTTGGATTGTGTATAACTCGGTGTCGTTTTATTACCTCATACAGTTCAAGTTTCAACATCTGTATAGTATGCGGAATATTGTTTTCGGTTAGCCATTGTATCATCTCGGATTTCTTGCTAGCAGAAGTAATTTGTTTTTCTTCTAATTTATTGTGATACGAGGCGTTGTCCATTACAATAACTGAAGGTTCCTCCAAGTTATTCAAAACCTGTTCTTGCATCCACTTGCAGAAATTTTCGAAGTTCATGTCGCCGTGATAGTCTCCCGTTTTCGTTCCAGATTTGAATAAAAGTAAGGCGTTTTTCACAAAACCTTTTTCACCACCAGCGTGCGCCATTATCAACCTCTGTCCCTTTGAAATTGGCGTCTTCAACCCACTGCTACTGTCATCAGTCTAAGCCCTTGGCCTTGTATGTGAGCTGTGAATACAGCTTTCGTCCAAATAAATGATGTCATATCCTTTTGATCTGTATTCCCGGATTTTTCTCAGATACTTCACTCGCATGAGTTTAATATCATTTCTTTCACAAAGAAGTTTCCGGTTGTTTTGCGTTTTCTTGTAGCTAAACCCGTTGCTTCTTAAAATCCTGTTGAGAGACGTAATACTTAAGTTAAGCTCCAAGTCTTCCTGGACTCGTTCTCTTAACATTTTTAAAGATATCATCATCTTTTCCTCTTGGTGGAAGTTATGCATTATACGCCGAATAGTTGTGATGTCAAATATATCAAATATATCAAATAAACACTAACGCCATAAAACAAATATAAACACATCGCCCACGGATCCTCTGTTCCTAAGCCACAAATCATAAAACCATAAAACATAGAAACAAACAATAATCCCTTAACTATTTATCAATTAATCCTATGTCACAGGTAGTTTTTTATGTGTAAGCAATAGATTTATTTTTTATTATAGGTGCACTTAAATTTGTCCCAATAATAAAATCAAAAATTCTTAATCTTAACTTTTCGAAGTAAAGTTTACACCTAAAAAATCTCTTTCTTTTATCCCACCAGAGATGAAATACTTTTTTAGACATCAAGCTATGAAAAAAAATTACTCCATGATCATCTCTCAATGAAGGAAAGTCCATCGCTGGAAATCCATTTCTAATTTACTCTGAGCGAAGCTATAAACAAAACTCACCCTCCTTAGTGCTTCAGTATGATCGCAGCAGCGGTTATGACAACAACGTTGGAATGTACATCTTTTTTTTCTTTTTTTCAGTGATTTGTGTGTATCTTTTAAAATTAAAGAGATGAGCAAAGAAATTTAAAGAGATCTGCGCAGTAGAATGGCCAACTGATTTGGTTCAAGCTATACCACAGAGTTTCAACGTTCTCGGTCCGAAATAACGGCAACTAGCAGCGGCGCGAGAAAATCTAAACTCATCAACCACCAGCTGCATATCGGACCGGCCGGAAGAGCAACGACCACAAATTAGCAACAACAATAAAACATGAGCAACCCCTCACTGAAGGAAGATCTCTTTGAGGGATATTATTTTTCTCCACTCGTCTTCGCGACCAGTGAGATTTGCCTATCGTATACTCATTACTCACAGCTACTCACACAGAGTTCAACGAAGATATACATTATACATATAAGGCATATGGAAATGGAGACAATTACATGAGTACCTTACCTAGACCGTGCAAGATCACATGCAATCAAAAGCAGACTGTAGCGGGGAAATAAATGTAGCTTCAAGTTTTAACACAAACACTGTCACATCGTCTTTTCATAATATGAATTAAAGTAATAATATAATAACAACAACCATTACACACGACAACGATGACATTTTTGTGACACTGTTTCAAACGTACGAATACAATTAGGGTTTTATTAAATTAATTTATTGAACACAAAAACCGTTTTACAAGTAGGTCTTTTTTTTGGCACTCGATCCCACTTCTGTATTATTACACTAACTATTAATAAATAAATACCGATCGTAGCGAACTCGGGAAGACGCCCTTCCTGGTCAGTAGCACAATGAGAACTCAACTCAATATACTCCGCCACATCCACCGAGCTGCGAATGCAGTCCTGCACTAATACTAACTAACTAATGGACAGGAGGGGTTTCCCTGTCCATGAATCTTCTATTTGTGGATGCTTGAGTTTTGTCGGTTAACACAAAGGAAGGCTGTTCTTTTGATAGTATTGCAAACTCAAAGTGCAAATGGGATGGGATCGTGTGTTCGGTAGGTGACAGCTGAGAATAAGAATATTGAATAACATGGAATTTGAGTTAATTGGTAAGATTGTATGCGTAAGAGCTTTTCTCTCAAATATTTTTTTATTTAGTTGTTTTTATTATTCTTTAGAAAAGAGCTTTCTGATTTGGATTTTATTTTCAGATGCAGATAATACGTCTTGGTAACTTTATATTCTTTGTTAGTACTTAGTAGAGAAAATAAATTGAAATGTTGTCCCTTCTCTAAGAAGTTGAACTTTTAAGAAAGCTTTTTTTTTGACGAATTTCGTTTTCATGGACATTTTTTCCCATATGGATGCTACATCTGTATAGTTTATTATCTGTGATATTACGTTTACCATTAATATAGTTGCAGCGACGCTTGGACGGCGCGCGGACTACTGCGATTGATATTTTAATTGTTTATATTATTTTGTGATTTATAAAGAATAACTAAATAAACCGTAAGAGGCCTGTGGCCTATTGTATTAGAAGAAGATATGATTTAGTTTAGTGGGCTTTAGGTCCCTAAAGCCCACTAAACTAAATCATATTGTTAAATACAAAGGTCACTAAAATAATCATTTATTAGAAGAAGATAGGTAGTTTTTTTTAATCTCTCGAAGCCACATAAATCGTAAATCACGTGAATTGAAACCATTGTCTCAAAAATTTAAATATTAATTCTAGATTTTTGCATTCGAAATTTTTTTTCTAGATTTGGCTTTCTAGATTTGTTGTTCGGTATTTTTTCAATTCTAGATTTTTGTTTTCCAGATTTTTGCTGGAAAAAAGTAATAAGGAAGATGACAATTCAAAAGCACACAAATACCTTGTTGATGAAGGAAATAAATGTTCGGATTAAAACGGGTTAAATTAAACCAGTGGCACACATTTTAGAATTTGATACGAAAAAATATCTTGTCACACAAATTTAAAATGCGAAAAATGTGGAAAATGTTAAAACGTATCAAATTTGATTTGGGTTAGGTTAAGTTAGGTTTATGTGGTTGTCAGCAGAACGCTGGACACACTTAGACCATTGGTTGGCCCATTGTGATACCACAGGAATCTAGGAAACTTTCTTCCTACTCGTTGAACCATTTAGAGCTTCTTACGGAGCGAGCGAGACTATTAATGTCATGACTTGCCAGATCACTAGGATCATTGTAGTAGAATTCTCCTAAGTGGAGCCTACGTCTTTGAGTAAGAGCAGGGCATGTACAGAGAAGGTGAGGAATCGATTCTTCCTCTTCTTCGTCCATACAACTCCTGCAGAAGTCGTTAGAAAATACACCAAGCCTTGTTGCATGCTTGCCTATTAGACAGTGTCCAGTAATGACACCTATGATGGAGCCAATGTGCAGTCTGCTTAGAGATAACAAGTTCCTAGAGCACAGGCCAGATCTGTTTTGTGGCCTGACATATGGCAATATTACTCCACCTAAGATTTGTTCTCTCTATTGCATCTTGCTTTAGCATAAGTTTACAGGTAGCGACGGGTATACCAATATTTGTCCGATTTGACAGTATAGGTAGTAAAGTTCCACTTTTGGCGAGTTCGTCTGCTTTGCAATAGCCTGGAATGTCCCTATGACCCGGCACCCAGCAAAGGTGAATGCTGAACTGCCATCTCCAAGAGAGATGATCGGCAATTAAGGGCAGTTTTTGAATTTGTAGAGACAGAATTCAGAGACTTAATGGATGCTTGGCTATCCGAGAAAATACGGATATCTGTGGTTGATATCACGTTTTCTTTGAGCCAAGACAGGACTTCTTTTATCGCCAAAAGTTCCGCCTGGAACACGCTACAGTGATTGGGGAGACGGAAGGAGAGACTTAGTTTCAGCCTATCTGAGTATACACCTCCACCAACCCCGTCCTCAGTTTTAGAACCGTCAGTATAGAAGTGGATCGATTCATCTTCCAGGAAAGCCAGGTCCTCCCAGAGAGATCTGGAAGCATTGGAAACCTGAAAGTTTTTATGGAACTGTAGCTGTGGGGTGGTGTAATCTGTGATACTTGGGAGTGATCTGAATGAGTTCAGAGTGATCGAGTGGCCAATATCATTGTTGGACCATTGTGAGGAGGCTTTAAGACGTATAGCTGTGCTTGCCGCCGTTTGTTTGCAAAATATATCGAGAGGTGTGAGATGGAACAGAATATCCAATGCAGCGGCAGGGGTCGTACGGAGTACTCCATCGGCAAGCTGAAAGTTGGACCTTGCTAAGTTTGCCAACACTTGTTGTTTTATCTAGAGCGGTCCACCATACTGACACACCGTATGTTAGGATCGTTCTTACTACCGAGTTATATAGCCAGTGAGCAATGCGGGGTTGGAGACCCCATTTATTGCCGATGGCCTTTTTACATGAGAAGAGTGCCACAGTGGCTTTTTTAACTCTTTCGTTTATATTAGGTTTCCAGATTAACTTCTTGTCAAGAATAAGACCCAAATATTTTGCTTCATTCGAGAAAGTTAAAGGTACACTTTTGATGGTAGGAGGGTCTATATGGGGAATTTTGTATTTCCTAGAAAAGAGGACAAGATCAGTTTTGTGAGGGTTGACACCCAGTCCACAGCGATCTGCCCAGTTTGTTAGCTTATTTAGCGCGTTTTGTAAGAGTTCACTCAAGGTATTGGGATGTTTTCCTGATACGGCAATAGCAACGTCATCCGCATAAGCAATAACACTATACCTCTGTACCTACGGCCGTGTTTTATTGCAATTGCGTTCCGCCCAGATATAACAGTTGTTCTCATTAGTAAGATACTGTTTCTAGAGCAATTTGGTTTAATTTAATTTTTAGGTGTGTTTGGAAACCAACAAAAAATAAAATTGGAACTAAACCAAACGCATCAAACAACACCCTATATAAATCAGAGGCTTTCAAATTGCTATTTCTTAACAGTTAACATTTTAACTCAATTATATTGCACCAAATAAGTAGGTTGATATACCAAATAACTTCTTAAATTCAATTGTTATTCAGACGTCGAGGAGTAAAGTTTTGTGTTTGCCTAATTCTCAAAAAATAAATTTTTTTTGGCACAATTGTACAATTTAACCTATATAATTAAACATTTAACATTCAACACGGTTTGTTTGAATTAGTTAATTTAACATAAAGACACTACACACAACCTATCCCATCTCCCAAACTAATTCTCAAACAAGGTGCCTAAATTTAACATAATTTCAATAGAAACATATGAAAGTCTTACATTCAGTAACTTACCTAAAGAATTTGGCGGCACTATCTGATTATAAGGTCCATAATAAAATTCTGCTGGTGTTGACTGGTGGACTTGCTGATCTTTGGGACCACTAAGTGCATAGTTTGGAATAATATATGTTATGATGCCCGGACCAGAAACTAGTGAATGTGTGCCTTGTGGTGATGCTAAGTATGGAGCTAGTGTTACGTACTGCACTGTACCCTGCTTATATAGTAGATCTTTGAGGGCAGCCAGTGATACTGTTTGTGGTAACCCTGAGTTATGAGCATATATCACCTGTACCATCTGAGCACTACGTAGTGGGAATGGTGCAGACAAATTCTGTTGGTAATGTCGCATGTATTCTCCTGGGAATGCAATAGTATATTGATTTTGCTGATCGGGCTGTGGTGCCAAAGACTGCTCATTTCCCACGTCGTGCAAAGGATGAGTCCCTGATGCCGATGAATGCTGAACTGATGCTGCAGAATAAAACGGCCCGGGATGACTTCCTGCTTGCCCAACTGGTGCTTGATGTGAAGCAGCTATGAATGGTCCTTGATAAGGACTTAAATCGTAATGTGGCCCATCTTCAGAGCTGGGCTTGTATGAAGTAGCGGCATATTGAGTGCTACCTTCGGTCTTGTATAAGTTTGTTATGCTTCGGCTGCTGGCATAATTATCCTCATTACTGTTGAATGGATCATGGGGAGGTCCTGCGATTGTTGGAATTGCAGCTTCCGGCTTATTGAAGGATAACTGTGAATTGATAGAGTTGTACAGTTAATAAGTAAAATTCTAGAGTTTAACGGTAAAACATTAAAAATTAAGCAGCATTCGTTAATGTCCGAAAATTTATTATTAAAACGAAATAGTTCATTTCAGACTTTTGTGAACAATTTTCTTGGGCAACAGAAAAACCCCAAATTTTTTTTCAAAGGACACATACCCTATATATTGGGAGTTCACTGAATAACGGAGGTTGGATAATCTCCTATCAGTCTTGCGATAAAGTTTCAGTTCAGCTCTGTTTCGTGCATATCTGTGTTCTTATAGGTACTAAGCATATACTGAGAGTGAACCTATGTACATGCTTATTAACTGTACAGCAATGGCGTATATATCTATATTTCTATACTAAACATATACTTTGTACTATAGCGTAAAAGCATTATATACATTATACAGCTAGGGTTCTATTGTTCTGATCATCAAGACTGAGGTCTTTAAGCTTAGGAACATCAGCTTTTTTAATATATGAATTTAAGTGGGTATACTCCTGACACAATAATTGGAGAAATCGCAATTTTTCACACCGCAAATCTACCACAGGCTGTTAAAAAACAGCTAGACTTTTGCACTCGATATCACGACACTTGTCCCTATTCACCCACCCATCGACATTCAACATTAAATCAATCAAAGCGTATAGCGGAAAAAAATTTTGCCCAAAAAAAGATCAATTTCTGGTGTGAAAATTAAATATTCGAGCGAATTTTTAATTTTGATACAGCAAATTGATCTTTTTTTGGCCAACATTTTTTTCTGCTATACGCTTTGAGTGATTTAAAAGTTGAAAGGGTAACCAAAATGTGAGTTTTTTTAAATTTAACTTAATTAGTAAACTTTATAGCGAAACCCTGGGGGTTCATTCCGTAATTTACTGAACGATAATCGTCAAAACGATAATCGTCGACGAGATCGTCCATTATTCGCTTCACGTAACTCGGCCACTAACGTATCGTCTATCGTTCGCAGTTTGAGACCATTTGGTGTATTTCAGAAACACAAACTGTAGTTGAAAAGTCAAATTAGCAGTCATAATTGTCAATAAAATGCATTTTTATTTGTTGTTTTGTGTTTGGTGTCGATTAAAAATAAAGATAGATCATTTTAAAATGTTATTTTTTTTTGTTATATTTTTACAAATTAATATAAATGTAAATACTTAATAGGGCAGTCACGAAATCTCAAATTGCGATTTAAACTTCGTTTATGGATGAACATCCCGATTTGGTCAGGGGACATAAGCCGAACTCCGTCCAACTCAAAATGAAACAACAAATTGTGGGCTGATTTGGCAGCAAATTTGAATGTCGATGGGCCCCCACAAAGAGCATTAGCAAATGGAGAAAAGTTTGGACTCACTAGAAATAGCGCGCGAAAATATCTTGGCCGAAACATTTTAAATTCAATTTTTCAATGCAACAGTTAACACACAAGACGGTAAATTACAGTGGCAACTCAATCATTTAACTAGTCACCTAAAAACTTCAAAATTAATGCAAGACGATACCAATTAAGCTATCGTCCAAACGCTATCGTTTTGACGATAGCGTTTCGAATATTTTCGAATTACGTGAAGCCAATAAAGACATCACTATCGCTCAAACGATATCGTCTGACGATAATCGAGTTACGGAATGACCCCCCTGGATAACTTTGGTGTGTAATACTGTGCGTTAAACGTTGTGTTCGACTTTTTGATTAACGGAAAGCACTGCTGATAAGGGAAACTCATTTACCGACATATTATTCATTAGATACATTCAGATTAAAACTTAAATCTGGATGTATTTACATTGAATTTTTATAGCTTACATCCGGATTTAAGTTTTGATCTGGATGTATCAAGTGAATAATATGGCCGGTAATGATGTGATTCTAGCGAATTTTAAATTTTCACACCAAATTATCTTAACTTTACTTTGCACTTACATTTACACTTACATAAAAACTAAATTAGCAGAAATCGAAAGATTTAAAGTTCAAATGAACGCCTTGTTATGCCATGTTCAGGGGCTTACAGATTTATTTACCAAATAAGGAAACATGGTTGAAAGTGACATTAGACTGCTTTATATCACTTTATAAAAGTGTTAATAGGCCCCATGTTCACTTTTTGAAAGCGTCATAGGGCCATATTTCAAAATACGGCCTCATGACCCGACACCGATTTTTCTATCATATTATTATAATAATAAAAACACATACCACGGTAATGATAGGGGAACGAAAACTTGAAATGCCTTTTTTACATGAAATACAACTCACTACTTATATTTTGTTGTCCTTTTTTGATGTGAAAACTTATTCTGCAACCGCTAATTCAGTTTTTTAAAACGTCAAAATCTCTTCAAGCATGTGAGAGTGTATTAGTGAAAATTCCACACGTATACGATGTTATACGATGTGTGTATGCTTGAAGCAAAATCAAAACCTTTTGATTTTTGGTCAATCAAGTAGTCAAGACTCAAGATTGACGTAGTGTATATTTGTGATTGAATGCTCGATCATGCATGAGCGCATTTTCACGTTGAACAGCGATGAGGAAACATATCAAATCGTTGATTTTTATTTAGCGATATGATGGATGATAAAAATTTTCTTCTAGAATTTATTGGAGTTTGTCGTTCTTTGCCAGCGTTGTGGAAAATAAAGTCAAAAGACTACGCCAACCGTGACTTAAAGTATAAGCAAAATGAAACGCTCCTTAAAATATATAAGGAAAAATGGCCCGAAACGACCAAAAAAGAGGTACAGTAAAACCCGCTTAAGAGAAACCCGCTTAAGAGAAAAACCCGCTTATCTGAAACACTTTTTTCAACCCCGAGTATTTTTCGAACAATTACCTTTATAACACTCCGCTTAAGTGAAACTCGCTTAAGCGAAAAACCCGGATACCTGAAACATATTTTCAGTTAAATTTAATATTTTTCATTGAAAAGAACTCTCTTAAGTGAAAAAAAATTAATAGAACAGAACAAAAAAATTGCTGAACGCTTCTACTTCTTTTTTATTTTTCACCTCCACCAAATTTTCATCACAAAAATGACATTTGAATTTCTGATATGTCAGAACTCTTTTTGGAAATTTTTAAATCCGCTTAGGTGCAATTTTTTTTTCACTTATCCGGACTCCGCTTAAGTGAATTTTTTTTTCACTTAAGCGGGGTTCGTTTAAGTGAAAAACCCGCTTAAGTGAAAGAAAGACTGTGACATTTTGCAGTTTCTCTTAAGCGGGTTTTACTGTATCTCAAAAAATTAATACCCTGAGAACCAACTACAGAAGGGAGTTAAAACGGATTTCGGCATTGGAGGAGTGGGTCTGGACTCTGCGAGGAAAATGAACCAATACTTTTTTTTTTGATGCTATGAATTTTTTGCGTGATAAAGAGAATCCTTGCCCATCAAGGAGCAACATGTTTATTGAAAATGAAACAGAGGTAGGTATCTTTTTTTAAATTTTATAGCAATTTTTATTATTAGGTATTTTTTTAAAATTCATGTACATACATAATAATTAAAATTATAGCTATACATGTAGGCAAATGTGCCTATCAGCGGACCCCTAAAGTGCGTTCTAAAATAAACAACAACAGCAACAACGACAACGACAACACTAACCAAAACCTCGAACGACAACGACGAACAACCAAGAAGAAGTGCAGTTCAGTTACGGTTACGACAAAGGGAGCTACGAAAGCAACGATACGGCGACAAATTTGAAATACCTAAACTCTGTTTTATTTTAAACTTATTTATTTGAACTTAACATTTTGAATTAAATCTTTTATCTTTTATTTTACAAAAGAAAGTGTCTTTCTTCTCAGTTCCTTTTTATAAAGTCCCCTCCCCCCACACGGTGTCAGAAGTGATTTAACCCTGCCTCAGTGAATTATTCGCGAAAATATTATATACAAAATAAAGTGCATGAAGAATAATACACATGGTGAAAATTAATTAAATAAGCTAATTATATCAATTATATAAAGTGCTTGCGTTTTTAAAATACATAATGAATTGCATGAGTGTAGTAACATATTAATTAAAGAACGGTTAAAACGTGATGTGATTTTTTCAAATGGAATTAAAATTTAGCGGTATCCTATGCACTGTAATAAACGGCATTTGTGTCCAGCAATATATAGAAGCAACGAAAACTGAAAATTAATTAGTTTTAAAATATCTCTACAAAAAAAAAAAAACGATAAGTATCATATTTTGTTCAATTTACTATATTTAATTGTACTTATTACATAAATGAAATATGAGAATTTGTCGACAAAGCAATTACAGGCTTTATTAAAAGAACGTGGGCTTTCGTACAGCTATAGGCTCAAACAAGACTTGGTCGAGCGACTAAAATCTGTGCTCGAAGAAACAAATCTAGAAAAATCGTTAGAAGAGCTTGCACGTGGGGTATTTAGTGAGGAGAATCAAGAAGGGGGTGGCTGCGGGGACGGTTACGATAGTGATAAGAACGGGGTGGGTGGTGTTGACGACCAACACGTTAATTAACAGGCAAATAAAGATAACACTGTAAAAATGGCGCAAAATAATAACTTATTTAAAGATGTAGAGGATTCTTTAGAATCATTCAATGGTGAAAGCGGCAAGGAAGTAAGCGATTGGCTTAAAGACTTTGAGGACCCCTTCAAGCAAACGAGTCCGTTTTGGATCCACGCACGTAGTAAACAACGTATGGATGACTCCGTGTACGGATCCAAACATGGATCCGCAAAACTGCGTTTGTCGGCTCAAATTAGTATGGAAATTAGAATCACCACGGACCCATTTTGTGTATGTATTGTGAGAGTGAGAGCTTACTATTTCACCATACTCAGCGAGATCCGAAATCAAATCGGATCCAGAACAGATCCAGAAGGCGTTGAAATGCGAAAATCGAGTATCGAAAACAATTTGTGACACTTGACAATCAAAACAAAAATTTGTAGTTTATTTTTCATTTGTTTTTGTTTTTTTATTTTTCATGTTTTTTTTATATTTCAATATAAATTAACAAATTAAGTCTAAATTAAAATTAATGGAGGTCTTTTATCCAGCCTCGAAGAAAAAGAAAACAAAATATTTTATGTAAAAAATAAAAAAAAATATATTCATTTATGTATTTATTGTTGCAGTTGCATTTGATGCGTTGTTTTTTTGTCGGCGAATCCTGTCCTTGGAATAGTGAAACCATTTCTTTATGATGCAGCTTATGTCGCTTGATCGTGAATTTGGAAATTTCTTCCTTGCACATTCTGTATTAGAAAATAAGATTTAAAAATATGTATATTAGGTAATAGTAGTATAATTTGTGATTATCAAACCTTCTATAATTGCAATGCATCCATAGTGTTGAATTGCAATATTGTTATTTTTTTCCATAAAAGGAGCATTGCGAAGCCACTTCATCCGTGAATACAGATTTAAGACTGTATCGTATATATTTTTCCAGTGCTTGGTCTGGCATTTTCTCTAACAAGATCTCCTGCAAAAAAAGGAATCTTTAGAAACAAATAAGAAATTAAAAAGTGTTGTTACCAATGCCTTTGCTGTCCGATCTTCATCTCTTATTTGTATTTCAAACGAGGTAAGATGCTCCATTGTGGAACATGGGATTTCTAGGAATGGCAGCTTTGTGGCGGTCCCGTTCTCAAGCGGTTTTGCCTTCAGTTCTTGGATCTCCCTGCGTAGGTACTTTGTTTCTTTGATGCCGCTAGCCACTAGATTTCGCAGCCACTAGATTCCGCAGCTCTTCTACGCTTTTGATTTAAATAGAAATAAGATTTTGAGTTAAATCATTTGATCCGGGTGTTGCATTTGTTGGTTGGGCTACTTGGACATTGCGCTACTTTGTGTGTTTTTGAATTTTGGGGCTATTGTTGTTATCTTCGTGTTGCAAAATGGTTTTTTTGGTTGGTTAGTTTGGCTATCGTTAAATATATTGTTTGATGAGCCTGCAATTGATCGAATCAAAAAAATGTTCGATAACATACAATCAACTTTGTTTAAATTATAAAATGTTGTAGGTACATACGAACGAATAATAATTTTCTGAAACTTAAATGATAATGGAATCATTTGAAAGGCAACTTACTTGGAAAAAAATTTTGCATCTTTGTTAGTGTCGTTGATGTAGGTGTTGTATTTAGGTAATTTTTTAATTTAGATAATTCTGCAATGGGACTTGGAGTGTTGAATTTTGGGGCTATTGTAGATATCTTGGTGTTGCACAATGGTTTTTCTGATGGGTAAGTTTTGGCTTTCGTTAAACATATTGGTTGATGAGTCTGCAATTGATCGAATCATACAAAAAATTTCCATAACATACAATCTAAATTGTTAAGATTACAATTCATATCTACATATAATTGGCACCAAACATTATGTGAACCCACTTTTAGAAAATTAAATTAGTTGGTTTTATAAGTCTCCCTGAAACTAACGCGAAATATTCGTAACGAAAACGAAGCGTGGGTTTGGGAGAGCCTTTAAAATTGTTTTTAATAATTGAATGTGAAAAACTTACCCAAAATAAAAGCTCGAGCTGGTGCATCGCAAAAAAGCCAAAACGCGAACAATGTGCACTTGTTTCATTAAACCGATTAAAATTATCCAAATTTTCGTCAGAGGAATTAAAGTTAGAAATTAAATTTTCTTCAAAATGTATTGCTTGGTGAGATGATGTTGGTCTTGAGGTTGAAGAATATGTAATTTCTTTATCTTCTTCGAAATTTTTTTTTTGCTCGTTTGCAAATAAATGAAACATCGCGATTTATTTTACAATAATCACTTGAATTCATAATTAGGTAAGTATAATTTACTTTTGATTTTTTTAAATTGTTTTCTTTCTTAAGGGAATCTCTATTCAACAACTGTTGCGTTTGGCAAACGTTTAAACATTGAAAACAGATAACTGTTTTTATTGTCTTCTCTCTCCCTGTTTTCAGTCCATAAAAAATACTCACCATAGTACATCTTCTACGCTCTCTCTTTCTCGGTAAAAATTCTCAATTCTCGTTCTTTTTTGTGCATGCATATACAGAAAATGTGCTAATGTGTGTATGACACTCCGTTTTGAAACGATCTAAGAAAGACCGACAAAGTTGGGTCAGTGAATTTGCTTTGCTGGACATTGCATCTGTATATCAGTGGAACGACATCCAACGTTATTTATACGCGAGACGTTTGTGAAAGGGTGCTTCGAACTTAGCTATAGAATCAGAGAAAAACATTAATACGTGGAAAGGGTTGAAATCTATGTTAGAAAAAGAGTTCGGTAAAACTGTTTCGGGTTTATTGATACATCGTCAACTAGAATCACGACGAAAAAATAATAACGAGTCGTATTTGGAACACATGTTCCAAATGAAATTAATCGCGAATAGAGGTAACGTCGACGAAGAGTCTTTACTTTCATATATAGTCTCGGGCATAAATGATAGTACAACAAATAAAACGATTTTATATGAAGCAAAAACATTTAGCGATTTAAGGTCTAAATTTAAAATTTACCATGAAATGAAGCTCCAAAATGCAAAAACTAGGAAATGATAACCGTACACAAAAACCAAACTCTTCAATGCAGAATTTAAGAAGTCAACATAACGCACAAGTTCCGGGTTGCTCATCGCAGGTCTCGGAAACCCAAAAACGATGTACAACATGTGGAGCAAAAGGGCATCCTTCACATAGCTGTCCTCATAAAGACAAAGGGCCTCGGTGCTTCAATTGTAATGAATTTGGGCATTTGTCAAAACTCTGCCCAAAAAAGAACCTGGCTCAAAATTCAACCAAAGTTAACCGTGTTTCTTCGCCCATAGTTCGAATGCATATGAAAATAGAATCAATTTGTTTAGATGCATTATTTGATACGCGAAGCCAATTATGCTTAATACAAAACTCGGTTTTTTTTAAATGAATAAACAATTCGATACTGCAGGTTCTTTGCTAAAAGGTATAGGCCAAACGGTATATAAATAAATTGGTGCGGTAAAAATGACTGTCATTATCGACGATGTTCCCTACATTCTTACGTTTGACGTCGTCAATGATGAATGGATGTCTGAGGATGTACTAATCGGGACAGAAATTTTAGAATACGCGAATATGGTGATTGAAAACGGCAACGTTAGTTTTAAACGCAAATATGTTACGTGTAGCGATCAAACGGGAAGCGAAAATAATATTAATGAAATCGATGCTGAAGCTATAGTAACAGAAAATAGAAAATTTTATAATATAGACATAATACGCAATATACAAATAAAGGAAACAATATCGAATCTGGTTAATACGTATAGTCCCAAAAAACCGATAAAATCATGCGTGGAAATGAAAATCTTATTAGAAGATGAAAAGCCAGTCTTCCATCGCCCTAGGACTGCAAATTAAACGCAAAAATCGTTAAGGATAGATACCCATTACCAAGAATCGAAGACATTTTAGAAAACCTTTATAACGCGCGTGTTTTTACGAGTCTAGATCTTAGGAATGGATTTTTTCATGTAGACATTTACCCGGAAAGTCGGAAATTTACATCGTTTGTCACTACAGATGCTCAATACGAGTTCTGCAAGGTTCCTTTTGGCCTTTGCAATTCACCATCCGTTTTTTATAAAACTTACTGACGATGGAAGCATAGCTTCCGAAATGCATTTAAGTAAATAATTAAATAAAATAAGTGTTTTTAAGTTATTTAAAATAATATCTTTTACTTACTAAAATTTATCTTTTATTTGAAAAAAAAAAACGATAAATTATAAAATAATATCTTTTATTTATTTCATGAAAAAACACGTTAAAAATCTCCAATATCAAATAAATTTTAGTAGTTGGAAGAAAATTAAATAAAAACATCTAACACAACCAAGAGATACTGAAGAAATCTAGCTTAAGTCGATAAAGGTCAACCAGTTATTGGTAAGGAAGAAGAATCTAACTCAACATGCGAAATCTTATCGCAGATTTTTTAACAAGGAAGAACGACTTAAGTGGATATACGAAAATAATAATACTCCTTCGTGATATGGAATAACAGCCTTTTTAGAGTTGAGCTTTTTAAATTTGTAACATTTCATAAGCCATAACAGCTTATGTGTCTTTTTCGTTAATTTCTATACTAAAATTTCAAATCTGAGCTATCTTACCTTCTTTATTTTATAAAACAATACTTTTTCGTCAATTTTGCATACCAAAATCTTTTAAATAGGCAAAATTTTATTCCTAGACCGCATTTGAAATTTAAAAATGCTCTCCTGAAAAGTATGAAAAATCGACTTAAGCGGTTATGGCTTGTAACCACTGACATATGTACCTACATACCTATATTTACGCCATCCACTTGACACATTCCTTGCTTTGTGCAGTATCTACTTGCGTAAAATTTTTATTACTATTTTTTTTTTAATACATTCATTACCTAGGTGCGCAAAATTGAATCAAAACTATCCTTCAGCACGATAGTAAATATTTCAAAGACCTTGGAAGATATTTCTTCAATGACCTAGATGAACTCTGCTATTCCAAGCAAATGCTTGTTATACTTCGCCAAAGCTACTAAATGGCTTGAAAATACTTAACCCCTATTGATCTAGCCGACCAACAGGCACGAAATCGCTCCTCTTAACCAAGCGTCAAACAACGCTTAAATATATAAGACGGCAACGAATAAGAACGACTGAAAATGCGGTTGTGCATTGCGGTGGCGACAACCAGCGGAGAATGGGCACCTCGCCCATACACCAGCTGTTGCTGCCTCCGTTTTGAGCATCAGCATTAATAAGCCAACCTTGACTTACAAAAATGACCGAAAGCGCGGGTGTGCATTGTGGTGGCGGCAACCAGCGGAGAATGAGCACCTCGTCCATACACCAGCTGTTTCCGCCTCTGCGTTGTACATCAGCATTAGTAAGCCAACAAGCGTGACCGAAAGTGCTGGTGTGCACTGCGGTGGCGACAACCAGCGGAGAATGGGCACTCTGCTCGTACACCAGCTATTGCCGCCTCTGCGTCGTACATCAGCATTAGTAAACCAATTCGACTTACAAGAGTGACCGAAAGTGCTGGTGTGCATTGCGGTGGCGACAACCAGCGGAGAATGGGCACCTCGCCCATACACCAGCTGTTGCCGCCTCTGCGTTGTACATCAGCATTAGTAAGCCAACAAGCGTGACCGAAAGTGCTGGTGTGCACTGCGGTGGCGACAACCAGCGGAGAATGGGCACTCTGCCCGTACACCAGCAGTTGCCGCCTCTGCGTTGTACATCAGCATTAGGAAACCAATCGACTTACAAGAGTGACCGAAAGTGGTGGTGTGCATTGCGGTGGCGACAACCAGCGGAGAATGGGCACCTCACCCATACACCAGCTGTTGCCGCCTCTGCGTTGTACATCAGCATTAGTAAGCCAACAAGCGTGACCGAAAGTGCTGGTGTGCACTGCGGTGGCGACAACCAGCGGAGAATGGGCACCCTGCCCATACACCAGCTGTTGCTGCCTCTGCGTTGCAGACCGGCATTTAATAAGCCAACCAGACCTGCAAAAATGTCTGTAAGTGCGGGTGTGCACTACGGTGGCGACAACCAGCGGAGAATGGGCACCTCGCTAATACACCAGCTGTTGCCGCCTCTGCGTTGTACACTGGCATAAATAAGACACTTCCCTGTAACTTCCAGCTACATCTGCATCCACACCCTTAACGGGCTCTGTCATAGGACTCCAATCATAGGTTTTTTCTCTAGGGTATCACAATGGATCTACATTGATCTAAGTGTGACGGTAACAAGACCAACCGTCAGCCCACTAACCTAACCTAAGTGCTTTAACGACAAGAGACGACATTGAGCCATACAAAGACATAACAATTGACCCAACAATAGAAGGTGGAGAGGGGCTAGAAGTAGCCAAATGTTTACCACAATTCAGTGGAGAAAATTACGTTTCCTGGCGCACAGCACTAATAAATGCCATGAAGGTATACGAATCGTGTAAGGGCGGATCAAGATATTTTTCCGTAGTGAACATAGTGAGAAACAAAGTCGTAGGGAAAGCTAACGACGTCCTCACCAGTCATGGGACACCGTTAAATATTGGCGCGATTTTAGGTCGGTTAGATCTAACTTATACCGACAAAAGGCCTGTTCACATGCTACAAACCGAACTAGGCAATATGAGACAAGATAGGAAAACTCTTCAAGAATTTTACGATGACGTAACGAAAGTACTGACGCTTATTATTAACAAGACGATTATGAGTTATGGCCCTAGAACTGCCGAAACAGCATGTCTAACCGGGAGGGGAAGGCAAAACGCTCTTCGGGTGTTTGTTACGGGGCTTAATCAACCCACAAGTAATATTGTATTATCTCTCAACCCTGGGGATCTACCTAATGCTCTGGCGAGAGCACAGGAAATAGAGTCCAACCAAACAAATATGAGAAACTTGGGTCAACACCAGTCTAGACAACCTGGACCGAATTAATTGTTTGACCAGTCAATGACCAGGCCATTCCGTCAAAATAGAGGAACAAACCAGGATAACTTGCCCCACCAAAACAGGCAGTTTATGGATTCCTTTCAACAACGGAATAGACCATTGCAACAAAACCGCCATTCCAACAATTTTGGAAATGGTCTTAATCGACCTGAGAGGATGGACACATCGAGTGGGAATTTAGTGCCCTCGAGACAAGCCACGCCTCATAACTTTAATAATAATAGACCACAAAAGTCTAATAACACATTTAGTAACAACCCGTTTAAAAGAGACCGTACAAGTAGCGATCAGATAGCTACAAATAATATAAATATTAATAGACACAGGAGCAACGTATAATTATATAAAACCTGGGCTGTTCCCAAGTATGGAGCTTGAAACTCGAGTTAATAGCGTCCACGGAACCACCATCATCCGTACTTATCAAGACATAAATATCTTGGGAGTAACAGATAAATTTTACGAGTTAAGCGAACTCAAAGATTTTGACGCAATTATAGGTATCAAATTATTAAGGAAAGTAAAAGGTAATATAAATATCAGGGATCCAACGTTGGAATATGATCAGGCCATGATACCCTTAATATTCAACGAGACTTTGATAAATACTCTCAACATAAATAATGAAATTTCCACGAAAGAAAAATTAACTCTTATCTTAAAAAAATATCAAGGTGTCTTCACCGAGAACCCAAATTACCTTCCATATAACACCCGTGTGCAATGTAGCATAGATACTACTATCGACATAGCTGTTTGGACCAAAGGTTATCCATACCCACAATCAGTGGCGAACTTCGTGAATAAAGAAATCGAGAACTTACTCGAAAATAATATAATACAACCTAGCAGAAGCGCATATAACTCTCCTGTATGGGTTGTAGATAAAAAAGGTTTAGACGAAGGCGGTAAGAAGAAGCATAGACTAGTCATGGACTCTCGATTTACAGAGCGGTTTCCATCAGATTAAACTGAAGGAAAGCGATAGGGAGAAAACAGCTTTAAGCGTTAACAATGGTAAATACGAATTCCTTCGGATGCCATTTGGACTCAAAAACGCACCGTCAATTTTCCAGAGAACTATGGATGATATTTTCCGCGAGTATATAGGCAAATTTTGCCACGTCTATATCGATGACGTCATTATATACTCAGAAACGGAAGAAGAACACCTCGAACATATCGAGACAATAACTAAAGCCTTAAGCACAGCAAACATGAGAATATCGAGCGAAAAATCAAAATACTTCATGAAAGAAGTAGAATTTCTTGGGTACATCTTATCATTTAATTGTATCAAAATGGACCCAGTAAAAACTCGATGCATAGAGGAATTCCCACAACCGCAGACTTTACGTCAACTAAGATCTTTGTTGGGGTTAGCTGGTTATTACCGTAAATTCATAAGAAATTACGCGATGATTGCCAAACCCATGACCAAGTATCTCAGAGGAGAGAATGGTAGAACTGGCCAAAGTAATAGCAAAAAGATAACAATAGAACTCGATAAGGAAGCCATTAACGCATTCAAGATATTGAAAGACAAACTCTGCGAACAAGTTACGCTCAACCAACCTTTGAGATTTGAGCTAACTACATACGCTAGCAACTCAGCCATAGGTGCAGTGCTTAGCCAAAATAATAAACCAATTATTTTTATAAGTCGAACTTTAAGTAAAACCGAAGAAAACTACGCGAAAAACGAGAAGGAACTTCTTGCCATAATTTGGGTATTGAAGAACCTTCGAAATTATCTTTACGGTGTGAGTGGTATCCGCATATATACAGATCACCAAACATTAACGTTTGCCATTGGTGATAAGAACCCAAACGCAAAAATAAAACGCTGGCGCTCATTCATAGAAGAATACTCTCCAGAAATTATATACAAATCAGGTAAGGAGAACGTCGAAGCTGATGCTCTCAGTAGACAGGAACTAAATATGATGAACGAAGACGAATCGGAAGTAGGAACTGTTGACAGTGCAGAGAGTAGTCCCATTCCAGATATAAGAAGAGTAAACCAAAGAATTAATAATTTTAAAGTGCAATTAATTTTAAATGAATCACTTAACAATAATATAATTTTAAAAGAAATACACACAGGCTACCGGAGACATACAGTGCTTTTTAAAGATTTAGACATCGTTAGTAAAATTAAAATAATAATAAAAATAGGCTTAACAGTAGGAATTTATAGTACTGAGGAGATGTTCTTCAAAATTAGAGACAAACTTTTAGAAGAATTTCCAATAGTAAAATTTGTATTCTGTAACCAAATAGTTGATGATGTTACAGATAAAGAAGAGCAATTAGCTATTATCACTGCTGATCACAATCGAGCTCATAGACAAGCTGAAGAAGATTCTCTCAATAAACGCTACATGCGAAATCTGTAAAAAGAATAAGTATGAGAGACATTCTAATAAGCAGCCAATTGGAGAGACTCCAATTCCTGAAGAAGGGGAGAGCGCGTCCACGGAGATATATATTACTGTGAAAATGCAACATTTTTATCAATGACAGGTCCATTCTCGAAATTCTTAATAACAACCCAAGTGCACTCAAAAACTGAAGCAAAAGATAGAATGATCGAACTACTTCCGGTTTTCGGTAATGTCAGAACCTTGATGACCGATAATGAGGCAGCATTTTGCTCACCTTCTGCGAAGTGTGCATATAACCTCCTAAACATTACCCATAAAACAACACCGCCAGCTCACTCAAAGAGTAATGGAACAATAGAAAGAATTAACTCCACATTGACAGAACTCATTACAATAGTTAAAGAATCTACACATATAACAGACATCAAGGACGTCATGACTCTAGCTACAAAAAAATACAACGAAACAATTCACACGGTAACAGACAAACGACCAACGGACATATTCCACAATTATATATATAATGGTGACACAAAAAAGAAACTCCAAACACACCAACAAAAAATGTTAGGATATTGTAATAAAAATAGGAAAAATAAAACATATGAAGTAGGCGAAACAATTTTTGTAAACAATGGACAGAGAAGAAGTAAGAATAAACCTTTATTCCAAAAAAAGAAAGCTAAGGAAGACTTAGGGAATATAGTCATAGATTCAAATAACCGAAAAATTCATAAAGATAATATTAGAAATTAAATTTACAGATGATGCTTCTTATACTGACGCTAGTCGCCTCAACTTTAGCGCAACAAATTGCTGACTACACCAAAGATGAATTAATTTTAATAGAAAACGGTAAAGTCGCGAAGACTTCGGGACGGTGAGATCTATAAAGTCATCAACTTAACTTCCTAATCCGAAGTATTAGATAGATTTAGAGCCAAAAAAGAAATTCTAGAAATTATTGACCAGGAGTTAGGAGTAGCCGGCAAACTACTCAACGAACTATCTATCAGGAGTAGGGAAAGCAGAGGTGTCAATGAAATAGGCACACTTTGGAAATGGATCTCTGGTAGTCCAGACCACGATGACGCCGTTAGAATAAATTTAAAAGTGCAGGAATTATTAAGGTCAAACAACAGACAAAAAAACATCAATAAACAATTATTCAACAAGTTAGACAGTATGTACAGAGATACTAATAGTAAAGGAACTACAGAAACTAAAATAATAAAATATATAATTATAGAACTTAGAGAAATAATAAATACTATTAATTTAAGTAAATCAAAAATACTTAATACTCTATTGTTAGATTTAAGTGAAATAAAAAAACATTAAGGAGCAAGAAAAAGTAAGCACTAGATGCTTCTACTTTTAAAAATTGAACAAAATAATATTATCGTTATGTTTGTCAAATACCCCAAAGTAAAAGGGTTAAGAAACCACTATCTAAGCAGAAGTAACAATGTAAATGGTGGAAAAATTATAATATTAAGCGAAATACTTAAATATAAGAAAAATTTTATAAATCAGAATGCAAAAAGGAACTCAACCACCACTATTGTAAAATCGATAGAGAAACTAGTTGTTTAACAAACCTTTTAAATAAATACAAAGCAAACTGTACCAAAATCAAAGAACGAAATCAACCGATAAAAATAATTAACGAAGGAAATATTGTTTTAACGGGAAACCACATTGTTAACGAAATAGAATTATAAGGAATCAATTTGATCCAATTTGAACAGAATGTGTCTATTAATGGCAAAATTTATTTGAATTCAGATAACCAAATACTAGAACATATTAAGTTAAGCAAGCCAACTCAATTCCAAATTCTCAAATACATTGCTTCACAAGACGAGAAACTTATGTACACAAATCTTGATCATATAGAACCATTTATAACAGATCTCAAAGAACATCCCGTATTGTGGGGAATATGTATTAAGTTGTTCCTTGTAATATTGATTTACTCTGTTTACAAAATAATCAAAATAATTCAAGTTTATCGCACAAACAGAATCAAACATGTCACTTGCCCAAGCACGATCGAGCCGGTCGCAATAGAGATGGAGGAATTCATGGACACTTCAAGATCAAGGGCACAGGAGATGTTGAGCGAAAGCTTTGAACAATCTTCTTTCGACCAAGGGGAGAGTTAACACATGGTGACCACATGGGTCAACAAGTGTTCGATGAAACACTACACCAACCCCGAAATAAGATCGTGATCATCGTAAAATTGATAATTTATGACCGAAGCCAACAGAAACAGATAAAACAAACAGCAATAGAAAATAGATAAAGAAATAGTTTATGACCGACGCCGCTGATAGCAACCGTTATCCGAACCATCAAGGAGAACAAGACCATCAACGACAGGCAGTTCGATTCCAAGTGCATACAACACTTATTAAAATTATATTGTATTGAATCGTAGAAATAGTTTTGAATAAAGTTATTTTTTTAAAACAATACAGTGTTAAAGAATTAATTTAGTATTCTAACAATAAGTCTATATACTTAACTATAGGTTATGTTATATTAATTATATATGTAACATCTTAGTATATTTGTAAGTACCAAATGACCTATATATTTGAGTGACTTCTGTCTTTTTCTTTTACATTAAGATCGCTATCCATCACGATCCACAGAAGAATGTGTGTATATACTTTCCATAAAAAAAACCTGAGGAGTCAAGAATCAACAAAACAAATAATAAAGCTCATGACTTCTTTTTTATTAAGAAAAAGAGAACTGAAAGAAAGAGAATGCATCACCACCCAGCGGCATTTGTTTGAAGCAAACTTCTTTGTGTGCGTGATAATGAATTGTTTTCAGTTTAAAAACGCAAAATATACAACTTTTACAAAATTAAAATTCAAAAAATAGTGTTCAAAAACACTATTTTGTTCTTTAAATTTAATAAAAAAAAATAAAAAAAAAAAAGTTTTATCAAATATGTAGTTGATTTGTACCACTTTGAAAATTTCCTCAATATTTCATAGTTTTGTAAATTTTTTTTGGGAACAAATAAAATAATAAAAAAAAACGAAAAACGGTGTTCAGTATTGAGATCTATTGTCTCTGGAAAAAAAATATAAAAAAAAACAAATATTTAACGAATTTCCCATTCATATGCGTAAGCATCGTACTAAATTTTATGATTTTTTCACTTGCCTGGTGATTTTGAGTCAAAAATAATTTTTTATTTTTTTTAATCTACAAAAGTAATTTACCTTACATTTTTTCTATCGATAACCATTTGTTTCATTAAAAAATATGGAAAACTCTGAAAGTTATACAGTTTAGCGCAAAACCCCAACCTATTTTTTCAAGGGACACATACCCTTAACAAAACGTTATAAAATTTTAATTTATTTTGTATTAAAAAAAATGAAAGAATAACTTTATAGAAGATACAAATTTAAGATGTTGAAAGTTTGGATGATAAATTAACAATGTCACAAAATGTCAGTTTTGCCTACGAAGAAATCTCGCATGCGATATTCTTTAATCAGCTGATCAGAATAGTTCAAAGACTCTTTGGTTAAGTTTAAATTCTCTATATACATTCGTGTCTGTATTTTAGGCTTGTGCGTTTAGTTCACTTCAAAGAGAGCTCTGTTTATACATACTTTTCTATACATTCTAAAAATATGTGCACGACTGGGTCGCGATCACACTGGGTTTTTAAAGTTTTAATCATGTCGATTATGGAATCCGCAATACTCGATTCGCAGTAATTCGCAGTGCAGTGCTCTCTTTTCTCTTTACCCATTTGTCGGAAATGGAAAAGAGAACACTGTATTGAGAATCACTGCGGATCCAGTATTGCGGATTCCATAATCGAAATGAATATTTCGAAAACTATATTTATCTTAAAAAAGAAATTAATTAGTAATGAGAGCCTATATTGTATACCACCTGCTTAAAACGTAGTTAAGTTTAAGGTAGTATTATGCGAGTTGGTACATTTATTTATGAACAATACAGCACCGTGTTGGAAATATGCATGGAACTTACAGTTTAGACTGAAAAATTGTAAAAAAAAAAATGTGTAAATAAACATAAATTGATTAAACAACCTCTGAAATTGTTTTGACACCAATGCAATGTACATCATCCGATTTCTTAAAGAAATCTCAATTTATGAAAAAAAAAAAAAAAATTGAAAATTGGAGCGGTTTTTTAAAAAAATAATTTTTTATATATAAAATTTTGAAAAAATTGATACAAAAAAAAAAATGTTTACACAATTTTTTAGTGTTTATTAATGCGGAGTTAAAAAATTATTTAAAAAAAATATTATCTACCCATTTTCGATGACCTAAATAAATTGAATATATCTTTTTCCACACCTCTCTGAAAAACATAATGTATAACTGCATTTTAAATTTTAACTGTTTTTCCATACATAAAAGGAAAACTAAAATATGAAAACAGAAAAACTCGTCAACACTTTTTTCTCTAAAATAGAAATATTTGTTATCAAAAGCTCTTAAAAAGCAAAAACCAAAGAATATGTCATATGAATTTCCATCAACTGGGCAATGGTAACTCTGATTCAATGTTTTTTTTTTTAGTAAACACAATGTCAATAAGGATCAGCGTTGCCGATGTGGCACGATCGTGCCATTTTTACACGGAAATTTTCTCGTGGCACGGTGGCACGAAAAGTTTCAATATGGCACTTTTTTTTTCATTATTTTACCTAAATTTAAACTCATACACCCAAATTAATAAACGTGGAAAAGCGAAGGGTTAGGTCTTATTCCGTGGACTAAGTGCAAAATGTTATGAATAAAAGAAAATTTCTGAAAAGTGAAGTGTACTAAGTTAAACCACCGGAGAAGGTGGTTTAGCGTAGGAATAAGAACCAGATGTGTCAAATTTATTCCAAAATAAAAAAATACCTAAGTGAAGATTGCTAATTTAACTTTGAATAAAATTAATAATGTCTGCTAGATTTATCGAGTTTTTAAACTTTTGATTCTAATTATTGGACAATCAGCCATCAACCACCATAAAAAGAAAACTATACAAAAATACATGTATATGATCTAGTGGAAGTGCTAAGTGAAGTGGATTTAAGAAAGAAATATATGTAGATTTTCCAAGGAAAATATGAGGAAACTCATTGCGGTTGTTCACGATGACCTAAATGAGGACCCAAGAGGTGGACATATTTCTGTCGGTTTTCAAGTTATGGCTTCCATCAGATACATTCCATTTAAATAAATAAAAACAAAACTTATTATGAACTTGCCAAAAACTCCTGTTTCTGGAAAATACCTACACGAATAGAGGAAGCGATTTTTTGTTTTTTTTTTTTTTGTAATAGTATTGAATTAAAATTTATTTTTAAAGAATAACTTGAGTTTTTTTCATATGGCACGAAAATGTCACATATGACACGTTTTTTTAAAGCACGAACATTTTTTTTTCTTTTTTCTTTGCTTTGCAATGGCTATCTTATCATTTTCTGTATAGGTGCTTAAAATTTCCTGTTGCATAAAATTGAGCTTATCAGCAAATGTTGTCTCATTTGAGCTTTCCATAATATTATACAACTCATTTCGAGCGATTAACCTCAATCAAGAAGGTCCTATTTATATATTTAAAGTAAATGAGCAAAAAAAATAGTTTCCAAATAAGGCATGTACCAACAAACAAAACACAATATTTTACGAAAGGGCTCTTTGGGGCGGCTGAATCCTTTTCAACACACATCAATATTTATAACTTCATAAAACAAAACAAATTTTTTTGCTTAGAAACACTTAGAAACATGTTAAAATGCTTTTTAAACAAAAAAGAAACGCATATTTTCTAACAATTCACGTAATGCTAAATTATACCCTGTATACACACAAAACCACATGAGTTAAATCCAAAACATATGTTACATAGTTAAATAAATACCCGGTCTGCAATTATCCATAGTTATTGAAATTAAAAAAACAAATTTATAAAAAATACAAAACTTTCAATTATGCACTCAATTGGCGCTTTCTCCAAAAGTGATTTGACATTTTACACAATTGTTAACTTTCGACTGCTCGCGTTGCACTCTTTGACAAGATAAAGCCTTGTGTGTTTTAAATTTTCATTTGTTTACTATTAAGCTTCAAAAAAAATAACAAACCAGGGTTGGTAATCGAAAACAAAAAAATACCATTTTGGCCAAGAATTGGCCCAATATACTCCTCTGTGCGCTGATAAGGATTGTTTGCAAATTTGCGATCAGTGTCCTTTCACCCGGGGAGCAGATAGGTCATGGTGGGTTATACGTGAGCTCAAAGAAGTATACACAAACAATTTAAATGTAACTCAGTGATTCTGTTTCACAGCACATTTTGAAATAGTATGACGCATTCACAAAGTGACATAAGGCCATATTCCAACTTATGGCCTTTTGACTCTTTTATAAAGTGACATAGGGCCATATGGCATTATGTCAATTTCAACCGTCCTTCCTTGTTTGATAAATAAAACTGGCCAAATGTTTTTGTCCAACACTTGAACTGTAATTCAGTTACGGCATATAAATAAGTGAGGTATGTATGTATGCTGTAACTCCCCTGCTTGGGCACACTATAGGATTTGGGGTAGGTGCGAGGTTGGGTGTATGCAAAGTTTCTTTTGCATTTAGAGATTTTGGATTAAAAAAAAAAAACAAATCAAATTTTTTTACTTTACGAAAGTATTATGAGGCCATAGTTAGATATGGCCTTAAGTCGCAAAAAAATATGGCACTATAATGACACTTCGTCAATACGACAAAAGGCCATTTATTCGAATATGGCCTTATGTCACTATGCTAAAGCGTCGTTAGACCATATTTTGTAATATGGCCCTATGACGCATGGCCTTATGTAACGGCACCATTTGACCCAGCCTTGAACGTTAGTTAATCCGCTGAAAGTGAAACCATTTCAAATTCGTATATACAACGAATGCACCTCTTTGAATGCTTGATCCAGAAACGACACGAGTGTCCTTATGATGTTTATCAACGTTGTTATGCCCATTACTAGACGAACAACCAGTAACGTTATTAGGATGTTTTTCACCAGCAGCTTTTTCATTAATAGACGCATCAACACCAACAGCAATAACTTTATCGTAAGCAACGACATCATGTAAATCAGTGTTAGCAGTGACGTCATTGTTAGCAACAATAGAGCCAGAACGTGCGAAAGCAACAGCACCATTAACATTATCCGTGCTACCAACAACAACACCAATATTCGCAATAGGAGGAGTAGCAGTACCCATCATAATCAGATACCACGCCAGCACCAACTTCAATTACACGTAGCTTTAGCATTGCCGACATTGTTAGCAACAAGATGGCCAGAACCTGCGATAGCAACAGTACCATTAACATTATCAGTGTTATCAACAACAACACCAACATTCGCAATAGCATGAGTAGCATCACCCACGTCATTATCAGCAGATACCAAACCAACAACAATTTCATTTACATGCACCGCAATGTTAACATTGTCCATGACAAAAACATCATCATCGTCATCAGCTTCAGAGTTTAAGTTACCTTCGCCACATTTCTCGTTAGCAACGATCACACTCGAGTTTGTGTTAGCAGAGTCCATTTGAGTTGTCGTTTTGTTGGTGTACGAAACTTTCGTTGGCTTTTCATTGGTATCCCTCTTTAGATTAGAAATAGGTTTTGATGAAGAGTTACTAGGAGTACTCTTAGTTATAGATGATGTAGTTTTTGTAATTGTTTTGTTAACAACCTTTGATGTTGAGGCGTTTTTATGTATCAACGATGTACGCAGCAACGATGGTGATTCAGAGTGAGGAGATAATCCAAGTGAACCACGAGGTTCTTTCTTGTTCAAAGGTCTTTGGCAGCGACTGTGTTACCTCTGAAAATTTTCATAAAGTGTCAAAGAAGGTGTCCGAGAAGAAAAAAGGTGTCCCATAGAAATGTCAATTAAAACGCAGGTCAAATTAAAGTTTTTATTATAACAATTAAGAACAAAAAAATATTGCATAAATTCAGGTAACATACGCGATTTACAACTAGAAAAATTGTTTAGAAAACAGTTTTAAAAAGTTTTCATATTTGATATCACATTATTTCTTTGATATTTGTTCTCTATACTTTTGTATAAGAACATTACTAGGAACCCATTCTTCTACTCCTAACTCCAAATCTTTGCCTCTTAAAACATTTAAAGCCGAAAGCATTGAATGGCACGTTTCAATTTTTAATTTATTAGTAAGTTTGTTTTTCATAAGTGTAGGCTTGGAAAATATTCTCTCAGCACATGCTCTGCTGTGCGGCAAAGTCAATAGTTTTCTTACAAATTAGTATAAGTTTGGATACATAAATTCATTTAAGTGGTTTTTTTAAGTTTCCTATTTTGAACCAAAATTGTTCTATATTTTTAATTTTAAAAATAGGTACTCTCAAAATCAGCATCATTAGCTTTTAACTCTTAAGCTTTATACTCTTCTATTAAATTTTCGGGATTAGAAATTAAATTTTCAAATTCTGAAACCAAATCGAAATAATTGAATTCATTTCCCAATTTTATAACTTCTGGGTCCAAGAAACGTAACAAGACAATAGAAAAACTTTTGTTTTCTGTAGTGTGAGTGTGTGGTGAATTGCATCTAATTATACAGATCGTGTGTCGTATCAACAGAGATTTTTATATAAAAGAATAGAGATAGAAATAGATAGTTTGGTGAAGGTATTTTTTATTTTGGTTGTTTGCGACGGGTTGCGTTCCATTTTTCGAACAAATTGTTTGTTTTGCTTAAAATAGTGTCCAAAGAGTTGCTAGATTTATAAAAAGTGTCCAAATCGACTTATTTTTGAAAAGAGGTGTCCTGGTGTCCGAACGCTGAAAAGGTGTCAAACTGACACTAAAGTGTCCCCAAAGTTAACCTTGCCAGCGAGTACTCTGCCTAAATTTTCTACTTAGATTAAGAGATGTTTCTGCATTTACTTTTGACTGGTGTTCGTAGTCATCACAATTTGTCCATTTTGAAAATAAATAAAACCAAGAAAAAAGAAAGACAAACAATAAACAATAGAATCAAACGAAAACAATTCAATCAAAACAAATAACTATGTGTCAGTTTGATGTTTTTGAGCCAATAGCCGCAAGTTAATTAGCCAGTTCACGTTTCTGAGATCTCACTAAGCAAACTTCTGTCAGCTCCGCTGAGGAGAAAGAGAAACCTGAACAAAATTTCTTCTTTAGAAATTAGAAATCAAAAGCACTCTCAATCTCTTTTTTATAAATTGATCAACTGTGGCAAAAAATAATTGTCGAATCCAAAAAATTTCAGTCTTAGGTTTTTGACAGCAAGAGTGAGGAATCTTACTGAGGAATTACGTCAGATTTCTGAAATTGTTGAGATCTCATGGACAGTTGTAGAATAGTGGTTCTGCCTCGGTTCAAGATTTTAACTCACCGATTTCGGCGGATTAACTAACGTTCAAGGCTGGGTCAAATGGTGCCGTTGTTGTTGTTTAACCACTTAACAAGATCGTTGTTGCGAGTTTGCAGTGTTGTTGTTGGGTTGTTCCTCACCTGCCTATAGGTATTTCAAGGAAATAGAAGAAAAACCTACGTTTGTTGCAAAATATATCGACGATATAATTGCGGTGATGGATAAACGGAATATTAACAATATTCTACGTATCCTTAACGGATTCCACCAGAAAATTCAATTCACTGTTGAAATGGAACAAAACAAAGCGATAGCTTTTCTCAAAGTAAAAGTACATCGTGAAAATAACCATTTTATATTCGACTGGCATCAAAAAAATACAGCATCGGGGAGATTAATAAACTTCCATTCCAACCAAGCCAGACACATCATAATAAACAGTGCATCCAATCTCGTGAGTAAGGTTTTCACACTGAGTGATGAAAGATTCCACTCTGTGAATGAGAAAAAAGTCACAAAAATCCTCATCAACAATGGCTATCCTTCAGCTATAATTCGTGGTCTTCTTTTGAAAGCACAGACAAAAAATTCCCCGTGAACAAAATAAGGATCCGATTAATGGTTACTTCAAGAGTATGGTTTACGTGCCAAGTCTTACTGAGAACTTCAAAGAAGTCATCAGCAAAAATGTGACTGACGTCACAAATCAAATAAAACCCTTCAAATCAAATAAAACCCTTGCTCACCTTTATACAAAACTTAAGACTAAACCAGACAAAGATAAACGAACAGATGTCATCTACAAGATCGATTGCAATGGCAAGCCAAATGAACCTTGCAACCTATGCTACATCGGCACCACCAAACAATTCCTCCCCCAACGTATCTCAAATCATAGATCTGACATAAAATCAAATAATCCTGCGAAGACAGCCCTGGCAAGCCATAGCATCGAAAGCGGTCATTCTCCAGATTTTGATGGTGTCAAAGTTCTGCAGACGGAGAAACATGTATCGAAACGATATACTCTGGAGACATTACACATAATAAACAACAACAACATGAATAGAAAACAAGACACACAAAACATTTCCGCTGTCTATTGCTCTTTCGTTTCATCTTCATAAACGTTAATCGTTATTTCAAAATTAATTTCTTTGTTAAATAGACTAAACTTCATTTGAAGTACTCTTTATTTTATAAATGATTTAATAATCATTCAATGTTAAAATTAAATTTATAACACATAAATAGTGAGTGTACACTTTATTGTTTAAATTGTTAAAACATTTAATGTAACAAATGTATTATTTTTGTTTTTTTTTGTCGTAATAAAGTTCCCCTGAAGAAGGCAGCAACCCCTGCCAAAATGTCGGGAAAGCAATGTAAACTAATTGTTTCATTGCAAAAACTACAGTGACCAAAAAAGCCGAGGGAAAGATTTATAAATCAATTCCACTTATCAATTACATTCCAAATTGGTCAATAAATCATCTTTAGAACGAATTATGGCATTAATGAACCAATTCAAGGTCAATTAAAGAGTTCAATGAATTAAATAGTCATATTGACCTAGCATTCTCCAGAGATAAATTCAAAATATGTTTGTTTTACTTATTTTTATGATCGTTAATATAAATTTATTTTTCTGTAAATATTTTAGTATGTAAGTATTTAAGATATTGTATCTGTTGAGTCTGAAGCTCGTAGATGAAAATAAATAAATAAATAAATTAAAAAAAAAAAATTCATTATTAGATCTGAGATACCACAGAGTTGCAGTCTTAATGTGTTTATATATATATTTTTGGGTAGCAGCAGCAAAACTAATGAGTCGGATACTTGTTCGGCATAGGCCATGGCGGTCTCTTCCAACTGCAGCCTTCCAACGTTGAATTTCCTCCTAATGGTTGATGTTCGCCTACTAGCTTCCATGGATATTCGCACGCGCAGCTTGGCACCAACCAGGTAGTGATCCGAGTTAATGTTGGCTGATCTGTATACGTACGTACACCCAGAATGCTAGAGGAGTTCCTTCCGTCGACAACAACATGATCGATTTGTTTGCAGGTTCGATCATCGGGGGACCTCCAAGTGCCTTTGTGGATATCAAGACGGGGAAATCTAGTTCTACTCAACACCATGTTCTTTCCCGCTACGAAGTCACTCTCTCGCTAACCTCTCGGAAGCTTAAGACCCTTTGCCTAAGTTTTCCTCTGACAGCAAATCCACATCCAAACAAACGCCTTTTTCCATCGAGTAAGCACTTCCCATAGTAGAAATCGCAGCCTTCTATCTTCCTCTCGCCTGGGCCATTCCATCGCATCTCCTGAAGGGCTGTTACATCAGCTTTGATTTTGGTGAGGGCATCGGCAAGCTGTTCTGCTTTGTGTGGCCGGTTAAGTGTACGTACATTCCATGTACATACACGTATATCATTGTCCGGCTGGTTCTTCAGAGCGATATCTGTTCTTTTGCTCCTACTTCCTGAGAAGATAGCTCAGTTGTCACAGCTCTGGATCCGATGGATCCACGTTCGTCATTAGTTCAACGAATTAAAACAAATAAAAAACTTACGCTGAGCGTTTAGTGTTGAATGTTAGAAAGAGTAAAGTAAGAGTAAGACCGTTAGAAGTTTTTATTCAAATATTCATATTTTCTTTGTTTCCTTTATTTTTTGTTTTTATTTTTTTAATAATTTTATATCTATTTTTAGATACAAATGTTAAGTATTTTTAAGAAAACATATTGGACTTTCATAGTAATAAAAAAAATGTACTTAATAACGTGTTTTTGTGAAAAAATCATATCGAAGTCATAAAAACAACCTAAAAAAGCTTAAAAAATGTGCTAGAAAATAATTTGCGGGAAAACCGTTATCCACACAGAAAAAAGTTGTATGGTAGATAAAAATTTCTAACTGTTTTTGTTTAAATAAAAAAAAATTTCAAAAATTGGTTGTAGTTTGCCAAAGTTAGAGCCAGTCAAAAGAAAAAAGAATAAAATTCATAAAAACCGTTATAAGTCGAAAACGAAGCGAGAACGAGAAAATTGCCTCTTAAGTTTTTCGACTTGAAATGATCTCAGGAACTCATGTTTTTCTTCTGAGGCGGTGATTTCGGGACACCCTGTATATCTAAAAAAATATTTTTTAAAAGAACCGCTCCAACGATTTTCAACTTTTTTCTTATATCAGATGATAGTTTTGTAAAGTATTAAGACTTTAAAACCACAGTGTGATCATACATAAGAAAGTTCGTCCGACCCACTCTTGCATTTTATTCATTTAGGTCCATCGTCAGTTTTTCGACATTACCGTATAGTTGAGTATATGACTATGGTGTCACTTTGAATGAGAGTGAATTAACTCATTTTTAATTTTCGCTGTCGGTGACACCGATTCGATTTAGACACAAAATATAAACTTTAGTCAACCAAAACTTGCTGAGTCCACGTCATGTCAAATATTTGTTTAATAATAAAAAAATTAAAACTTGGGGTGATATATCAATTGGTTGGCTGCACCCCTTTGACAAAATCCCTAACTACGCCAATGCTTGTACTCCGTTAAAACTGCCACTCATAGCAGAAGCACCACTGTACCCTTGTCCAATCAAATTGCTGCAATTTATGCCCAGCCTATGGTTTGAAGTGCAGAGAGAATTGTTCTGGCTAAATATTTTCTCGTAGTTTGAAGCAAAAGGGGTTATGTCGTTTGCGTTTGTATTTAAAAATTGTCATGGGTGGGTACGGTAAGTACTTTACTATGTATACTCTTTATACTAAAATCAGAAAATTTTGAACATTATTAATAACTACAGCAGAAATTTGAGTAAAATATCATACCTACTGAAGCGAAAAAGTGTGATTTAGAAATGCACTCGTCAAACATTAGGGGGGGATCGAACCCCTGTGATCCCCCCTGGCCACGGCCTTGGTTTGAAGCAACTAAATCTTCAGCTAGAGGACGCGCAATGAGGCAATGTGTATGGGATACAATCATCGCTTTTAAATACTTTTATGTTTGAAGAATGCGAAGGAACGATAATTGTAAAATGTTTGAAAGAGAAGAATATATATTGCAACCATTGGAACACTAATTTTGAAAAACTATAATACAATGCAAAGATTGGCAATCATCAAATAACAGTCTCCTCAAATGTGTTCAATCCTTCGATATCTTCTGACTTCTCACAACGATAGAAACTTAGCAGATACGGTATGCAAAAAGAATGGAGTTGAATTGCTCTAATTGTTCAAAATACACTGTTTTACAATTCTTAATGGCTGTACAGAAGAAGATATGGAAGGCCACCTTACTTTCATTGGTGGTCAGGGAAAATCTGTAATTGACTTTTGTGCTGTAAATGAAGAATGGTTTAATCGAGTCACTAGGTGTGAAGTTAAGTGTAAAACTTTCCCAGATCACATGCCTAGTGTTATGAAATTTTCAAGCGAAGCACCACCCGCTGTGTGAGGCTTGATCCCCCCCAAGTAACATCGTTGGAGCTTTTAGAAGCAAAATTGTTCTTCTACAGATCTAAGGTAGTAAAATCTGCAGCTATAGCACTGTAAAAGATTATTTCACAGCTCTTTACATTTGATTTAAAAAATTTGCTCCATAATTGAAATTTAAGAACCCTTTTAGCTCCATTAACTTTATAACGCTTCAATATGCTCCATAAACACTTCATACATCTACTAACGAGCAAATTCTCAATTTCAAAAATTTTTGAGACATTGTAGAGCTGCTAACAACACATGTCCAAAATAATGACGCTTGATCTTCTAAAATGTCAAAAAATAGCATTTATTGAGCTACACAAAAAACGCCTGTGGAGTTGAATTAGTATATTTGCACACAAATACTTCGTGAAGCGCATGCGCATTTTCAAGTTTAAAAAATTCTTTAACAGAGTGGATATAAAGCTGTATATAAAACCTCTCTAAAAAATTCTCTAGCACACATGTTATAGGGTGTTCCATACTAGAATACAAAAAAAATAATTATTTAAACAAGAAAAATTAAACAAGTTTAAAATAAATTAATTAATTTCACTCTGCATCATGTGTCGTTCTCGTCACATTCGTTATTAACACTTTATTTGATGTCAATTTCGTTTGTAAAAATAAGCTTTGAGACTTTTATTACGTAGGTACATACAAAAATATTCCGAGGTTCTAAAATACATTCTTGGAATAAAATATTCTTGAAATAAAAAACTTCGTTCAAAAAAAACAATTTTTTTTTACAAATTATCCATTCCCCGTAACTTTCAATTTCTGAAACACCCCTTTTAGTCCGGGAAATGATGACATATTTTAGTCAGGCATCGAAACAGGGCTAATTTTTTGTTATATGGTTAATTTGGTGTTATAATAGAGATTAGTGAAAGTCAGCTGCGGCACCTTGGGTGGGTTTGGGTACAGCAGCCCCCCAAACATGTAAAAAAAAAGATGGTTGGTGATTTTAACAGAGCTGAAATTTGGTGGGATTATAGTTCATACATTATATTATACAAAAAAATTGTCAGCTGGATGTAAGCGGGTGGAAAGTTTGTCAGCTGACGCATTGAAATATGCACCTACAGAAACACGGTTAAAACACTTGCGCACACTTCATTATGTCAGCTGACGGCTTTTCCCCTGACATATAGCCAGCAGTGTATAAAGTATTGTTTAAGCTATTATTATACCAAATTTCATGTTTGTTAGTATCATATTTCAAAAGTTATTCTACTAAACGTGCATTACATGCATCCATTTAAAATCGTTATATAGACTTTTTGTATGGCACACTTTATCTATTGAGCGGAATTTCTTATATTTGAAGCTTTATTTTATAGACAGTAATCAAGGGCTTTATAGAAAATATTTTAATTAAATTATTCAAAATCAAAGAAATGATTTTACTCATTGAAATTTTAAAATTGCTGAGGCAAGAAAGAATAGTTATGCTGAAAATCAAATATCTCAAGGCTGGGTGAATTGATTTACTTTATTTTATTACGTAATTAAAGGCTGATATTTCCTCTAAAAAATAAAATATAATCAAACTCTATCTGGCAAATATTTTTCGAGAAATTAATAATTTTTGATCTTTATCATCGCCAAAACAGTGTTTTTTATGCTCTTACCTTGTGACTCAAATTTGATCACTGGGGGAGAGTACGATAACTTAGCCGCCAAAAATTAATAACGGTTTTTTGAAGAGGGGTCAAAAACAAGCCTTTCTTACTCTGGAAGGGGGGGGGGGGGGTTGTTATCTCTCCCCGTTTAGGAAGTAGGGGCAATTTACGAAAAAAAAATTACTTAAAATAAAAAAAAAAATTAAAAAACGACGGTAGATAACACTTACAATGAAGTACTATACCGGTTTTGAAAGTAATAAATCTATTTTTGAATCCTAAATAAATTAAATTATTTATGTCAATAGTTTTTGAAAAATTATAGAAAATGTTTAGTTTAAATAATAACGGTTATACTTACAATTCAGTATTACGCCTAATAATAATACATACTCTGTTCTATAAGCTAGTTTTTAAATCAAATAATATCTAGCATAGAAAAAACGGGTTTCGAACTCAAAATTTGGAAACAAAAAACATAAAAAAGTTTAAAGTGTATTTTTTTAAATTTTAAAATTATACAGCTTTTTTCCCAAATTCGTTGCTCTTATTAATTCTTAATCAAAAAGTAGATGAAACTAGAGAAAATTAAAAATTACTAAAACTACTTTTTTATGAGATTTTTGTTTTTTTAGTATTAATGATGATTTCATTTTGAAGATTAATGTTGATGTTAGGTTCATCTTTGTAAGTAAAGTAGAGCAATTCAATTAGGGTTACAGTTGCATTATTAATACGACACAAACATACATATTAATAAATTATATAAATTTTCTGCAGCCGTTTTATATAATATTTCAATAGGCATTGGTTTTTCTCATTTTTTAGTACTTTTTTTTTTTAAATTGCCCCTACCTTTTAAACGGGGTGAGATAGCCCCCTCCTCCCGAAGTAAAAAATGCTTGTTTTTGACCCCTTTACAAAAAACCGTTATCAATTTTTGGCGGCTAAGTTATCGTACTCTCCCCCAGTTTGATTCGCAAGGTAAGAGCACAAAAAACACTGTTTTGGCGATGATAAAGATCATGTGCATGTATGCACGTTTAGTAGAATAACTTTAGAAATATGATACTAACAAACATGAAATTTGGTATAGTAATAGCTTAAACAATACTTTATACACTGCTGGCTATATGTCAGGGGAAAAGCCGTCAGCTGACATAATGAAGTGTTCGCAAGTGTTTTAACTGTTTGTTTTTACTGTTTCTGTAGGTGCATATTTCAATGCGTCAGCTGACAAACTTTCCACCCGCTTACAGCCAGCTGACAAATTTTTTTGTATAATATAATGTATGAACTATAATCCCACCAAATTTCAGCTCTGTTAAAATCACCAACCTTTTAGTTTTTTTTTTACATTTTTGGGGGGCAGCTGTACCCAAACCCACCCATGGTGCCGCAGCTGATTTTCACTAATCTCTATTATAACACCAAATTAACCATATAACACAAAATTAGCCCCGTTTCTATTGGTCACCAAAATCTGTCATCAGCTCCCGGACTAGTTTTTTTCTAGTTATTATTTTTTTTTGCCAGTTTAATATTCTGAATTTCGAAGGCGCGTTTTATTTAAGCAAAGTACCGGCAATACGTTTGTGCAAAAATTTAATTCGCACATAAAATTCGCTAACATTTAACCGAAAAATATTAACTTCTTTTATTATTTATTTTCGTATAGGATATTATAATTTGCATATCTCACAAAATAATTCATTACACATAGATACTTTCATATACATACATATTACTCAAACCAATACAAACAAAATTTTTCCAAAGTAGTTCTTTAAAATTATATACCATATGCCTTCAGAGTCTCTCGCCGCTAATAACAAGCTTCTCAATAACAAATAAGAGCTCTCAAACTCAATGAATTAGCTGCAAGTGAGGTCGACGTAAGCTCTAAAGGTGTATCTATAGAGCTACTTCTAAAACAAACGAGCTTTAAGATAAACTCTGGAAGTTCTGTTAATGCTTTTAAACAACTAAAAATGTTACTTGGGGGCCCTCTTAATTACAAGATCCACTTATGCGAGAAAGATCAACCTAGCTTGAAAAAATATTTTTTCAAACAACAATCATTTTGTCCACAAAATACAAAATATTCAACTCAGTAGTCAAATCGACCTTTGCTACGCTTCGAAAATCTGTGGAGCTGATGAGTACGAAGAAATAGAAAACTTTCATAGAAATTTTCTAAAAAAACTGTTTAACTTTCCTCAAAATACACCAAATTATTGTATATACTTGGACACGGACACACGGTTTCCCACAACTCCTAACGAATACACTTTAGTCTCAGGCTGACTTAATTATTAAGTTATGTAGCCCCCTCCGCTATATATTCATCGTAAGAGAGCAAGAGTCCGTAAGCCGAATTTTATATAGCCAGTTAAATTAGAATTTAAACCTTCGAAATTACTTCACCGATTTGCTAAACTATAATGAGTCCTCTGAGCAAAGAATTGTTTGAAATTGAATACAAAATGAGAGTTCCCGGTAGCAAACAAAGAGTTCTAGAGTTCCTCATACTTTTTTTCAATAGTTCTGGCGAATGAAGTGTTAAAATTCGAAAAAAAAAGTTTTTTTTTGCTAACTTCACGCAGCATGGACTTTTTTGAGAACTTAAAGAAGAGTTCTAGAGTTCCTGATGGGTTTTAGAAAGAGTTCTGCAAAATTGGAAAAGTTGGGGCAAATTAAGGTGCCCATTTACTTAGAACCAAAAAATTTCAAAATCCAAAAAAATCAAAAAAAAGGAGTTCTGATTAGAGTTCCCGATAGCAAACAAATAGTTCTAAACATTTTCTTAATAACTTTTTTTCTAAAACTAATTTCTCAAAAGTTATTCGCAAATTTAGGTGCCCATTGACTTAGAACCAAACATTTACAAAATCCAAAAAAGTAAAAAAAAGAAGTTCTGATTAGAGGTCCCGATAGCAAACAAAGAGTTCTAAACATTTTCTTAGTAACTTTTTTTTTCTAAAACTAATTTTTCAAGTTATTCGCAAATTTAGGTGCCCATTGACTTAGAACCAAAAATTTTCAAAATCCAAAAAAAATAAAAGAAAAGGAGTTCTGATTAGATTTCCGGAAAGCAAACAAAGAGTCCTAAACATTTTTCTAATAACTTTTTTATCTAAACCCAATTTTTCAAAAGTTATTCGCAAATTTAGGTGCCCATTGACTTAGAACTTACTTACTTACTTACTTTGAAAAATCTGCCGTCACAATGCAAGAAACAATAAAACTTCTAAACGAGTGTGAATGGAAAACCCTGAGCAATTGTTTAAAAACAGTGAACAAATACAAAAAGTTGTTAATTTCCGAGTATGATTGAACTTTATTTTGTTACTTTCATTTATTGAAAATTTATTTTATTTTATTAATAAAAGTAAAACTAAAATTTGCATATCAACATTAACCTTTTTTCTACAAAGCTTAAGTAATATTTTTTTCAAACGTATTTACAACTTAAAAGTAATATGAATTTAATTAAGCTGTACCTATAGTTTGAGACATGCCACGGTAAGGAGTTTTGGATTTGGAAGGAGTTTTGATAAAATATTTTAAAAAACAATATGCTTTTTAAGACCGCAGAATATTAATATTTTGAAATATTGACCCAAGTACGGAAAACGTCGACAGGAAATGTTTTCAATAATAATAAAAGTACATGTGTACATTGTACATGTATATACTTATATATCTTTTCTATCTCTTTATCTATAAAAAATAAACGTTTATTTCTTGCGAATACTTATTTAACGACAAAGCCATTGGGGACCTATTTAAAAAATCTGTATTTATGTATATATTTTTTTTATGTGTTCAATGTGGCGTAGGTCGATGAAAACATGCTAAAGTGGGGCAGAATATTTCATTTCTGTGATTGCTTCTGGCAATCATACAGATTGTGCTATTGAAATTTATATTATGCAAATCGCTTTCAATGGTTTTTTTAATCCAATAGCATAAATATTGATCTTTTACGGTGAAAATACTCTTTGATAGCGTAACCGAAATTATAAATATTTTAATACTTGAAGAAATAATATTTGGGTGTTTCCAAATAAATAATAATAATAAAAATGATGAAAATGAAGTATTTATACCGATTGCCTTTCCAATAACCAAATTTAGAGATGATTTTAATAGTTAAATGGATTTTAAATATTGAACTATTCCAGAAATATATCTAATAGTCAGATTAACACGAAACGTCACTTAAAATTTTAAAGTAAGAAAAATTCTGTAAAACAATAAAAATATTATCAGCCATTTAAAAAAAAACCCTTATTCTACCTTTATTCCACGAGTTAACTTAACCAAAGAATAACAGCCATATTAATCAAAAACGCTTATTCTACCTTTATTCCACGAGTTAACTAAAGCAGGGAATAAGAGTTAAGCTATGGGTTAAAAATTTCCATGAATAAAACCAAAATGTTCGTGGAATAGTAAATTGACGTTTACCAGAAATCCCTTAAGAAAATCTACTACAATAAACAAGATGCCTCCCGCTTTTAGCGGGACAGTCCCGTTTTTGATCTTTTATATTATTGCAACTAAATTTTATCAAATAAAATGGATTCTTTTCTTTGGCTTAGATAAATCGTTTATTCCGAAATATTCCTCCATTTCAATTTTTTTTTCGCAAAACACAATTCATACAAAATTTACAGAATCTGTTAAAATTTAGCTTGAGAATTAGTGTGCCGAACAATTATTTCGTACGCTAAATTTTGGCAGATATGTGATGTACAGTAAGAAACAAACATTTGAATTTTTAGCTGGAGCTGCGTACCTTTCGGCTAAAATGCTTTCCTCAGTTTTAGCTGAGCTAAATTTTGGAGAGAATTTTGTATGGAAGCTAAAATTTAGCGCGATCTGCGTACTAGGCTTAAAGGAAGAAAATGAGTTCATGTATATGCCACATTAAATGAATTCTCAGATTTGCTTGTCGTCTATCATTTTTAAATCGAAAACAAAAGCATATTTTCTCTCAATTGATAATTGTTCCATTGTTCTTCAGACGATTTTTAAAGACCCAAGTTCAAAACTATGGTTGATAATTCTTTATAATCAGTCTTCCATGTTTCCATGTTTCATAAAACAATTTTAGCAAAAATTAAAAAATAATAATGAAATTCTTAAAGAAATTCATACTGCATCTTAGTAGGTAGGTATAAGAATTAATTTTAAATTTGTAATTAAAATTAATTGTCTAAACACGCCAGGGCTGCCAACCGTATGATAATTATGCTACATGTATGATAATTTCTGCTCTGGTATGATGTATGATTGGAAACCATTATCATACGCGAAATGTATGATAATTTCAATATTTGAACGAAATAAATAAATTTGAAAAATTAAAAAAAAACGAAAAATGTCCATAATATTGAAATTCTTTAGTACATATATATATCATTTCTTAAACGTTGAAGCAGACCCTTTAATAAATAAATTGAACATTTTCTTTTTTTTAATTAAATAAAATGTTAAACTTGTCAAGGATTCCACAACCGATTTCGTTGTTTATTTATAAAATTTTTTTAGCTGGTTTTGAGACTTTTCTAACCACTATATTCAGTTGAAAATATTCGTTCTAAAATCTGAATTAAGTCCCCTTTCACACGAGGAAACAAGTTGCTGAAGAATTTTGTTGGCATTTTCTTTTAATTTCCTTAAACATTTCTTTCAGTGAAACAAAATCGTGAGAGATTTTCTGTAGTTTCCGTTTAAAGTAGCTTAGTTGAACACACACTACTGTGTGTGTGAAGACTGAAGAGAAATCTAGATAAAATCTCCTCAACTCCTTGAATACTTACATTTAAATAATCCTAAAACTTATTTCAAAAACTTGAAATGATATTTATCTTTCAATGACATATTTGCAAATATTATTTTTTAGAGATCTTAAGGAGTACCACGTACGAAACCTCATCAAATTTAAAATATTTAAAAACACAAATACAGAATGATTTAAAGCCCTCTTAGGACTCAATCATAATTAATTTAGAAATATCACGAAAAATTACTAATTATAGTGTTGTGTACACAATAATTTTTCTTATAAATAAAAAACCTATATAATATTATTTTTATGTTTTATCCTAAAATACAAAAATTCTATTTTTATGTTAAATAAAAAATCTTTAATGAAAAACTTGTTTTTTTTTCAAAAAATAAAACTGGAATAATTTTTGTCAGCTCTTCCTTCAAAAGCCCTTAAAAATATAGAGTAATAATTTTATAAATATAAACAAGTCAACTTTTCATAATTTGAAAAATAAAAAATAGACATTAACTTTTCAAAATATCGTAAGAACAATTTTCGTCTTCCATTCAACAAAATTCAATTTTTTTGTTTTGCGTATGATAATTTACCCTCTGGTATGATTGAAATTAGCGCATTGTATAATAATTCAGTTTTTAGGATATGGCAGCACTGAAACACGCTAGCAATATTGAGCCTTATTTTTTTTAAGTTTTTTTTTTTTTTAAATAATTAGGTATGTCATTTCTTGTTTATGTTGCGTACTATATTTATTTTTTACTCATAACCATAATTTCTACTCCCTGCGAAGTTTTGAAAATGTGTCCCGCTTTTCCTTCAAATAAATCTGGTCACTATACTAGGGATGCCAGACGTCCCGCCACGCGCGGGACTGTCCCGGAAAATGACTATTGTCCCGCAAGCGTCCCGCCGCTATGTTTTGTCCCGCAAGGAGACTAAATGTCCCGGAAATCCCGCGAAAATATCCTAAAATGTTTTTCAGTTCAATTCATTTTTTCATTATATGTGTAAAGTGACCTTAAATTTCACATTTACCTAAACTTTTTCTCATTTGGTTCACTGAATGCAACCATTTGTTGAGATTCGAGTATCGAATTTTTCAATGACAGAGATAGCGATAGTTTTCTGATGCAACACCTGTTTTTTTTTTTTTTTTTTTTTTTTGATGGTTTTGTGTTTACAGTTTTAAATTTTCGTTACGTCGTATCGGCCTTTGGTTATAACTTAGAATTCTCTAAAATTTGTTGGCTCTGAATAAAGGTTCTTGTTATTAATATATATTTTTAATAATAACAAATCATTAAATGAGTATCCACCTATATTTTTTTAGATAAATAAAATGAGTTCTTCAGAATCCGAAAGAACTGTGGATAATATTTCTGATGACGACAAAATCTGCTTATCAGAATCAGAATCAAATTCAGAATCGGTTGAAGAAGTAGCCAGTTGCTCCGCTGTAAAAAAGAAAATCCAGAAAGCACCAAGAAAAAAAATTAGAAGAAAGGTAAATTATAACAATAAATGGGAAAACAAATACGACTGGATATGCAGAAACAAAAGTTCAGCAGAATTTGCAGAATGCAAGGTTTGTATTTGTAAATTTACCATATCTCATGGAGGAGAGAACGACGTGAGGCGACATGAAAAAACGGAACGCCATAAAGATTCAATTTCGATGAGCGTAACACCCAAAACAAATCTTGTCTCAAATTTTGTTTTCAAAGATACCAAGGAAAAAATGGACGCAAGTGTAGTTGAGGCAACGTTAGTATATCACACAGTAAAACATTCACATAGCTACAAATCAGCCGATTGTAGCTTCAAGCTCATGCCGTGCTTATTTCCTGATTCCAAGTTAGCATTGAAAATATCGTGCGCGAGGACAAAATGCACGAAAATTGCGCAGAACATCTTAGCCCCTGCTTCCAGAAAGATGGTTATTTTGGATTTGACGAAAAATTCAGGTAAACCATTTTCGATTGGCACTGATGCTTCCAATAAAGGAAATATAAAAACATTTCCCTTAATTGTTCGTTATTTCAAGAGTAGCCATGGTGTCTGCACCAAGTTATTAAACTTTTATAATTTGGAATCTGAAAAATCTAAAGATATTGCAGAATCTCTCAAGAGAGCTATAATATCTTCCAATTTATGTATTAAAAATATAACAGCATATTCAGCTGATAACGCAAGTGTAAATTTTGGTAAAAATCAATCGGTTTTCACAGAATTAAAAAAAGAAAATAATTTTATTATTCCAATGGGATGCAATTGTCATTATTTTGAAGAAAGCTCAAAACATGTTAAGATTTGATATCGAATCCATTATATAATGACTTATAATGAATTTAGTTCAAGCACCAAAAACGTTGGCGAACTAAAAGAGTTTATGGAATGGTGCAATAAGGAATGGTCCGAGCTTTTGAGACATGTTCCTAGTTCCTACTCGGTGGCTGTCGTTATTTCCTGCTGTTGACAGGCTTCTTAAACATTACAATTCACTTAAAAGTTATTTTCACAAAAAAAATTTCGCCCATATTTACGGAAGTTTTTTTAATTTGAGCTAGCTGAAGCTTATTTAGCTTTTATATCCCATGTTGGTGAAATTTTTAATAATGCAATTAAAGTTCTTGAGGACGAAGACACCACTATAATTAATTTATATACTATAATGAATGATATAAGAAATTTATTAAAAACAAAAAGAGAACATAAGTTTTTTGGAGCTTTAGCTCGCTCTGTGTTACTGAAATGCAACAACGATCAAATTGTAAATCAATTTTCTAAGGAAATTGATGCATTTTATGAAAGTGCAATTGAATATTTAGAAAATAAATTTAATTTTAACAATAAAATAGAATGTTTGTCAGGATTAAGTTTTAAAAATAAACCCGACTTTGAAAATTATTTAAAAATTGTTGATTGTTTTAATCTTAAAAATGTAGGTATTGATTTACTTTTTCAAGAATTTGTTAACCTTAAAAACTTTTATGAAAACGAATGTAAACGTAATAATATTTACATTGAAAAATCCGTCCATACCTGGGTAAACTTTTTTAACAAAAATAAAGCCCCAAATTTTGAAAAATTATGCGATTTTGTTTTTTCTTTGCCTATCTCTAACGCAAGCTCTGAACGAATTTTTAGCTTTATGAAAAATTCATGTCGTGAAGAGAGAAACAAAATTTCAGTGCCGGTGTTAGAGGCAGAGTTAATGATAAAACAAAATTTCACTATGACATGTAGAAAATTTAAAGAATTCTGTTTAACTGAGTATGGTTTAAATGAAATATCTCATAAAATTACGTCGGCACAAAAATATATTTAAGTTGTTATGTTTTATAGTCTTAAGTTTTTTTTTAAGAATGTTAAGTTTCTTAATTAAATTATTTATTCATTTGTTGTAACTCTTTAATTACTTATTTTACTACTTTAAGATAGTAATCAATGTATGGATTAACATTAAAATAAAAGACTTTCAAAAAATTTTTTTTTTTTTTAAATAGCCAAAATATTTTTTAAAAATTATATTGTCCCGCGAAGAAATTTTTCAAATCTGGCATCCCTAAACTACCCACTAAATAATCTTAGAAGGAATAAAGAAATTAAAATCCACCCTATTCGTGGTGTGTCGTGAGTTGTGGTATTGTTATGTGTAGATAGTTATTTTATATACCAATTGATCTTTCAGTCATTTTTGTAATTATTTTATTATAACACATTAAAGTTGTGCATTATGTATATGCCGAGTTTGTGTGTGGTTTTTTTTTTTTATTTTCTTACTGGTCCATAAACCATGACCTACCCCAATGTATATATTATTGTGGTAGCTGCGTATGCTTAGATCGTGGTTGCATGTTTAGTTCGTTCTTTCTACACAGAGTAGGTATTTTTAGGGATAAATGGAGAAACAGAAGTTTCAGGAAGGTAGGTAGCTTTGGAATCATATTGAGGGAAAATTTCCATCAATTAGAATTCTAATCGAGATAGAAATCTGATTCGGGTAGTAGCACGGTGTTGCGGATACATATTACATATGCATTTATATATTAGTATCTACGACATTTACATTATTATGAGTGATGTATTTTCATCTCATTTAATTTTCTTTTTCTTGTTTCTGCGCAAGGGTAGTGATCGCCTACGCAACAAATACAAAAAATGGTTTTCACATGACGGCTTCTCACTGAAAATTATGTATCTTCTAAAAGAATGGGAATCCCTCTCTAAAACTTAACATGTAGTATTTAGATTAAATAAGTTACATTTTAAAATCTAAAAAAAATATCAAAAAGGTCCAACTTATCTAAAATTTGATTTGAAATACTAACTTCCGGTTTTCTTGCAACAAAAAAATCGATTTCCGGTTTTGATGTCATATCTTGACAGAACATCTAATTTGTCACATATTCCACAATTGGAACAAATTTTCTATCCCTTTATTTAATTAAGCAACACAATGTTTTAAATCGCTACCCCATAGCTTGTTGAAACTTTACAAGCCCATAAATCTCACACCAGGCCTCATAAATCAAAATCCTTTCCATGTACACTGAAAATAAAATGTAGGTATATATGATAAAAATGTAGGTTGAGCTGATAAAACTTCTGTCAATATACGTCCAACAAAAATGGTTTATCAAATTGATGAAAGTAACAAACCAAAATTTTATTTTGTCGTTACAACAAAAAAATTTTGTTGATGCAACAAAATTTTTGTCAACATACGCCCAATAAAATGTTTTATCAAATAGATAAAAGTAACAAAAAGTGTGTATCTTTTGTTAATGTGACAAAAAAAATTGTTGAACTGACAAGCATTAATTTGTCATATTAACAAAATAATTGTCATATTTACAAAATAACATATATTTGGTTGAATAAACAAAAAGTTTTTTAATTGTATAAAATGTTTTTGTCATATTTACAATTTAATTTATTGTGTTGATAAAATAATTTTCAATTCAACAATTTTAATTAATTAAATTTTCAGCTCAACAAATTTATTTTTGTTGAATCTACAAAAATAATTTGTCAGATTAACCAAATATTTTGTTAAAATTACAAATTTCTTTTGTTGAATCCAAAAAAATTATTTGTGAGCTTCAAAAAATTCTTCGTGGGGGACCCCACGGTTTTCTTGTGTGCGTATATCGGTTTTGTGAAATATATAAAATTATTTGATTATATTGATAATTGATGATTTATCAAAACGATAAAATTGTTTTGTTGAAGTGTACACAAATTTTTTTATCAATATTACCTAGGAATTTATTTTCAGTGTATGTGTTAAGAACTACACAAAGTATAAATAACCTAAAATTAACGATTTTCAAGACCCACCAGTTTTTTCGTTGTCCGCTTCACGTGAAATGCCCCATATACAACATTTATACATAAAGCAAATACATAACTTAGAAATTATTAACGAAAAACGAGTAAAACTTTGGTCCTGATAACCCTTATTTTCGAATTGCTCGCAAGCCGTTACATTTTCAAAAAAAAATATTAAATCCTTTTTTTTAGAAAATATTTTAACAAACAAAATGGTGTATTGATTCAAAATATCTTTTAACGGTCTTGGCGTTTCGTCCTGGCAATCTCACTTGTACTCAGTGAGGGCCTTTGTCAATACGCCTGTTAAGTTCCGTTCAACATACATACATAGATTTCGTAACGAATATCTAGTGTGAACTATGTCCAACAAGGCTAGAATTCCTAATCATTAAATTGGAAGTTGTTTTTTTTGCCCGGGGCTTGGCATTGTTTCTAAAAGAAGGTTTTTTTTTAAATAATACAAATTCTATATAAATACTTAGCACTATTTTATTTGGACTTGTTGAATTATTGATTCAAAATAGCTATGATGTATTTCAAAATGGTTTATTGTTTATTAATTTCTGACAATTTTTAACGTCACTATGAATATTTGAAGTCCACCAAAAAGGCTATTTTATTGCAAATTCGAGAAATTTCACATGGAATATTTTTATTGAATTTGTTGAATTTGATTGTGTATAGAAGGTGGTATAGGTATTAGGTTGCGTCAAGATAAGAAAAAAATCATATGAGAGGGGGGCTTATCTCCCCTCATTCAAGCGGAAAGGGCAATTATACTTAAACCAAAAAAAAATCAATTTTCTCAAAAACTATAAGACATTCAAACATACAGTATTTTTAGTTTTTGGTTATAAGAACATTAAATATTAGAAACAAAAATAGTAGGTGGGTATGGTATGTTTCGCAAGAATTGTCTGGCAAACTAACGTTTCGCGGGGGTTAATTTCGCCATTTTTCGTTCGGCATTTTGTTTATTTAGCATTTTGTGGTTTGGCATTCTATGTTTTGCAAATTACGTTTTGTCTTTTAAATGATTTGACAAATCATCCTTCCGCATTTTTCATTTCGCCTCGATTATGTCGATTAAATATATGTCTTCTAGTTCTTGAGAAAATTGAAAATTATTAAAACTATTTTGTATATGAGATTTTTGTTTTTTTGCTTGCTTACATAAATACAGTACCTACTAGCACCCAGCATTACGGCGTGTAAACAGTGAGTTATGCAACCCCCTGCTTGGCACACTATAGGATTTGGGGTAGGTGCGAGGTTGGGTGTATGCAAAGTCCGAAATTAAGCACAATGAATTTAGCAGCAGATCATAAAAAAAACGGTAAATCAAAAAAAGTCAAAGCTTATGAATGTACAATCGACCAAACAACTATAAACGGCGAAATGATCCATCAGCGAAGTGATAAAACGGCTCGTTGAAATTTTGCGAAATAATGAAACGGCGAAACGTTATTCCGCGAATAAAAAACTTGGCCAATTAATAAACGGCTTAACAAAAAAAAGCTAAACAATAAATTGCCAAATGAGTTTTGCGAAATGATTGAAAATATTTTTAAGAAAAAGCGAAATGTAAAAACGCCAAATGTTATTTGCGTAATGATTGAAAAACATAATGAATAAAAAGCCAAACGTAAATTGCCAATTGTGGATTGCAAATTAAACAAAATATTTAACGATCAAAGCGAAACAAAGAAATGCCAAATGAATTTTGCCAAACAATGGTGACCCATAGTAGGTATATACTTAATAAATTAAAATTTTGAAAAAATCAGTTTGAAATTTTTTTTTAATTTTAAGTTTTTAAAAAAACTATTGACTAAAACAATTTAAATTTAAAATAAAATTAAAGAATAGAATTTTCAAAATTTTACAAAATTTACAAAAAATTAAAGCATGACATGACATGATGTGTTGCTGTTGCTATTTAAAAAAATATTTTATAGTCAGTTATTTTTTTTTAAATTACCACTTCTTCGAAGAAATAGCAACCACTGATTTAGTTACTGAGTTCAAGTATCTCGGAGTTACCATAACGCCACAGCTGTCGTTCAAACAACACCTCAAGGCAATTAACGGAGTCGAAAAAAGCCATCAATTGAATTGGAAGGGAGTCCTCAGTAAAAAATATGTAGCCCCAAGTGCCAAATATAAGCTCTTTGAAGCGGTGATGAGATCCATAATGTGCTTTGCTGTCCAGGTGTGGGGATTCCTTCAATATGACGATGTAGAAAAGCTTTTGAGGTACTTCATCAAAACAATATTTTGGCTGCCGGAAAACACCCCTAACTACATGCTGCATCTCGAGACTGGACTTTCACCACTGTATATCTTCACACTAAAAATGCATCTAAACTATATTTTGAGAGTAATGGCGCTACCAATCACCGTCTACCTAGAATTATTGCACGGCATCTACTAAACCAAAAGTCGCAATTTTTCACTGAGTGGTTGCTCTTAGAGCAGTCACACAATATTCAACTAGTAGAAAGTGGGACCGAGACCTGGAAATGTAACTTCGATGCACTGCTTGCAAGGATTGAACAAGACATCTTTTCTAAGTACACAGAGATGGCGGAACAGAGCAGCACGCGCAGCTTGTACAAGGGTCTGCAGAACAACCTTCACGCCAATTATTTTGATGATCGCTACACCCTAGAGACAATCTATACTGTCTTCAAAACGAGAGGAGAGTAACTACATCTGAATTATCGGCCATATTGTGCAGATGAAAACACAGAGTGTACCCTATGTAAACACAGAGTGAGAGAAGACGTATTCAACTTCCTAGGAACGTGCACCATTCTTGCTGAAATCAGAAGTGGACACTGGGGAAAATCTGTCTTAACTTTAGACGAAGCCAAAGAAATCCTAAATGGTCAGGAGTGGAACGTGTTGAGTAGTTACGTCAAAACTGCACTAAGATATCGATACCAAATCCTGAACGAAGAATTTTGACTCTACGTTTCCTGAAAAAAAAAAACCATTCAAAACAACACCAACACCTTAGTCTTGAGAATAATTCAATAAATTCAATTTGAAAATGTTAACAATTTTATTTATATTGTACTCGTTTTGATTAAACTCTTTTTTCTGGCTGACGGCAAAAGCCAATGCTATAATTGTGAAATTTAAAAAAATGATAAAATGTTTACGAATAAAATTTAACTAACTAGTTGCTATATAAAGTAATGCATAGTTTCACCAGTTTATGGTTTTAAGCACACCCAGTGGGAAATTTCTAAAAATTCAATGGTGAATAACTTGCTTCTTCCTTGAGGAAGGGAGCAGCTTCCTTTGTGCTGAATTCATCGAGGATTTTAACATGGGCATGTTATTGGCGGGGGGCACATGTCACCATCTCGATGAAAATTCCACAACTAAATCACTACTTCTTTAGAAGTTGCTTATTCACCAGTTGGACTGAAGACTCTGATAAAAAAACATGATGAATATTCAATGAAGAAATCACTAAACAAAAGTAACTTGCTTATTCATCAGATCATTAATTTTGGATGAAAATTCTTTTATGAAATCGCACTTTTGTTTGCACTTTTTTTTACTAACTCAATATTTGCCAATGAAAAATATGATGAATATTCAACAAAGAAATCCCTAGTTGAGTGTTACCAGTTACTTAGTTATTGATTAGCTTAATATTTATTATTTTCGATGAAAATTATGATGAAAATTTAGTAGTGAAATCAATAGGGAATTGGTTGTTGCTTAATCACTAAATATTTCATTTATAAATTAGAAAAATACTTCTGCTGAGGTGGAACGATTGAATATAATTTAATTAAAAGTCCAAGTGACCTAAACTCCAAAATGCATCTCTAAGACTCAAATTATGGTCGATTTTTACCGACCGTTATAAAAACCACAGCATGAACATACTGTGAATTTTGTTTTTCTAAGTGAATTTTTTTCATTAATACACTTTTAATGCTCAGCTCATGATAAAAGTCTGATGAAAAGAGACATTACTTTTCTTCACAGAAATCCTCATATTAATCGGGTCAGGTAAAGGAAAGGGCAGTTTTTATTGCTTTTCTTGCTTGGGAAAACGTAGGTATGACACTAATTAAAGAAATCATAACATTTTGTAACCTATGAAAACGTCGATTGTAATTCAGCACCCATTTCAATAACATTTTGTTAGACAAAAAATGAAATAAAAGAGAGCGTCGTGAGAGAATTATATTTTCTTCTCTCTCAAAGTATACTTTACAAAGCCGACATGTGGATCTAGACAACAAACTGCTGAATTAATGCATTACTTTTCAACGATTGAATCATCGCATAATTTTGCCAACTAAAATAGAATCTTTTAATTCCGCATTGAACTCACTTGAATTTTGTATACCAGGTAAAAGAAGGTAGTGTTTCTACATTTTGCCCATGCACAGAGTAGACATTGTCGAAACACTCCCTTTTTTTACCTGGTACAAAAAATTCAAGTGAGTTCAATGCGGTATTAAAAGATTCTATTTTAGTAGGTAAAATTATGCGATGATTCAATCGGTGAAAAGAAATGCATAAGTTCAGCAGTTAGTTGTCTACTAGATCCACTGGTCTGCTTTGTAAAGTATACTTTGAGAGAGAAGAAAAAATAATTATCTCACGACGCTCTCTTTTTTTGCTTTGTCTAACAAAATGTTGTTGAAGTAGGTGCTGAATTACAATCGACGTTTTCATAGGTTACAAAATGTTATGGTTTAATTAGTGTCGTACCTACGTTTTCCCGAGCAAGAAAACCTATAAAAACTTCCCTTTCCTTTACCTGACACGATTAATATGAGGATTTCTGTGAAGAAAAGTAATGTCTCCTTTCATCAGACTTTTATCATGAGCTGAGCATTAAAAGTGTATGAATGAAAAAAATTCACTTAGAAAAACAAAATTCACAGTATGTTCATGCTGTGGTTTTTATAACGGTCGGTAAAAATCGACCATAATTTGCGTCTTAGAGACGCATTTTGGAGTTTAGGTCACTTGGACTTTTAATTAAATTATATTCAATCGTTCCACCTCAGCAGAAGTATTTTTCTAATTTATAAATGAAATATTTAGTGATTAACAACCAATTCCCTAGTGATTTCACAACTAAATTTTCATCATAATTTTCATAGAAAATAATAAATATTAAGCTAATCAATAACTAAGTAACTGGTAACACTCAACTACGGATTTCCTTGTTGAATATTCATCATATTTTTCATTGGCAAATATTGAGGTAGTGAAAAAAAAAGTGCAAACAAAAGTGCGATTTCATAAAAGAATTTTCATCATATATTTCATCAAAAAATAATGATCTGATGAATAAGCAACTTACTTTTGTTTAGTGATTTCTTTATTGATTATTCATCACATTTTTTTATCAGAGTCTTCAGTCCAACTGGTGAATAAGCAACTTCCAAAGAGTAGTGATTTAGTTGTGGAATTTTCATCGAGATGGTGGCATGTGGCCCCCGCCAATGACATGCCCATGTTAAAATCCTCGATGAATTCCGCACCAAGGAAGCGGGTGCTGCTCCCTTTCCTCAAGGAAGAAGCAAGTTATTCACCATTGAATTTTAAGAAATTTCCCACTGGGTGTGGTTAAAACCATAAACTGGTGAAACTATGCATTACTTTACAGTAACTAAATCAGTGCTTGCTATTTCTTCGAAGAAGTGGCCTTTTAATTCAATGTTGAATTCAGCTAAATTTTCTCATGTAAATGAATTTGAATGTGTAAGTTTGCTCTCTCTTCACCAAATTCGGTATTTGAAATTTAATGTAACTCTTGGGGTCTTTTTTCATCGCAGACAAAGCCGCAGGCGGAATCACGCACGCACAAGAAAGAAAAAATACAAGTAGCATAGCAAGTAATATTTGCATCAAAGTTCGATAAAAAGATACATTAAGGGTATGTGTCCCTTGAAAAAATATGTTGGGGTTTTGCGCTAAACTGTATAACGTTCGCAGTTTTAAATATTTTTGGATAAAATAAACGGTTATCGATAGAAAATATGCTAGGCAAATTACTTGTGAAGATTAAAAAAAAATAAAAAATTCTTTGTACCTCAAAACCGCCAGGCAAGTGAAAACCTAATCCCCATTTTCTTTTTTTTATTATTAATTTATTTATTCTCAAAAAAAATTTGACAAAACTGAAATATTCAGGAAATTTACAAAGTGGTATAAATAAACTACTTGATAAAACTTCTGAAGTATGAAAGGGAACGAAGTCAAATGAACTTTTTCAAAAAGCCAATAGAAATGTGCAGTTAATTAAAATTTTTTAAGTTTTTTTTAAAACTTTCACAGCAACTTTTTAGAGACAAAAACACAAAAAATATTTTTTTTTTCTAATATTTTATGCTTTTCCTTGGGAAATTGATAGTTATATTTTTTTAATTTTCGTCAATATTTTTTTAATCAAAGAATTTATGTATCCAGAATATAATGTCCGTCTTAAAAATATTTTTTTTTTGTAACATATTTAAAAATGCAGTTCAATATGTCATTATTTGCCATGTTGTTCTGAGGGAATGACAGCCAATAAAATTCCCTCATATTTTTTTTATTTTTTTGGTATTTTGTTTATTAAATTTAATGAACTTAAAAATTAATTTTCAAACCTAAAATTAAAAAAAAAATTAAAAAAAATGTTCAAACGGATGTTTTTCAAAATTGAAGATTGTTTTAATATTCAATGTTCTTATAAATTTTTAGTTAAACACTAAAAACTGGATGCCTGAATGTCTTCTAGTTTTTGAGAAAATTGATTTTTTTGGGGAACGGGTTGTTATTCTGTATTACAAAATTCGGTATGACCGAAATTCTGTAAATGGATTGAAAATTCGGTATTTCTGTATTCCAAAATTCTGTAAATCCAGATCTCTGTATTTAAAAATTCTGTAAATACAAAATTCTGGAAAAATTTAAATACTTTTCAGTCAATAATGTTTGTCTTTAAATTAATCTTACATTTTAAAATATAAAACCGCCTTAGTGAAACTTTTGTATCGTTTTTTTAATGTCAACAAATTTTTCCATATACATTATATCGATGGCCCCGTGCAAAACAATACTAAGTGTATTTATTTATTTTTCAGGAGAGACTTTTAAAGTTTGATTTTGTTTGGGATAATTGTAGAAATAAGGGATTATACTGAGCCCTATTTGACCTCTGTTTTCAAGGCATTCTTGTTAGATTCGCAAGAAAAAATATTCAAATATATCGATTCTATATTCAATAGTATATCGATAACTCAAAACTATACTATGTGCACTTAGTATGATTTTGCACGGGCCCATCGATATTAAGTAATACCTCATATCACAGATAATAAACTATACAGATGTAGCATCCCCATATAGGCTTACCATCCGTCAGGATTTCGCCTGACGCGCCTGGCTTTGGCCAGGTTTCGTCCTTTGTCAGGCTTTTTTATAATTATCGCACAAAATATAATCGTTAGAAGAAAAACGTTAACTGAATGCTTTCAAATCGAAATGCTTGTAAATCGCAGTGAACATATTATTTTTTTTCATTTAGTTGTCACTTTTTAGAAAGAGACAAAGGGTTGTGCAATATAAGATGATTCAAAAAAACATCTTTCTCGAAATTCAATCGGGACCAGGCGAAATTTCTAGGCGACACTTCTATTGTATGACGTATTTTTTGTGTGCTTTTATATGTCTGATGAGATTGCGGTTGTTGCAATCTATTTATCGTCGCATCGTCTTCGTGCATCCAAATCAATATAAGTTATCTATGAATGTTTTTTTTTAATTTTTTTTTATAAAAATGAAGGAAAAAAAATGTTTTTTTATTTGCCAGGCTTTTTCTCAAAAATCAGGCTTTTCTTCCTCTACTGTCAAGCTTTGCTGATTTAAGACCTGGTAACTCTATCCCCATAGAAAAAAATGTACTAATTTATTTTTACACCACGCAGACGATCAACAGGCAAGAAAGCTTTTTGCCTGTTCATAATAAAGCACAGAAAGAAAGCTATTTGTCTTTTGGAAAAAGTTCTCTCTTGTGTGCTCGCTCATATGTTTTCCCTCTTGCTCTGTTACTCAGAATATAGGAATGAAATGAATGGGGAAAATTTAATAAAAACGTGTTTTTTGTTTCTGCAATACTATGCAGTCAGCAACGATCGAGAGGAAGACGAAAGACATTGCGATTATGTTTGTTTTTTTTTTTACTGTGTTGTATGTACGATTTTTTTTAAGGTCGTCTGAGGCTGGCGACAAAAAATAAAAAGTATATGAACTGGATATTGGATATATTCTTTATGTGGGTAGGTAGAACATTTTTTTTGAGTGGTGGGGATTATTTTTTCAAAGACGGAAAAATGTCTTATTTTTTGTGTAGTTTTCGTGTTTTCTATTCTAGATTCGTTAGATCGGCGCATTTTTTGATTATACTTCATCCAACAAAAATAGGCAGTACACGTCTTATGGAAGAGCTTTTTCAAAATCAGTAGCGCGCCATATTTTTGCACCTTACTAAATTGAAAGAACTCCTCCATAAAAAAGTGTTTGCCCGCCTGTGTAATTTCGATTGTATCTGACGCAGACTCAACGTCCTACTGAGTGCACATCTGAGTGCGCACTGATTTACTAAATTGCAGTGGCCTATGGCTGCTGCGGCTATTCAACCCCCATTACTTATTGATCAGCTTTTTTTTCCTTGGGTTTCTCTTGGGTAGCTTTTAATTTTCGAGCTTTAAAAAAAGTTTTTAATAATGAGTGTTATCGTGGAGTGTTTTCATCTTTTGCATTTCTTTTAATGTGTTAAAGTTACAAAAGCTAAGCTGTTTTCTTTGAAGAAGAACATTATTTGCGTAGATTTTCGTAGCGCGTTGTCAATTAATGTGAAGTAAATTGTATTTTTAAAAGGTAAAATGTGTTTTAATTTTTATAAATAAAAAAATTAAATGAAAATTAACGTCTAAAAAAAAGAGCGGTAACCCTACATATACTATTCTTTCATATTTGAATCAATTTAAAATAAACACTACGACAACCCTGTGATAGCTTTGATGAAGGACATATTTATACAATCCACTGTAGCCAGAATGCGAGGCAAACGTCCTATCTTGCCCACACTGCCTATTTTTGTTGGATGAAGTATAGCTAGGTAAACATTATTTTTAATTTTATTTAGATAATCATTTTCCAGTTTCTTATATTAAGAAATTTATTTCTAGGGATTATTAATACATACCTGTTGTTTAGTAAAAGGAAACAAATACAAAATAATTTAAAAATATGTAATTATAATAAATATTTAAATTTGATCTGATAGGTAGATTAGGTATACCTACCTACAAATCAAAAACAAAATTCTCTACAGGTGGAAATTTTCAAAGCACACTTGGTAATATTCGGTACCGAGTAGTGTGGGACTTGTGCTGCAGTAAAACCACCGGAAAATCAGGACCAATATATGCAAGATCGACAATTATTTCTTCAATTCAAAATCGCATTGGGAGAATTTTAAAGTTTTAATACTTTCCCATCGCTTTTAGACCATCAGCTCATGAGGCTTTGTTCTTCTTAATCTTCGAACATTATCTCTTACATTTAATGCAGTAGGTATCCATCTCGGAGTTAAAATGACTATGTAGTCGCTGATTATGTGAAACATCGTGTTTTCTAATCACTTTAGAAACCATTTCTATTTGTAGGTCACAATGGGCCTTACCAATAATCAAATTTAGCGACGACTTAAATATTTCAGTAAAATTAACCTTAATTTTGGTGATCCCAAAAATTGTACCATTCATGGAATGTTTAATTTTTTGAAGTCCATTCCATATATGATTCATTATTACGAGTCCACTTGAATATTAAGTTCATGCTATATATGGTTTATTAGCAAGAGCCCACTCTATATGGTCGATTTTACTGAAATATTTAAGTCGTCACTAAATTTTATTATTGGTAGGGCCCGATGTAAATCGCTATTTTTAATATACCAAGGGGCATTTATTATTCCACGAAGGACTTTATTTTTGGATGGTTTTAGCATTAATTTTCTTTGTACAACCCCACAATTGGATGCCATAAGCCCAAACAGTGCCTACGTTCTGTAACTCTCGCATCGTTAAAATTGGTCAAGAAACGTTAAAAAAATTGAACAAAACTCATACGATTTGTTTCAATTTTGATGGTTTTACGACTGATTTTGTCGATGCGAGAGTTACAGAACGTAGGCACTAGTTTCAGTATTTGTTTGTATAGCATTATTTTGTTCTTGACAGAACGTATTTATCAGGCTTCACAACGCATTTATCACGGCAGTATCATCTTCAAATGTTGCCAAGATAGCATAATTGTCCACTGGAATATCCTTAGTATATAACAAATACATTGTTGGTCCAAGGCCACTTGCTTGTGGTACACCGGCTTCAGTTTTATTAATTTCTGAATACTCTTGCTCGTACCGTATTCTAAAGAATCGGTCTTTAACATAGGATTTCAGTATTTCGTAGAGCTGCCTTGGGGGGTCACTATGCAGTTTGTACTCAAATCCCAAACCTTGTCAAAGGCTTGAGCAACATCTAGAAATAGAGCGGAACATACTTGTTTTTCTTCAATACCTTTTCAACAAAATCCGTAATTCGATGCGCTTGGTCTATCGTCGAATGTTTATTTCTGAATCAAATTTGATGTTTTGGGATTAGTTTTCATTTCTTCTATTACTTTGCTAAGCCTTTTTATGAGCAGTTTTTCGGAAACTTTTGTCATAATTGATATAAGAGATATTGGCCTGTAGGAAGTAACTTCTGTTGGTAGCTTTCCTTGCTTAGGAATAACAATGACTTCTGCAATTTTCCAATGATGTGGTACATATCGAAGCTTAAGACATGCGTTTATTACCTATATATTGTAGTTTTTTGAAGGCTACTGTTGGCACTTCTTTCAAAACCTGAGCAGTAACTTGATCATACCCGGGTGCTTTTTTATTTTATAGCTTGTGTTGACACATGCTTTTTACTTCTTTGAGTGTGAAGAAGGGAATTTCTAATTTGTCGTTTCTATCAACGAAATGTAAATTATTTGTAACTGCACTTTCTGGAAAGGCCTTGAAAACATTCGAGAGGTGTTCCGCGAGGATTTCAGCTTTCTGTTTCAAGTTTGCAATCCATTTTCTGTCTTGTGCTTTGGCTTTGAATTTGTGGTCTTTTTAGGCGTTTAGCTGCTTTCCATAATAATAGTATTAATAATTATATATTAATAATTAAAATAATTCAAAATCGAAATATTTTGCATAGGTATTTATACATTATATAAAGTTTTGAGCAAAAGTGTGCAGCTTATGCTTCGTCCTAATCATTGAACCTTCCTTTATTAAAACCCACCCTATTAAATCGAGTGCGTGAAATTAGCCCCCCTTTTTTGGAATTTGCTATTTTTGAAAGTTGTTCCAGGTTGTTCCCGATTTGTTAAGCATTGTTCCAAGTTTTTTTTTTAAATATTCAAAAACGGGGGTTTTACAGCCAAAAAACCGTTTTTGACCTAGCCCCCCGTTTTTCGAAAATCAAATTTTTGAAAGTTGTTCCAGATTGTTCTTGTTGTTCTGAACATTGTTCCAAGTTTTTGGACCCCTATGTTCAAAGTTTCAAAAGTTATGGGCAAAATTCTAAAAAATTCTAGCCCCCCTCTTTTCGAAATTCTTAATTTTGAAATTTTTTTTGGATTTCAAAAAGTGTTCTAAACATTGTTCCAAAAACTCAAAATTGTAGGACGTGTATTTTTAAAGATAAAACCTTCCGAACATTTTTTCAAAAATCCAAAAAAACGGCTCTCTAATATTTTATTTTTTTTTTTTTAATGCATTGACATTTGAAACCTTATGATAAATGCATGTATTGAAAAAAAGTTCTGACCTTACATTCTTACTATCAGCTTAAAAACTAACTTTAAAAAAACATCTCCGATTTTTTTAAATTTTCAAAAACACCCCTGCCCCCCCTTTTCCAAAAATCAAAAATATACAACTTGTTCCAAGTGCAGAATCCCTCAAATCCAATTGTTCCAAAGAATCATCAAAAAATATTGAAAACTGTAGATTTTAAGCCCAAAAAACACTTTAAATGAAAATATCTTATCATCCTTGCTCTGGCCCCCCTTTTTAGAAATCCAAAATTCAAAAATTTGTTTCAGGTTATTCTAGGGCTCTTCTAAATTGTTCCAGACTTTCGTTTCTTAAAATTGATTTTTGGTATGAAAAATTTAAAAAAAATGCTCCCCTGCCCCCCCTTTTCCAAAAATCCAAAATCTAAAATTTGTTCCAAGTGCGGAATCCCTCAAATCCAATTGTTCCAAAGAATCATAAAAAAATATTGAAAACTGAAGATTTTAAGCCCAAAAAACACTTTAAATGAAAATATCTTATCATCCTTGCTCTGGCCCCCCTTTTTAGAAATCCAAAATTCAAAAATTTGTTTCAGGTTGTTCTAGGGCTCTTCTAAATTGTTCCAGACTTTCGTTTCTTAAAATTGATTTTTAGTATGAAAAATTTCAAAAAAATGCTCCCCTGCCACCCCTTTTCCAAAAATCTAAAATTTGTTCCAAGTGCAGAATCCCTCAAATCCAATTGTTCCAAAGAATCATCAAAAAATATTGAAAACTGAAGATTTTAAGCCCAAAAAACACTTTAAATGAAAATATCTTATCATCCTTGCTCTGGCCCCCCCTTTTTAGAAATCCAAAATTCAAAAATTTGTTCCAGGTTGTTCTAGGGCTTTTCTAAATTGTTCCAGACTTTCGTTTCTTAAAATTGATTTTTAGTATCATCAAAAAATATTGAAAACTGAAGATTTTAAGCCCAAAAAACACTTTAAATGAAAATATCTTATTATCCTTGCTCTGGCCCCCCTTTTTAGAAATCCAAAATTCAAAAATTTGTTCCAGGTTGTTCTAGGGCTCTTCTAAATTGTTCCAGACTTTCGTTTCTTAAAATTGATTTTTAGTATGAAAAATTTCAAAAAAATGCTCCCCTGCCCCCCCTTTTCTAAAAATCCAAAATCTAAAATTTGTTCCAAGTGCGGAATCCCTCAAATCCAATTGTTCCAAAGAATCATAAAAAAATATTGAAAACTGAAGATTTTAAGCCCAAAAAACACTTTAAATGAAAATATCTTATCATCCTTGCTCTGGCCCCCCTTTTTAGAAATCCAAAATTCAAAAATTTGTTTCAGGTTGTTCTAGGGCTCTTCTAAATTGTTCCAGACTTTCGTTTCTTAAAATTGATTTTTAGTATGAAAAATTTCAAAAAAATGCTCCCCTGCCACCCCTTTTCCAAAAATCTAAAATTTGTTCCAAGTGCAGAATCCCTCAAATCCAATTGTTCCAAAGAATCATCAAAAAATATTGAAAACTGAAGATTTTAAGCCCAAAAAACACTTTAAATGAAAATATCTTATTATCCTTGCTCTGCCCCCCCTTTTTAGAAATCCAAAATTCAAAAATTTGTTCCAGGTTGTTCTAAGGCTCTTCTAAATTGCTCCAGACTTTCGTTTCTTAAAATTAATTTTTAGAATGGAAAATTTCATTAAAAAGCATTTTGGATTTCTAAAAAGATATTTTCATTTAAAGTGTTTTTTGGGCTTAAAATCTTCAGTTTTCAATATTTTTTGATGATTATTTGGAACAATTGGATTTGAGGGATTCCGCACTTGGAACAAATTTTAGATTTTGGATTTTTGGAAAAGGGGGGGCAGGGGAGCATTTTTTTGAAATTTTTCATAATAAAAATCAATTTTAAGAAACGAAAGTCTGGAACAATTTAGAAGAGCCCTAGAACAACCTGGAACAAATGTTTGAATTTTGGATTTCTAAAAAGGGGGGCCAGAGCATGGATGATAAGATATTTTCATTTAAAGTGTTTTTTGGGCTTAAAATCTTCAGTTTTCAATATTTTTTGATGATTCTTTGGAACAATTGGATTTGAGGGATTCCGCACTTGGAACAAATTTTAGATTTTGGATTTTTGAAAAAGGGGGGGCAGGGGAGCATTTTTTTGAAATTTTTCAATTTTAAGGAACGAAAGTCTGGAACAATTTAGAAGAGCCCTAGAACAACCTGGAACAAATTTTTGAATTTTGGATTTCTAAAAAGGGGGGCCAGAGCAAGGATGATAAGATATTTTCATTTAAAGTGTTTTTTGGGCTTAAAATCTTCAGTTTTCAATATGTTTTTGATGATTCTTTGTAACAATTGGACTTGAGGGATTCCGCACTTGGAACAAATTTTAGATTTTGGATTTTTGGAAAAGGGAAGGCAGGGGAGCATTTTTTTGAAATTTTTCATACTAAAAATCAATTTTAAGAAACGAAAGTCTGGAACAATTTAGAAGAGCCCTAGAACAACCTGGAACAAATTTTTGAATTTTGGATTTCTAAAAAGGGGGGCCAGAGCAAGGATAATAAGATATTTTCATTTAAAGTGTTTTTTGGGCTTAAAATCTTCAGTTTTCAATATTTTTTGATGATTCTTTGGAACAATTGGATTTGAGGGATTCTGCACTTGGAACAAGTCTGGAACAATTTAGAAGAGCCCTAGAACAACCTGGAACAAATTTTTGAATTTTGGATTTCTAAAAAGGGGGGCCAGAGCAAGGATGATAAGATATTTTCATTTAAAGTGTTTTTTGGGCTTAAAATCTACAGTTTTCAATATTTTTTGATGATTCTTTGGAACAATTGGATTTGAAGGATTCCGCACTTGGAACAAATTTTAGATTTTGGATTTTTGGAAAAGGGGGGGCAGGGGAGCATTTTTTTGAAATTTTTCATACTAAAAATCAATTTTAAGAAACGAAAGTCTGGAACAATTTAGAAGAGCCCTAGAACAACCTGGAACAAATTTTTGAATTTTGGATTTCTAAAAAGGGGGGCCAGAGCAAGGATAATAAGATATTTTCATTTAAAGTGTTTTTTGGGCTTAAAATCTTCAGTTTTCAATATTGTTTGATGATTCCTTGGAGCAATTGGATTTGAGGGATTCTGCACTTGGAACAAATTTTAACTTTTGGATTTTTGGAAAAGGGGGGGCAGGGGAGCATTTTTTTGAAATTTTTCATACTAAAAATCAATTTTAAGAAACGAAAGTCTGGAACAATTTAGAAGAGCCCTAGAACAACCTGGAACAAATTTTTGAATTTTGGATTTCTAAAAAGGGGGGCCAGAGCAAGGATGATAAGATATTTTCATTTAAAGTGTTTTTTGGGCTTAAAATCTTCAGTTTTCAATATTTTTTGATGATTCTTTGGAACAATTGGATTTGTGGGATTCTGCACTTGGAACAAGTTGTAGATTTTGGATTTTTGGAAAAGGGGGGGCAGGGGTGTTTATGAAAATTTAAAAAAATCGGAGATGTTTTTTTAAAGTTAGTTTTTAAGCTGATAGTAAGAATGTAAGGTCAGAACTTTTTTTCAATACATGCATTTATCATAAGGTTTCAAATGTCAATGCATTAAAAAAAAAAATAAAATATTAGAGAGCCGTTTTTTTGGATTTTTGAAAAAATGTTCGGAAGGTTTCATCTTTAAAAATACACTTCCTAAAATTTTGAGTTTTTGGAGCAATGTTTAGAACACTTTTTGAAATCCAAAAAAAATTTCAAAATTAAGAATTTCGAAAAAAGTGGGGCTAGAATTTTTTCGAATTTTGCCCATAACTTTTGAAATTTTGAACATAGGGGTCCAAAAACATGGAACAACAAGAACAATCTGGAACAACTTTCAAAAATTTGATTTTCGAAAAAAGTGGGGCTAGGTCAAAAACGGTTTTTTGGCTCTAAAACCCCCATTTTTGAATATTTTTAAAAAAAAACTTGGAACAATGCGGAACAAATCGGTAACAACCTGGAACAACTTTCAAAAATAGCAAATTCCAAAAAAGGGGGGCTAACTTCACGCACTCTATTAAATTCCCAAAATTTAAAAATCAACAAAAAATAACCTTAACAAAAAAGATTTTTCATAAACATACCAAATTAAAAAAAATTAAAAAAAAAGTTCTTTTAGCACGCCCTAAATAACAATTTACAAATTTACCTCAATCAATCATCACCCCGATATATGACCAATAATGAATTGAATCTAGGCAAAAGCTATTCGATCTTCCATCAAATCTAGATGAAAATAATTGCATTTACTTATACAAAATCAACAGCTAACCGACGACGACGCTCATACTAAAAACCAATTTTAAGAAACGAAAGTCTGGAACAATTTAGAAGAGCCCTAGAACAACCTGGAATAAATTTTTGAATTTTGGATTTCTAAAAAGGGGGGCCAGAGCAAGGATAATAAGATATTTTCATTTAAAGTGTTTTTTGGGCTTAAAATCTTCAGTTTTCAATATTTTTTGATGATTCTTTGGAACAATTGGATTTGAGGGATTCTGCACTTGGAACAAGTCTGGAACAATTTAGAAGAGCCCTAGAACAACCTGGAACAAATTTTTGAATTTTGGATTTCTAAAAAGGGGGGCTAGAGCAAGGATGATATGATATTTTCATTTAAAGTGTTTTTTGGGCTTAAAATCTACAGTTTTCAATATTTTTTGATGATTCTTTGGAACAATTGGACTTGAGGGATTCCGCACTTGGAACAAATTTTAGATTTTGGATTTTTAGAAAAGGGGGGGCAGGGGAGCATTTTTTTGAAATTTTTCATACTAAAAATCAATTTTAAGAAACGAAAGTCTGGAACAATTTAGAAGAGCCCTAGAACAACCTGGAACAAATTTTTGAATTTTGGATTTCTAAAAAGGGGGGCCAGAGCAAGGATAATAAGATATTTTCATTTAAAGTGTTTTTTGGGCTTAAAATCTTCAGTTTTCAATATTTTTTGATGATACTAAAAATCAATTTTAAGAAACGAAAGTCTGGAACAATTTAGAAAAGCCCTAGAACAACCTGGAACAAATTTTTGAATTTTGGATTTCTAAAAAGGGGGGGCCAGAGCAAGGATGATAAGATATTTTCATTTAAAGTGTTTTTTGGGCTTAAAATCTTCAGTTTTCAATATTTTTTGATGATTCTTTGGAACAATTGGATTTGAGGGATTCTGCAGTTGGAACAAGTTGTAGATTTTGGATTTTTGGAAAAGGGGGGGCAGGGGTGTTTATGAAAATTTAAAAAAATCGGAGATGTTTTTTTAAAGTTAGTTTTTAAGCTGATAGTAAGAATGTAAGGTCAGAACTTTTTTTCAATACATGCATTTATCATAAGGTTTCAAATGTCAATGCATTAAAAAAAAAATAAAATATTAGAAAGCCGTTTTTTTGGATTTTTGAAAAAATGTTCGGAAGGTTTCATCTTTAAAAATACACTTCCTACAATTTTGAGTTTTTGGAACAATGTTTAGAACACTTTTTGAAATCCAAAAAAAATTTCAAAATTAAGAATTTCGAAAAAAGGAGGGCTAGAATTTTTTCGAATTTTGCCCATAACTTTTGAAATTTTGAACATAGGGGTCCAAAAACTTGGAACAATGTTCAGAACAACAAGAACAACTTTCAAAAATTTGATTTTCGAAAAAAGGGGGGCTAGGTCAAAAACGGTTTTTTGGCTCTAAAACCCCCATTCTTGAATATTTTTCAAAAAAAACTTGGAACAATGCGGAACAAATCGGGAACAACCTGGAACAACTTTCAAAAATAGCAAATTCCAAAAAAGGGGGGCTAACTTCACGCACTCTATTAAATTCCCAAAATTTAAAAATCAACAAAAAATAACCTTAACAAAAAAGATTTTTCATAAACATACCAAATTAAAAAAAAATTAAAAAAAAAGTTCTTTTAGCACGCCCTAAATAACAATTTACAAATTTACCTCAATCAATCATCACCAATAATGAATTCAATCTAGGCAAAAGCTATTCGATCTTCCATCAAATCTAGATGAAAATAATTGCATATATACAAAATCAACAGCTAACCGACGACGACGCTCTTCCACTTAACTACCCTCATTAAATCTTTTAAAAATAATACATATGTAATTAAGAAAAAACCTCTTCTCTGTGCAAACTGACATACAATTTTCCTTGAATGAAACGTTCTTGTTTATAGTACCTATTTAAATTAATTTTTATTTCAATTATATTTTTCCAAACATTCTCAAAAAATCAATTTCAATATTTTTCTTAGCTGTTTTAAAGTCGAGCTAAAAATAACGAATATCGTTCCTCTATGGTAAGTGTAAACTGTGTTGTAATTTAACTGTATTTCCAGAAGAAAAATTTAGAAGAAATGCAAGCAAAATCGACAAAAAAAAATTGTGAAAGTATTCTTTTACTTATTCTTATTACGTTATTTCTACAATATTGTTTGAAACGTCCGAATTCGACTCTTAATTATTTAATTTACAAAACACATCTACATTTAGTTATCAAATGGAAATAAAAAAAACAATAAATCTAAAAAAAAGGATTTAAAATTTTTTTTTTAGTGTAACGGTTTGCGAGCAATTCGAAAATAAGGGTGATCAAGGTTAAATTTTTACTCCTTTTTCGTTTATAACTTCTGTTATTTACTCTATATACATAATATATATGTTGTATAAGGATTTGTAGATAATATAAATTGCAACAAAAAAGAAGGTATTTAATTCAAAATAGCTTTTAACGGCCTTTAAGTCCTACAAAAATTGGCGTTTCGTCCCGGCGATTTCTCTTGGACTCATCAGTTGAGAAGGTATTTAATTTACCTACAGAAAAAAAGCAAAAAATTCTGCCGTGAAGGGTAGGAATATATGAATATACCAGACACATGTTTTTTTTCTTTCGAATAACGTGTAAATATTTTGAAGAAAAAAAATAATGATGGAATTGTTGGATGGCTGTGAAGGCAGCGCAGCGCGGTGCGCGGCGGCGGCGGTGGTGGTGTAATTTTTTTTGTTTACAATAAAAGAATAAACTTAGGAGGAATACCTATTTATATTTTATGTTTAAAAAAAAAGTATAGGTATTCTTTACCTAGGGCAACTTTTTTCTTAGCGATGATGATGTACCTACATACATTCATGAGAGGTACCTAGGAAAATTTTTTTTTAATGCAAATGCGATTTCTGGAGAGATCGCATTTTAAAGTGTTTTGACGCATCAAAAACATACATACATACCTATATTTACCAAACACTTGAGCCAGTTGAAGGATTTATTTATATTTTATTAGGCAGAATGCTACGTAAATATCGTTATATTTTGTTCTTGATAAGCATTTTACGTGGATATTTTATTGTAAAAGAATTACAAAATTATCAAAGTTGCAGATACGTAGGGCACATAGGTATTTTTTGCTTGATTGGCGAGTGTTTTGATTGAATGTTTAGGAATGAATAGTTGGGTGTGCGGCCTATATATCCCATAGATTTATGGTAGATATGAAACTACCTATACAAATCTGATCCATCAGTACCTATAGCTAGCAGAGCCCGTGGGAAGTAGACACCCGAAACTTTTTATAATAAACAATTCAGCAAAATATTAGTTTGAGAGTACCTAAATGAATGAAGTCAAATCACCGCCTTGTGGGTGTCTTTCGCATAAGGCAATACGAAAAAGCGTTCAATTGCTCTTCGCAGTTTCAAAATATGTATTTGAAAAAATTTTATCTTTGCTCTTCAATACATGATAAATCAAATATTTAATGTTTTTATTAGTATGCTTATATAGGGGAAAGTACGATAACTATGGCGCCAAGAGTTGATAACGGTTTTTTGTAGAGAGGACAAATCAATCATTTTTTTTACTATGGGAGGGGGGGTCTATCTCGCACCGTTTAGGAGGTAGGGGCAATTTAAAAAAAATGACTTAAATTTAAAAAAAAGAAAGCTAGAAATCTGTTCTATAGCGCCAAAAAAATAGTAAAATATTTTTATCAATAGTTTTTTTAAAAATTCGCATGCAAACTAAAATTTTTATAAAAAAACGAAAAAAAAATTTAAACTATTTTTTTTTAATTGTGAAATGAAGTGCTTAATTGGCTTTTAGTGGTCAATGCTTTTATAAATTCTGAATCGAACACAGAAAACCGAATGGTTTTACATCTTCTATGTTATTGAGAAAATTGAAAATTACTAAAATTACTTTTTATAAGATTTTTGTTTTTTGGTATTTACGGTGGATTAATGTTGATGGTTCATCTTTGTAAGTAAAGTACAGCAATTAATTTAGCGTTACAGTTGCATTACATAGATATGTCACAAACGAAATATAATAAGAAATTATATAGATTTGCTGCAGTCGTACAGTAGTACCTTGGTTATGTGAATTTTTTATAATGCATTACGTTTTCATATATGAAAATGTTAAATGTGGAACTTTGAACAAGGTATATGTATATGTATATTTAGAAAACAGCTCTTGACTTTGGATATGTAGGATAAATTCAAATTTTCTCTAAATCCAGACACTTTAAATGCAAAAGGAACTTTGTATATACCCAACCATTTTGTTTTTTGCGTTCGATTTAGAATTTATATTAACATTAACCACAAAAAACCAATTTAGCACTTCATTTCACAATTTTGAAAAAAATTGGTCTTAACTTTTTTTTTATCAAAATTTTGAGTTTGCATGCGAATTTTTCAAAAACTGTTGACATAAATTATTTAGTTTATATTTAGGATTATAGAACAGATTTCTGGCTGGATTTCCGTGGCATAATAAAAAATTCTTGTTTTTGACCCCTCTACAAAAAACCTTTATCAATTCTTGGCGCCATAGTTATCGTACTCGTGCCCTTGTATAAATAAGTAGACAAAATAAGAAATAATATCAAATTATTTTATAAAATTTATTTTCTGTTTGATATTTTATTAAGAAAAAGAGAACTGAGAGAAAGAGAATGCATCACCACCCAGCGGCATTTGTTTGAAGCAAACTTCTTTGTGTGCGTGAAAAAGAATTTTTTTCTGTTTAAAAACGCAAAATAGACAACTTTTCCAAAATTTAAATTAAAAAATAGTGTTCTAAAACACTTTTTTGTTCATTACATTTATTAAACAAAATACCAAAAAAAATAAAAAAAATATGAGGGAATTGTATTGGCTGTCATTCCCAAAGATTGACGAAAATTAAAAAATACAACTATCAATTTTCCAAGGAAAAGCACAAAATATTAGAAAAAAAATATATATTTTTTGTGTTTTTGTCTCTAAAAAGTTGCTGTGAAAGTTTTAAAAAAATTTTTTTTTAATTTAATTAACTGCACATTTCTATTGGCTTTTGTAAAAAAGTTCATTTTCCTTATATTTGAAGAAAAAACCAAAAAACGTTGATTCGCTCTACAATTTCACGAAGGCGTTTGTGTGCGTATGGCAATAATTTAAAAAGCATATGAAAGAACCATTTATGGTCTTTAAATGTGTGCAACCAGTTTTTGAATAGTTGGCACACAGCAAAAGATATTTAAAAAAATTTACTGATGTATTTTCAGATTTTTGCTGAAATTGCTTATCCGTCTACAATTTCATAGATAAATTAGTGCTTTGATTAAAACAAATTCGGTCTTATTTTAAAGGTATTAAAAGTATCTTCAAACGTGAGTGAGCCAAAAATCATAATACAGTAAGATTTCGAAAACTTATTGATTTAAACAACAGACACAAATCATTTGTTTTAATTTTTTCTCCAAGTGACCGCTAGAGTGTGTATGAAAATGAAATTAAAAAAAAGATCTAGGCAGTGCATTTTTAGTTTGTAGGTATCTGATGTAATGAAATCTGGTGTGCGGTATATTTTGATTGCTTGGTATTGGTGTGGTAGGCGTTTTGTGCTTATTTGTGTTGTTATTTTTTTTTTAGAAATTCTGATAGGTACGTAAAGTATAGGATTTTTGTTTGTCAATACATTTGCGTATTATGCAATTTTATGATTTCTGTTACTTATATGTAGTTGCAGGTTTTTCAAGTACTTTTGAATTAAACTGAAAATTTGGCTCGATATTTTCAATTCTATCAAAAGTAATAGGTGTAAATGGAAGTTCATATAAGTTAACACCAAACATATTGATTCTCATCACATCCAAATCCCAAAATGCTACTCAGCAAATTGTTCCCCATCACCAGATAACATAAACAGAAAACATCTCAGAGATTAACACCACAGCAGCCTACGTGACTTAAACTGCAAGTCAGCAAACATCCCCCACGAAGCGATCTTCAATTTCATCATCTCATAGCCACGCCATCAAATTGGTTGGTCAGCAGTTTATTAGTATTTAAGCTTTAGAAATTAAAAAAAATGAATTAATTGTATTTTGAATTTTAAATTAAGCAGAACCTCTGCCAAAATAATTTTTTTTTTAAACAAATTAGTAAAAACTAATTTAATTTATATCTACATAAATGTACTACATAAATGTAGAAGAATCGGAGTAGGTAGAAACTAGAAGGTATTTATATTTGTTTTATCAAAGCCACAAAGTGAATATTATGTAATTTGTAGTTTTTTTATTGTAGATAAAAAAAAATTTGTTTTTCAGGCATAAATATCATTTTAAAGGAGAGGATGGGGATCATATGAAGTATGTGGAATGCGAAATGGTAACATGGGAAGCTCGTTTTCTCACAATTAGTTGAATAGGTACCTATTGAAAAGTATAAATGAAATTCATGTAGCAAGTTACGACATTTTAACTTAAAAATACAGTAAAACCCGCTCAAGAGAAACTGCAAAATGTCACAGTCTTTCTTTCACTTAGGGTAAATGTGGGTGAGATGGCATACCTTTTTTATTTTGTCAATACATATCTTCCAAAATAAAAAATATTTTGTTTTTTTAATTTCATATAATAAAATACAATACAATACATATCTTCCAAAATAAAAAATATTTTGTTTTTTTAATTTCATATAAATATTCCTTATTATATTACATAAGTAATATTAACATTACAATGTTTTATAAATGTAATTTCTATTTTTTATATAAAAAATTAAAAAGTATTAAGAAAAACCATCTCCCCCTATAGGGTGGGGGAGATGGTATACCCAGGTGGGTGGGATGGCGCATATATGATAAACAAGGGCAAGCGAAGTTAAGCACATGACCACTAGCGAAATAATGATAATAACTAGTAAACGTTTGATACGTCCACTTAAACTTCTTCACTTGTGCCAAAAAAATTTCAGAAAAACAACGCTTCATATTTTGAAATATTTGAAATAATAATAAGTAATTTATCGGGTGAGATGGTATGCGGCCATAGTACACAAAAATGAAAATGTGTGAAGTGGAATGCGCTAACTCACCCTCAAAAAACTGCACCATCTCCCCCTCTTTGTCATATTACATTATTCTAAAGCACAAAATAACACCCGTTGCCACTTTTACAAAATTCTAATAGAGAGTTCATAGACAATACTTTTTTGTATGTATTGATATATCATAGACATCCAAGCAACAATCGACTTACAAAAAAAACCGAAGCAAAAAAGAGTGCACAAAATTTTTCGAAAAAAATACCTATCTGATTTTAATTTCAGATTTTTTTCTTTTTTTGCAATACAGACAAATCGGCAAATACTGGCTACTTCGATTTAAAATCATAAAATGCATAGAAAAAAGGTTTAAAAGTTTTGATTGAATATTAAATGTACGAGATATTAAAGGTGCGCCATCTCCCCCGCTGCGCCATCTCACCCGCTTTTACCCTAAGCGAGTTTTTCACTTAAACGAACCCCGCTTAAGTGGAAAAAAAATTTCACTTAAGCGGAGTCCGGATAAGTGAAAAAAAATTGCACTTAAGCGGATTTAAAAATTCCAAAAAGGCTTCTGACATATCAGAAATTCAAATATCATTTTCGTGATGAAAATTTGGTGGAGGTGAAAAATAAAAAAGAAGTAAAAGCGTTCAGTAAATTTTTTGTTCTGTTTTATTAAATTTTTTTTCACTTAAGAGAGTTTTTTTCAATGAAAAATATTAAATTTAACTGAAAATATGTTTCAGGTATCCAGGTTTTTCACTTAAGCGAGTTTCATTTAAGCGGAGTGTTATAAAGGTATAATTGGTCGACAAGTACTCGGGGATGAGAAAGTGTTTCAGATAAGCGGGTTTTACTGTATTATGTAGTTGAGTGTTGAAAAGGATTCAATTTATTATATTTTCTGAAATAGAGAGAGACTTATTTTTGTAAATATGCATTTCGTTTGGCTTGGATGAATAATTGAAAGAAATGTTTAGAATAAAAAAGGTAAGTGGGTATACTTATGCTATGTGTACCTAAGTTGTATGATATAGGTATTGGTAAGTGAGATTCACAATTTTATGGCATAAAGGCGACATATATAGGTACCTAATAATTCACTTTATTTATTGTAATTGAAAGTAAATTCGTTGATTGTAGGTACGTAGTTCCATAGATAAAAATAAAATCTGGACTGAATTTATTGTACCTATAATTAAAAACTTAAAAGTAATAGAAACTGAACCTTATTTTGCCAGGAACAAAAATTACCAAATTAGTTTTAATATTTGGAAGTCATCCATACCGAGATTCGGAATCTTCAGGCGGACAATTTAAGCTTAAAAGCTCAGGTGGAACACTTCGAAAGTCGCTGTAATGCATTGGAGCGCCAGTTCGAGTTCATGGAAATCAAGGCCAATGAGAAAAATGTTTTTGTACACGTACCGGTGACGGGGAAGGAAGACGCAGAGGATAAGGCATAGAAGTGTTGCATGGATCTTCTGGAAACAAACGACAAAAATGTTATTGCGGCAACAAAAGCATTGCGCTCAAATAATAACAACGCAGCTAATGTCATCGTGAAACTGAACCGCAGAGAAGACGTGGGACGAATACTTCGATCTACGATAAAACTACGAAACACGGGGATATTTATACACCGAGATCTTCCTGCAACAGCAAGAAACCGACGGAAACGTTTACTGAACCTGAGGGCAGAAATTTTAACGAAAAACAAATTACTGAAAACACGTTTAAAGCCCTTCCACACTATTCCACTGAGTATTAATACAAAGTGGAAAAGAATTCCATGCTACTGCCAAATTTGTGAGAGAGAAATTTCTTTTAATTTTTTGACCACACACAACAGTTTAGTTTAACCTCAATAAAAATGTGATGAAATGTGTGACAGAATTAGAACCATTTCTAAAAATTCTCATGTATTAACACATGTGAAATCGTGTATGCTGGGAATATCATATTTTGTTTCCACACTATTATACATGAATTGTTTCACACTTTTTTGACATGTATTAATACTCAGTGGGATAGTGTGGAAGGGCTTTTACGAGGACAAACATTGATAATTGAAGGTAAAACATTTTATTATGACAACCAAAACAATTTAAAATGTGATGACAGTTGCGGGTTGTCACTTTTGGTTCAACTAGTGAATGACGTTTCTACGGAAGACGTTCCGAGGTGTAGCAAAAACGTGGATAGACATGATAATCCACACACGACATCTCTGATGTCAAGACATAATTTTTAATTGTAATGCCGTCTGCCAATCAATAAATTTCAATAGATCATATACAAATTATGTATAAAGAATTAAATAGAAATAATACAAGTGTAGATAAAAAATTGCAATTATGTAACTTGAAAAACATTAATATATTAAGTTACAATATCTCAGGTCTTAGTAATAAGTCAATACATCCTACATTTTATGAATTTGTTGATAAGTATGATATCGTATTTCTTTATGAAACTTTTTTAGTTGAAGAAGACTTCAAATTATTTAGTTATAAATTTAAAAACTTCGATTTTGTCTACGTACCCGCAGTTAAACCAAATATACGAGGAAGGGCAAGTGGTGGATGTTTCTTCGGATATAAAAAGAACATAAGCATTTCCTGTAACTTTGAGGTGATAAATGATGTAAAACATCTAAAGATCGTTTTCGATGCAACGAAATTAATTATAATACCGACATATATAATTATTGTAATCATTGGGAAAGAGATTTCGGCACTTTATGTGAACTTGTTGAAAATGGTTGTAATGCAAACATAATGATAATTGGTGATTTAAATGCCAGAATAGGGGGAGAAGAAGGAAAAGAAAATCAGTTTGCTAAAAAAGTGAGGAAATCAAAAGACAAAACGGTTAATTCGAATGAAGTAAAGCTACTACAGCTGATCGACGCAGAAGGTTTTCGCATCTTAAATGGAACGAGTGTATCAGATGTTAACGGGGAATACACTTTCGTTGGAAAGCAAGGTTGCTCAGTGGTGGACTACTGTTTAATTCGGGGTGATTGGATCTCTTTAATAAGTGATTTTAAAACAATTGGTGAACAATTCTCAGACCATTTACTATAGTTGCAAAGTTCGCAACTATTCCTACAGAAAGAACAGACACAAGGAAAATGCAAATGCCAAATAAACTGCTTTGGAAAGAAACAAACAAAACCAATTATAGACACAAGCTGGAAAACAACTTACATAGTGATGAACATTACAGCATAAGTGATCTCAATGAAGTAATCAAATCGTCATATCCATATGGTAGACAACAGAATGTAAGAAGACCATCATACAAAGAAAAATGGTTCGACATCGAATGCGAAACAGCAAGAAGAACATCTTTTAAATGGTTGAAAGAATTTCGAAAGTTTGGTGATCTGAATTTCAAAAAACTTTATATACAAGCAAATATTGAGTTCAAGAAAATGTGCAAGGAGAACAAGAAAATACATTTTGAAAACGAAGCTCTGAAACTCACAATATGCTCAAATACGAGAGAGTTCTAGTCTGCAGTCATGAAATTCAATGGAAAAGCACCCCAAATAAGCATACAACTTAACGCTGAAGCGTTGATGAATCATTTTAAATCTCTTTTGAATCCAACTGTAAATGTACTCCCTATCCAATACGCGAGACCCTTCATAACCAAAGAAATATTGGACGCACCTTTTTCAGAAGCAGAAGTTTGCAGAGTCTTAAAAACTCTGAAAGATGGAAAGGCACCAGGAAATGACTGAATTTCGATAGAGTTTTTTTTTAAAATGCCATTGCTAACTTTATTAACAAATTAATCGCAGAATTTAATGAAATTATGAAAACAGCGCATATACCACAACAATTCAAGGAAGCTATAGAATATCCAACAATCAAATTTACTTACGAAGAAGAAATAAACGGAAGGTTAAATTATTTAGATTTAACTATAATTAGAAAAGGTGAAACTTTCGAGTTTGATATTTATCGAAAACCTTCAAATACTCTAAGATATATAACATCGGACTCTTTTCATCCATTTGAACACAAAATATCAGTTTTCCATTCAATGATTTTTAGAGCTTTAAACATCCCGATGACGAAAGAAAGAGAATACATTGAAATACGAAAGATCAAAGAAATAGCTAAGATAAATGGATATACAGAACAATTAATAGATGATCTCACGATTGAACATAGAAGAAAACAAAACTTATGAAATTATACAACTTTAGATTTAATCAGAATTGAAAACGATGAACAAAAGAAATGGTCAAAATTCAATTTTTATCTAGAAATTACATCAAAATTAAGACCAATTTTTAGTAGGCAAAACATCAAAATGAGTCAGTGTAGTGAGATAAAACTCAAAAATGTGATTAGTGGCTCAAAAGATAAAATTGAGAAAAATCAACAATCAGGAATTTATACTATTGGATGCAGCAATTGTAGGAAGGAATATCTAGGACAGACAAGAAGACCAATCATGAAAAGGTTCAAAGAACATTTTGCACATGTAAAATACAATGAACCTGAAAAGTCGAGTGTAGCACAACACATGCTGGAGAATAACCATGATTTTAGCTTACAAAATTTGAAATTAATTCGCAATGTAAATAATCATTATGAATTAGATGCTTTTGAATCTCTTTACATTTTCAAAAATAGAAATAATTTAATGAATAGTGACGATGGACCAATAAAAGATCCAATTTTCAAAAAAATTTTATAATAGACCTTAAATTCACTATAAATTTGTTTGTGTAGTTTGTTTTTGTTTGTAATGAGTTATTTGTATTTAATATATCAAAAAAAATTTTTTTATTATTATTTATATAAAACTTACTGACGATGGAAGCATAGCTTCCGAAATGCATTTAAGTAAATAAATAAATAAAATAAGTGTTTTTAAGTTATTTAAAATAATATCTTTTATTTATTTCATGAAAAAACACGTTAAAAATCTCCAATATCAAATCAATTTAATATGGCTAACGTACAAGAGGAGATAAAGAAGGCACAAAATAGATATATGAAACTTAGAACTAAGATTAAATATATACAAGCTGATATATTTTTTCTTCGAAGATGTAAAAAGTATCAAATTTTTCCTAAATTCATCCAGCTGTGGGGTCCAACAAACTCAGAAAACAACAAGATTGTTCAAAAAGCTATTTGTGCAGGACAAAAAATGTGGCTTAATCTAGAAATTAAAGAAAAATATTCCAAGTTGTCTACAATAGAAAGGGAAACATATTCCTTGCATTTATATTTGAGTAACAAATTGAACCAAGAAAGCAAAACTGAGAGACAAATTATAGATCAATCAAGTGATTGGAGCATCTTTTTAAATCATGTTGAAGATACCGTTGAAATTAAATTTGGTAAGAAAAAACAGGGTTTAATAAATAAATTTAATATTTTAGCAGGAAGAACAGAAAATACACAACAAAAGAAGATTTTTAAAGAAGTAGAACCAGTTCAAGACTTCGTAAAAAAATTATCAAATATTCAATTTACATCAAGTGAATTAGAATTATTAAACCGAGGCTTAGATTTCGCACTACAACCTCCAAAAGAACAAGCAATACAAAGTGCTTTGGTTAATATTGAAACAGCTCTTAAACACTTAAGTGATGAAGCTGAAAAAGCTAGAGTTAGATGTGAAGCTGTGGAAAAAATAAAAAGTGCGACTTTACCGAATATATCTGCTAAAATGATAGAATTCAGAAAAGCAGCAAAGAGTCTAAAAGAAAAGAAAACTTCAGTGATCTTCAGCAAAGCAGACAAAAGCAATAACATTGTCATACTAGATAAAAAAGAATACAATGAAATAAATGAAGAATTCATTGCAAATTGGCCATACGAAGAAGTATTTTATAACCCTTTACCAAGAATGATAAGACGAACTAAAGAAGCCATAAAAAATGCAGCAGATATTTTCAGTAATGAAAATTTATCAAGAAAACTAAACGTTTCAAATCCGATATTACCGCGAATGTATTCTCAACTTAAACTGCATAAACCTGGAAAACAAATAAGACCAATTACATCAACAACAGGATCAGTACTTACAAAGCTTGAATGTTGGTTACTAGAAAGATTCAATAATCTACCAAATAAATTCGAAACAAGGGCTATAAAGAATAGCATCGAATTTACAGAGAAAGTAAAGGAATTAAAAATAGCCAGTAATGAAATTCAAGTATCATTCGATGTAGTATCTCTATATCCAAATGTACCTATTGATGAAACTTTAAAACTTCTTAAAGAATGGTTAGAAACAAATTCTTTAAGACAAGAAGAAATTAATGAATTAACCAACCTTACAAAATTATGTATGAATGAAAATTGGTTTCAGCTCAATCAAAAATTCTATCGAAAAAAGATTGGTTGCAGTATGGGTTCACATTTAAGTCCTTTTTTGGCAAATTTATTCATGTCACATTAAGAAACTAAAATGAAAAATGAAAGAAGTTTTCCAAGAATTTGGTTCAGATACATAGATGATGTGTGGGCTATAGTTAAAAAACAAGAACTTCGAAGTCTAATAAACTTACTAAATAGAACAGAATATCCAACAATCAAATTTACTTACGAAGAAGAAATAAACGGAAGGTTAAATTATTTAGATTTAACTATAATTAGAAAAGGTGAAACTTTCGAGTTTGATATTTATCGAAAACCTTCAAATACTCTAAGATATATAACATCGGACTCTTTTCATCCATTTGAACACAAAATATCAGTTTTCCATTCAATGATTTTTAGAGCTTTAAACATCCCGATGACGAAAGAAAGAGAATACATTGAAATACGAAAGATCAAAGAAATAGCTAAGATAAACGGATATACAGAACAATTAATAGATGATCTCACGATTGCACATAGAAGAAAACAAAACTTAAGAAATTATACAACTTTAGATTTAATCAGAAATGAAAACGATGAACAAAAGAAATGGTCAAAATTCAATTTTTATCCAGAAATTACATCAAAATTAAGACCAATTTTTAGTAGGCAAAACATCAAAATGAGTCAGTGTAGTGAGATAAAACTCAAAAATGTGATTAGTGGCTCAAAAGATAAAATTGACAATCAGGAATTTATACTATTGGATGCAGCGATTGTAGGAAGGAATATCTAGCACAGACAAGAAGACCAATCATGAAAAGGTTCAAAGAACATTTTGCACATGTAAAATACAATGAACCTGAAAAGTCGAGTGTAGCACAACACATGCTGGAGAATAACCATAATTTTAGCTTACAAAATTTGAAATTAATTCGCAATGTAAATAATCATTATGAATTAGATGCTTTTGAATCTCTTTACATTTTCAAAAATAGAAATAATTTAATGAATAGTGACGATGGACCAATAAAAGATCCAATTTTCAAAAAATTTTATAATAGATCTAAAATTCACTATAAATTTGTTTGTGTAGTTTGTTTTTGTTTGTAATGAGTTATTTGTATTTAATATATCAAAAAAATTTTTTTTTATTATTATTTATATAAAACTTACTGACGATGGAAGCATAGCTTCCGAAATGCATTTAAGTAAATGAATAAATAAAATAAGTGTTTTTAAGTTATTTAAAATAATATCTTTTATTTAAATAAATGTAGATCAAAATTTTGCACCATAATTTACTTTTGTTATTTAAAAATATAAAAATACAAACTTATTATTGTAAAATATTTAAATGTCAATCAGGCAGACGGCAAAGCCATGCTTAGCGATTTTATTTGTAAATAATAATTTTGTAACATAATTAAGGAAAAAAATAAAAATCTAATCTAATAATAATAATCTAATATTACATAATAATAACTTTATTGGATTGGGAAAATAAGTGGATTAACTATTTTTGTATGATAGATTAGGTACAAAATCTTTTTTTTATCACTACCTGAAGTAACTACCTGCATACATTATAAAAAATAATAAGTTGGATTGAAACCTAGGGCTTATGACCCCCAAAGAGTTATTTTATCACAGCCCATTTTCTTATTATAAAAATTTTTCTTCTTCTTCTAAAAAGGTGTTTAAAATGTGCAGTTTTTTAAATTTGTACTTCATTCACAAAAACAAAAAAGTTGTGTAGCACTAAACACTGCCTAATTATTTGCAGTTTAAAAAAAACAAAATAAAAATAAGTAGTACGTTAATATATAAATTTGTATTATTTAGCTTAATAAACGCATTAACTAAAACCAAAATATGGGACGCCGTCAAGTTCGAAATAGACCTACAAGCAAATTACATAAAAGAAGAATCAACTTGTCTAAATTAAGAAAGATGTAAGTTTGTCTGTTATGTACTATTAAAAATAATCAATTAGAATTACACTTTATCTATAATACTTAATCATATATTTTTATAATTTTTTTATTCAAACAATTAGACCCGCAACGCAACCACAGACGAAAATATATCTTTTCCAGAAGAAATACCTCAGCAAGTCCAATATCAAGTTAATGAAGAAATTGAAGAAATGACTGATGTTTTTGAAATTATCTCGGATACAGAAATTTCGGAAACTGGAAGCATGAAGAGCTTGATTACAGAAAAGGAGTCTCCAACTATTGCCAATGAGATGATAATTGAAGGACGAAGGATTGTTGAATTATATTATTTTTTCAATATTTTAAAATCAATTGATCAACATTGTCCTCAGTTCGATTGCAGTCTAAAAAACCTCTCGATACTTAAAGAAATAAGAACCGGGCTTGATAGCCAAATAGTTTTAAAATGCAACATGTGCAATATTAAAATCAAAGTGTCTTTGAATAAAAAAGATGACAATAAACCTGACGTAAACACTGCCGTTGTGTTGGGAACAACAAGTATAGGTTGCGGATACTCCCAGCTTGAAACATTTTTGTCCGTCTTAGATGTACCTTGTCTATCCTACAATAAGTATCATGAAATCGAAAAAACAGCTGTAAATATGTGGAAAGATGTAGCAGAGAACAAAATGCTCCTTGCTGGCAAAGAAGAAGCTGACGCTGCTCTAAAACGCGGTGATGTTGATCTGGTTGATGGAGTACCCTTTATAACCGTTGTGACAGATGCCTGCTGGAGCAAAAGATCCTATTCTATCCTATAAGAATTTTTCCGTTTTATCAGGAGCAGCCGTTGTCGTAGGCCTTCATACCGGAAAAGTTTTATCAATGGGCGTAAAGAACAAATACTGTGTTTTGTGTGCCCGAAGAGGATTACAGACAAGTGGAAATCACATTTGCAACAGAAACTACGATGGACCTTCAACTCAAATGGAATATGACATTCTTCTTGAAGAGCAGTGTAGAAAAACGTGGTCTTAGATATATCACAATGCTTGCTGATGGAGACAGCAGTTCATTCAAAAAAATAACAGAAAACGATCCATACAACGGAAGGAAAATTAAAAAAATTTAATGCTGTAATCATTTAATGAGGAATTTCAGAAATAAGCTGGAAGCTGTTTCCAAAGGCGGACAAACTGGTTTGAAAGAAGCACTTACAAAAAATTTTGAGGGAATACGAAAAGATATTTTGAGCGCTTTAAAATAAAGACGGAACATGGATGAAACGAAAGAAAGCTCTTTATTAGCAATCAAAAAAGATATTGGCAACGTAATTCTTCATGTTTTTGGAGCCCATGAAAATTGCCCATCTTACATAAAGATTAAATGCAATAATGGGGATGCAAATTTGATACCCCTTATGGTGAAGGATGGAATTTATGAATCAATTATGGCTCCAACTAGACGACTTATTTGGAACGCTGAAAGTCTTCTCCTTGCATACACTAACAACCTGGCTGAGCACTTCAACTCTATAGTTGCTAAACTAGTTGGTGACAAAAGAATAAACTTTTCACTTTGAATGGATACTCGGACCGGTAAGTAGGTTTAACAAAAATATTTAATGTTTCTGTGACTAATCTTTTTTTGTATTCTAGGTATTTTTCAGCTGTAGTTCAATTCAACGCGAGGAGTCAAATATCGGAACTATATAAAAAAATATATAAAACCAGCCCGAGAACCAGAATCCGGAAAATTGAATTATGTCGTTTGCGCAGCAATGAAAGAGGAAAAAAAAGCAAAGTGTATAGTAAGGGCAGAACACTTTTTAGAATAAATCGAGGTCGTACTGGGAAAGATATTGGCTATGGGGATGGTTCCAGACAACCAGACATGGGCCCAGAAGAATTCGCTGCTGAGCAAGAAATTATTCTGAAACGGCTGGAGGACAACCAAAGGAACCGCTTCCTCATGGAGCAGCAAACAATTGGGCAGTCAAACAACAACAAATGGTCTGAGACCAGAAAATATATGTTGACTGCTACTGCCTTCGGAACCATCTGCAAAGCTAAGAAATTCGAGGGCCATGTAAAAAGACTAGCTCATCCAACGGAGATTTTTGCAAATTCCGTGATTCATGGGAAACTTAATGAAGACTCGGCAAGATTTCAGCTTGAAAAACAACTTGTTCAACAAATTAAAGCCAGCGGATAAGAATTTTCTTATCTTGGAGCGTCGCCAGATGGAATCATAGATGAAAACACTATTTGCGAAATCAAATGCCCATATTCAATTGCAGGGTTGGATCCGATTGCAGCCATCAAAAACAAGAAACTTAAATTTATTACCGTTTCTGATGATGGTGAAATAACAGGTCTTAGTAAGGGTCATATTTACTATTATCAAATCCAAGGACAATTGCATATTTCCAAAAGGAATATTTGTTATTTTGCTATTTGGACTAGCACCAAATATGATCTTTACGTTGAAAGAATAGAAAAGGATGACGACTTTTGGGAAAATTCAATGGTGAGCAAACTTTCATCTTTTTATAAAGATTGGCTTTTGCCGGGGCCAGTAGATCCCCGAATCCCACGTGGTATGGAAGTCCGTGCACCCTTATAGTACCTAAATAAGAATGGAAATAGGAACGTTTTTTAGTGGACTAGGTCTATTGGGGATACCACTTTAAAAAAACGCACCAATAGTCTTACCTCATGGGTGGTGTGGAAAAGACCTAAAAATAAAAACTTACCTTTTTTATTCTAAACATTTTTTCAATTATTATAATAAAAAAACAACACACAAGTAAAGCACTCGTATCAACAAAAAAAAATGTTATGTGTTCTCTTTTCTTCTTTAGCGATCGTACTGATTTTTTTTGTTTCTATTGTGCTACAAAGAAGAAAAAAACACAAACAATATACACACACTCTTGAATGCGGAGATCAACCGTATGTTGTGTGGGTTTCAGTGACCTGGAAATGGGATGAGTAGGTATACATAATTGGTGGTGGATGTTTTTTACCTCTCCTTTAAAATGATATTTATGCCTGAAAAACAAATCTTTTTTATCTACAATAAAAAAAACTATAAATTACATATGTCACTTTGTGGCTTTGATAAAACAAATATAAACACCTTCTAGTTTCTACCTACTCAGATTCTCTTCTACATTTATGTAGATATATAAACTTCCATTTACACCTATTACATTTGATAGAATTGAAAATATCGAGCCAAATAAGTATAAGTATAATTCAAAAGTACCTACTTGAAAAACCTGCAACCATAAGTAACAGAAATCATAAAATTGCATAATACGCAAATGAAATTGACAAACAAAAATCCTATATTATAAGAGAAAAAATCCTATATATAAGAGAAAAAACAGCTTATCTGAAACAATTTTTTCATCCCCCAGTATTTGTCGACCAATTACCTTTATAACACTCCGCTTAAGCGAAACTTGCTTAAGTGAAAAACCCGGATACCTGAAACATATTTTCAGTTAGATTTAATATTTTTCATTGAAAAAACTCTCTTAAGTGAAAAAAATTTAATAGAACAGAACAAAAAATTTGCTGAACGCTTTTACTTCTTTTTTTATATTTCACCTCCACCAAATTTTCATCACGAAAATGACATTTGAATTTCTGATATGTCAGAACCGTTTTTGGAATTTTTAAATCCGCTTAAGTGCAACTTTTTTTCACTTATGACTCCGCTTAAGTGAAATTTTTGTTCACTTAAGCGGGGTTCGTTTTAATGAAAAACCCGCTTAAGTGAAAGAAAGACTGTAACATTTTGCAGTTTCTCTTAAGCGGGTTTTACTGTACCTATTAGAATTTCTAAAAAAAAATAACAAAACAAAAATACCAAAACAAATAAACACAAAACGCCTACCACACCAATACCAAGCAATCAAAATATACCGCACACCAGATTTCATTACATCAGATACCTACAAACTAAAAATGCACTGCCTAGATCTTTTTTTTATTTTCCTTTTCATACACAGCGGCCACTTGGAGGAAAAATTAAAACAAATGATTTGTGTCTGAACTAAAATCTTGATAATTTTTTTTAGGTAAAGGTTTTAAAAAATTATTCTTTTATATTAAATATATAGTTAATGATTAATTTTTTTAATTGAATTTGAATTTAAAAATATAAATGTTTCGGTAAGGATTAGTTCGCGAACAAAATTATTTAAATATATATTAGAAAAAACGAGTTGAAAAACTGTATTTTTACTGTTTTTTAAATCAATATATTTTCGAAATCTTACTGTATTATGATTTTTGGCTCTCACACGTTTGAAGATACTTTTAATACCTTTAAAATAAGACCGAATTCGTTTTAATCAAAGCACTAATTTATCTATGAACTTGTAGACGTATAAGCAATTTCAGCATAAATCTGAAAATACATCAGTACATTTTTTTTAATATCTTTTGCTGGGTGCCAACTATTCAAAAACTGGTTTCACACGTTTAAAGACAATAAATGGTTCTTTCATATGCTTTTTAAATTATTGCCGTACTCACACAAACGCCTTCGTGAAATTTTAGAGCGAATCAGCGATTTTTCGTTTTTCCTTCAAATATAAGGAAAGGCCTCTTAATTGAACTGCGGGTAGCAGATTTTTATTAAGATTTTTTCTAGTGGAGGTGTATGCTGGAGGTATGGTGAAATTGTTGAGCATTTTTTGGAAGATATTTTTGTTTTTTATTTTTTAATAATTTTATATCTATTTTTAGGTACAAAATGTTTAGTATTTTTTAAGAACCTTTCATAATAATAATAAAAAATAATACTTAATAACGTTTTTTTTTGAAAAAAATCATATCGAAGTCAAAAAAACAACTTAAAGAAGCTTAAAAAATATGCTTGATAATAAATTGCGGGAAAACCGTTATCCACACAGAAAAAAGTTGTATGGTAGATACAAATTTCTAACTGTTCTTGTTAAAATAAAAGAAAAATTTCAAAAATCGGTTGTAGTTTGGCAAAGTTAGAGCTAGTCAAAGGAAGAAAGAATAAAAATCATAAAAACCGTTATAAGTCGAAAACGAGAAAATTACCTCTTAAGTTTTTCGACTTGAAATGACCTTAGGAGCTTATGGTTTTCTTCTGAGGCGGTGATTTCGGGCCACCCTGTATATATATATATATATATATATTATATATACAGTGGTGTGAAAAACATTCCGGATTTTTTTGGTAAACTGCATTGATTGTTGGTTTATGATATAAAAATGAAAATCAAATGTTTGCAATTTTTTCCCATTTTTATTGAACAATTATTATTTGAAACAAAAACCATGGAACTTTATCCATCAAAACAAAAAAAAATTCAAAAAATTAAAGTTAATTCAAAATTTTAATGTGACAAACTAACCGGATTTTATTTTTTTGCAATTAACTTTTATTATTTATTTAATATTTTGTCCAGTAACCCCTGTTTTTATCACAGCTCAGCATCGACGAGGCATTGACTGGATTAAATTCTCGAAAACAGAAGCAGGAATATTCTCCCATTAATTTTTCAAAGCTGCAAAAAGAGAATTTGTTGACGTGTGCTTTTTTTCCCAACCCGCCTTTTTAAAATGGCCCACAAGTTTTCTATTGGGTTTAAATCGGGTGATTGAGATGGCCATTCTAAGACACGAATATTTTTTTATTTCAAACCACTCTTTTAGCAGCTTTGAAGAATGTTTGGGGTCATTATCCTGCTGAAAAACCCAACGCAGGAGCATTTCTTCCTCTGCGTATGGAAGCATTACTGACTCCAAAATGTCCCTATATTGGAAACGGTCCTTAATTCCTCTGATTTGGTGTATAGGACCGCAGCCTGCTCCTGAAAAACAGCCCCAAACCCTCACCGAGGCTCCACCGTGCTTAACCGTAGGGAGTACATTTGCAGGCTTTAATCGCGTACCTTTTTAACGCCTCACTGTCCTTGCACCATCGGAGTAAAATAAGTTGAATTTGCTTTCATCACTGAAAAGCACACTCCTCCATTTGCTTAAAGACCGGTAAAGATGATTTTTTGCAAAATCAACCCTGGGTTAAATGTTTTGATTAGGAATTTTAAGTCTTTCCCAAATACCTTTTACGGATTACCTTTTTTTACGATGTTTAGCAGTAAGAAGAGTTTTTTAGCTGGTCGAAATGCAAAAAGACCGAAATCTCTTAAACGCTTCCTGACCGTACTTGGCCCTATGGCTAGATTTAGTTCATCACAAATTGTCTTTGAAGTCGCAAAAGGGTCTTTAAGCACGAAATTCTTTATGTGCCTATCAGTTTTAATTGTTGTTTTGCGAGGGCGTCCACCAAAATGATCTGCTTCTACTGATTTTCCACTTTTAAATTTTTTAATGATGTCGCAAACCGTTGACGTTGGAATTTTTAAGATTGCAGCGATTACTTTTTGTTTTATACCGGCTTGGAACTTTTCTATTATTTTGTATCGATTCGCGTTGCTCGTGTTTTAGCCATTTTATGCACTATATAATTTCAACTTACACAGCTCTCAACTTGTAAAAACTTTTTTATCTACGGCTTGAGTCAAAAGACTCGAAAAAACCGTTACTTTAACATCGAGACTCGCAATCTTCTTGAAATCCGGTTAGTTTTGTACAGGCATGTTACTGAGTAACTTTATAAAATAATTTTTTTTTATTGTTCTTGTCATCGTAGCATTAAATTTTTAAGGTTATTATTAACTTGTCTCATACTCTTTACAAATTATTAAAAAACTTATGGAAAGTTGTTAGTTTTCTACTTGGTATAAGAAAATAATTACTATGGGAAAAAATCCGGAATGTTTTTGGCAGCACTGTATATAATATATAGCACCGTGTTGCAAATATGCATGGAACTTACAGTTTAGACTGAAAAATAGTAAAATAAAGTGGCGCAGGGTCATAAGTCCACAATGGATTTATGACCCACTTGGGTGGGTCATAAGTCCATAAATCAATTGTGGTCCATAATGAAGTTAGTCAATATTCCCTTATTTATGGGAGGAAGTGGGTCATAAGTCCCCAAATATTTTCTGGAATTTTTTAAAATTACCCAAGGAAATGTTTTATTATTTTATTTTATTATAAAGAGAAGTGAAAAATTCGAGCGAATTTTTCATTTTTTCGCTTGCTTGGGCACACTATAGGATTTGGGATAGGTGCGAGGTTGGGTGTATGCAAAGTATCTGGATCCAGATTCTGGATTCTTTAGATGCAAAATAAACTTTGCATACACCAAACCTCGCACCTATCCCAAATCCTATAGTGTGCTCAAGCAGGGGAGTTGCAGGGGGGCAGCATGCTCCCCATACATACCTCATTGTTTATACGACGTAATGACGAATTATGAGAAAATTAGAATATTGTGGATTTCTGACCCACCAAAGTAGGTCATAAGACCACAATCGATGGGTCTCAAATCCACAAGAATTGCATGCGGACTTATGACCCACTTGGGTGGGTCATAACATAAGTCCACAATTGATTTATGGGCTTATAACCCACCCAAGTGGGTCATAAGACCATTGTGGACTTATGACCCTGCGCCAAATAAAATATGTAATAAACTTAATTTAAAAATAAAATTAAAGAATGGATTTCTGGCTTTTCATAATGCTATATCATGACTCTGTAGGTATTACCGTTATTTTTTAATATTTTTTTTTTTTAAGTGATTATTTCTGAAAATTGCCCCTCCCGCCTAAACGGGGGGAAATTGACCCCTTCCCATACGACATTTTTCTTTTCTAAGTCCAACCTACACGCCCTAGCTTTTTGTCACACCTTATGCAAATCGCCGAAAACCGAAAATCAAAAAAAATGGTTCTATGAGAGATACCATTTTTAAGCAGTAGATCTTTTTTTTCAATTATGGTAGATCGTAGAGATATTACACCCAAAATTTTTTATCAAACTCTTAGAAGCCCAAGCCGTTGTTGAGAAAAATGAGATTTTCAATACCTGTTTTTAAACATTTGTATGGGAGGTACCGTTATTTTTGGTTATAAGAATAATTTTGATTTAAAATCTGTTAGATAAAGTTAAAAAACTGCTGAGTGCCAAGTTTAATAGAAAATTGAGTGAGCCGTTTTGGAATTTGTATCGAACTGCATGAGTATGGCAACTCTGCAGTCGATGTTTTGAGCAATATATAACCTTATATATAAAATTCTATGTAAAACTCAACGAAAGACCGAGAATGTTCGGAGAATTTGATCAAGCAGTTTTTAGTCTTGGAGCAGCAGGCAACCGAGCAGGTCACTGAGCAGCGCGAGCAGGTTATCGGGCAGCGTATGAGCAGGCATATATAATTATATTTAAATAAAAGTGGTTTTTATAACATTTTTTCCACTATATTTGTTTTGTCCTTTATTTTTGTTCCGACGGCTTTATCTTTTACTTCGGAGTGTAACGGTTTGTATTTTGTATTCTTATAATTTCCCTGAGCTACGATACATTTGGTCCGTGTCGAGCCGGATATAGTGCCAGTGACGGGATGGTGCAGGCTTTGCTTTCCTTAAAGTTTAAAATATAAAAAAAAAATAAGTTCATTGTGTGTGAGCAGCATTTCGTTTCATTACGAATTTATATTGTGATGGTGAAATGTGCTACGATGAAGATCACGTAGTCACAAAATACAACAAAACATGTGCAGGAATCATGTCACGACATGATATACGCAGGAAATTTTATACCACCAGCAGGCAGTACGTAAAACGGCACTATATTTCATATAGTCGTTATGTACCTATGAGCATGTAAGTAAGCGAATAGATATTGTTTTTCCCCCTTTGCGAGCAGGAGCGACCGACACAAATTCTGTATTAAGACTTAAGAGACAAGAGCAAGAGCAGCCAAGAGAGTTTTTTTTCTCAATCCACCTAAAATACATACAAATATGTGCAGCGAGCAGGAATCGAGAAATACACATACATAAAATTGCCTGCCGTGCGCAGCAATCTTGAGAAGGAGAAGGTTTCGTTATTTGAAAAGCAAACAGTTCGGTGATCGGTCGTAGCTACTGTCTTTGCAAATAAAATTTAAACAAAAACAAAACAAGAAAAACTGAAAAACAAAAAACAAACAATTTTACTAAAAACTTACTTTAAATATTTTCTTAGGTAAGTCGACAATACAGTCCACATCTATAGCAGGACAAGTGAAGTGATTTTTTGTTATATGTTTACTATTGCCAAAATATTTCTTTATTTTATTTTATATTTTTTTGTTGTTTTTTCTCTCCCTTGGATGTGCGCCGATGGCGACAGCCTAATACCTATGTGCAGTGTATGTGATTTTTTTTTATTTTATTTTTCAGTGAGTAGAAATATTTGTGCATGAGCAGCGACAATGTGTGAGCAGGAGCTGGGTGCTTGTTTTTCATATTTTTCAGAAGGAAAATATGTATGTATATGTGAATGAGCGAAGTGAGCGTATTATTTCTTTTTTGTCATGGTGTGCTTGTTGTGATGAGAATAATAATGGTTAAATATGTATGTCGGACAATTTAATTCTATATTAGGAATTTTTATATTGAAATATTTCCATGTAAATAACCTAACAAAATGATGGTGATTGTTGTTGCTGCTGCGTTATGAGATAGGGGTTGAAAATTTAAATTTCTTCTGGTTTACTTGAGTCAAGTTTTTTTTGTTGTCACCTCTTTTTTCTTGCCAAGTGATTTGGTTTGTCAAGACATAGCATGAGCAGGGGAAGGAGGGACTAGAGCACAAAATATACCAGTCGCCACAAGTTATGTAGAGCGAAAAATATATGTCGAGACAAACAACGTAAATGGGCAGGAGAGCAGGTGGAACTCAGAGCACTTGTGTGCGAGTTACCAAAGTTAAGAGAAGGAGTGAAGGAGAAACTTGAGTGCAAATGCACCAGTTTCAGTATAATGCAATTTTTAATAATGTTCAAAAAAAAAAAAGAGGGACAAATCAGGAGCAGGAAAAAACTCAAAGCACGACGGTGCTAGTTTTTTAAGAGAAGGAAAGCTTGCAAGCAGCAGGAAAATATTTCAGATCATTCTTTTTTGAGTTCTGAAAAGCAGGAAGCAACATAAAATATTGCGAGTGAGATCTGAAGTGAAGTGTATAATCTTACCAAATATTTTTAGGGAAGAATATATTTTTTTATTAAGGGGTATAAATTCCAAGGCAGCAAAAGCAGCAACAATTTGTCAACCGATTTATTTATATTTATTTATTTGTTTATTATATTTACCTACAACATATTACAATTTATTTTTTTATCGCATATTGGGAAACTTTACATTGAAGTACCTACTGCGAATTATTATCATTTATTTTCTATCGCATATTGGGAAATTTTACATTGAAGTACCTACTGCGAATTATTATTTACATACTGTTGCAGGTTAAAGCATTATCGAAAACATGATTTCTAAGCAATATGAATTTCTTTATACCTTTTCAGAATAAAAAGGCGCAGGTCAATAGAATGGAGAAAGAGCAGGAGCGTAATGACAAATATACGTTGGATGCCGGAATATATTCGGTAAGCAGGATGCTGGCCTTCGTGGAGTCTACAACCTTTGAAGATTGCAAGATGGCAGCAGCGCAGGTCAGGCTTGAAGCCTTGCAGGATGCTTGGGCGCAGGTGAAGGTATCTGAAAGCAGGATCGTGTTGGCCGATGATATGCTTGTCAACATCGAAATGCATAGCAGGATTGCCGAAGCGGAGACAAAATATTTTACCGCCTATGCAGCGTTGAAAGAGAAATTGTCCCAGACAACTCTTATAGCAGGCGGAGCAGGAATAGCAGGTATAGCAGGTGTAGCAGGCGGAGCAGGACAACCCATCGAAGTGCAGGTCACCATGCCATTCGCCCAGCATGATGTTAAAAACACCTGGGGCTCATTCGATGGCGAAATTACAAAGTGGCAGGGTTTTAGAGATCGTTTTATTGCAGCGGTCCATGATAACGATAAAATAGCGCCTGCTTACAAATTCTCTTATCTGAAGGCATCGTTATCAGGTAGAGCAGCGAGTACCCCCGGTGAGTGGCAACTCACCGAGAAAAATTATTGTGAGGCATGGAAGCGTGTTAATGAAGTTTTCACAAAAAAGTACGCCACGTGCAGGGAGCTGCTTAGGAACTTTTTTAGACTTCCGTCTCTGCAGGGTGCGCCAAGAGCAGGAGAGCTGCAAAAAATGGCAAATACTACCTATGAGACACTGCGGCAGCTGGCAGCGCAGGAAATCCCGACGGAACAATGGGATATGATAATTGTTCATATTTTACATGAAAAATTAGATCCCGAGACAGCCTGCAAATGGGAAGAAGTGCGTCCTTCTGAAGAGCCCACCTCCAAAGAATTTTGTGTCTTCTTAGACAAGCGTGCTGAGACACTAAGCGGAGCAGCGAGCAGGAGAACTGACCAGCCGTCGTCTCTACAGCAGACGCGGCCAGTATCAAGCAGATGCGAAAACTCACGAGCAGGAGGCAGCAATGTCCGGAGAGAGGAAGCAGGAGGTGACAAACGGCCATTGCCTTGTCATTCATGCAAATCTTTAGGCCATCCAATGTGGCGTTGCCCAGAATTCGCAGTTTTAAACCTGCGAGCAAAGCAGGATTTTGTGAGGGAAAAGGCACTCTGCCCAAACTGCCTCAAGACTGGACACACACCTAAGGACTGCTTCCAGGGGCCGTGTATAAGGTGCCCCGGGAAGCAAATGCATAACAGCGTGCTTTGTCCTATGAAAGTATTCGGCAGGGGTGAGGCATCAGCCTTACATGTGCAGCAGAAAGGTTGGAAGAGGAGCCAGCAGGAAGCCGAAAACAAGCCAAAGAGGGATTGACTGGATGTTCCTCCAGAGAAACGCCCTCGGTTGGACAAGAGCAGGAAGAAGGACATAGCAGGTGCAGCTGGGGTGAAGGAAGCAGAAAGTGAGTCTGAGAGCAAGATTTCCTGGGGAGATTTTAAAAGAGCTGGGTGTTTCTTTAATGGGAAACAAAATAAAGTTTTAAATAAAATTTATTTGACATCTTTTAATTGTTATGAGCAGGAGCAGGAAAGTTTTACCTTGATGCCTACGGCACAGGTAAGAATCGAGATGGATAACAGTAGGTATGGGCCAATAAGAGCACTTTTAGATACAGGTGCACAACCTAATCTAGTTAGTTATCAGCTTGCTCAGAGATTGACTTTGCCAAAGGTGCAAATAGCAAAGAAAATGGTTGGAGTTGAAGGCGAGCCTTTCAACATTAAATACAAAACCACACTTACAGTAAGTCCATGGTTTAATTCGCAGGTTTCAATGAAGCAGGATTTTTGGATACTGCCCAAGGAAAGTAAATGGCACCCGATTATACCAGCGCACAATTTGAGACCGCCACAGATGGACGTTTCCGAAAGGTTGCCACTTGCTGACCCAGATTATTGGAAAACAGGGCCTGTAGATTTATTGCTAGGGTGTAGGTTTATAGCAGAAGCATTTATTTCTGTCTTAGGTCATAAGCCTGGTGGGGTCCTAGAGATGGAAACTATTTTTGGTAGAATCATACTCGGAGAGTATGAGAGCGAGAAGAATAGCATGGGCAATGAGCAGGTGTCGCATGTCGTGTACATGGACAACAATCAATTACATGAATCACCTAAGCGTTTATGGCAGTTGGATGATATTGAAATATCATCAAGCAAGTCAAAAGAGCAAGAGCAGGTGGAGCAGAATTTCATGAACACGTTCTCACGTGATGATTTTGGCAGGTTTGTTGTGACGATTCCTTTGAAGGAATCAGGGAAGGAACTAGGAAGCTCAGAGCTAACAGCGAGGCGCAGGTTTTTTGCTTTAGAGAAAAGATTAGCAGGAGATTCTGAGTTGAGACAGAAGTATGTAGAGTTCATGAGATAATATGAAAGAGCAGGGCACATGACACCAGTAACTGGCACAGTGCATGGCAAAGCCATATACCACATACCACATCATTGCGTCACTAAAAAGTTTAGAGTCGTATTTGATGTCAGCTGCAAAACAAGCAAGGGCACCTCATTAAATGAGGTACAAATGTTGGGTGAAAAATTACAGAAAGATCTACACGAAATTTTAATGCGCTTCCGCAGGCATCGAGTTGCTATTAGTGCGGATATTAAAATGATGTTCAGAATGGTGAAGGTTGTGAAGGAGCAGTGGGATTTGCAGCGTATATTCTGGAGAGAAAGCCCGCAGGATATTTTGAGAGAATATTGGCTGACGGTAGTAACCTATGGTATGACCTCATCAGCTTATAATGCTGTACGAACATTAATACAATGTGCAAGAGAAGCAGAGCAGGAGTTTCCAAAGGCCGCTAAGGCAATTTTGGAAGACTTTTATATGGATGACTGTACCACGGGTGCTGATTCCGAAGAGAAGGCGATCGAATTATCTAAGGATATCGATCATGTTTTAAAAGGTGCAGGTTTTGAGCTTAGAAAATGGAAGTCTAATTCCAAGAATCTAGTGAAGGACATGAATTATGAAGAGCAGGAGTCAATCTTGTTTCAAGATGATGAGAAGGCATCGATTTTAGGCCTTAAGTGGCTGCTTGAGAAGGACCAATTCACATTTGTGGTGAAGACACCAGTGACTGAGCAGGCAATGACAAAGAGAAAAGTAGTGAGCTGTGTTGCACAACTTTACGATCCTAATGGGTTCATAGCTCCTGTTACAATCGTGGGAAAGATTCTCATCCAAGACATATGGCGTTTGAACGTCGACTGGGATGAGAAATTGCCAAGAGAGATAGATGAGAGATGGAGAGATTTTTGGCAGGAAATAACATTCTTAGAGAATGTAAAGATTCAGAGATGGATATGTACCTCGGAAGGGGTACGGAAAGAAATTCATGGTTTCTCGGATGCTTCCGAAAGAGCATATGGAGCAGCGATCTATGTGAGAACGATATGTGCGAACGGCAGGATTTCAGCAAATCTCCTCACAGCGAAGACACGGGTTGCACCACTTAAAACAGTGACAATTCCGCGCCTAGAGCTTGCAGCAGCAGAGCTATTGGGACGGCTTATGGTAAGCGTCATAAAACCAATGGAATGGGAAGGTATCGAGTATAATCTCTGGACAGATTCACTCGTAGCATTGCATTGGATAAACAAATTACCGTGCAGTTTGAAAACATTTGTAGCGAATAGGGTCTCGTCTATACAGACAAACACTGAAATCAAAAGGTGGAGAAATGTTGGATCGAAGGATAACCCCGCTGATCTTCTAAGCAGAGGGATTAAGCCATCAGCATTGATTGACAACAAGTTGTGGTTGCATGGGCCGGAATGGTTAACAAAACCTCGTTCAAGCTGGTCATCTGAAAAGTTTGTGCCAAATGTTTCAGATGGGGTGAGGGAAGAGATGAAAGTTTTTGTGATCATGAAGTTCACAGAACCTTTATCTATTTATGTGAGAAGCTGGAAAAGGAGTATTCCGTTAATCGAATACACGTCTACGTTAGAGAGGGCTATAAACATATTCAGCTATGTACTGCACTTTATTAATACAACTAGAGCAAAGATTAAGCAGCTGCAGGATGATGAGAAGAGATATGGTAAGAGACGGAAACGTTCTGTACGTCAGGGGAAAAGGAGAGATAGAGCAGGGAATATAGCAGGGGTACTTGATCAACCGTCTTCGGAAGAAAAGATGGAATCAATTTGTCATTTACTAAGAAAAGAGCAGGAAAAGAATTTTTCGAAAGAAATTACTTGCATAGAGCAGAGCAGGTGTTTACCTGACAAGAGCAGGATAGAATCTTTAAAGCCAATTCTAGATGGCAAAAAGATTCTGAGAGTTAGAGGAAGGTTAGAGAGATCAGAGATGGAATACGAGAGAAGGCATCCAGCTATCGTGCCAAATGGTTCTCGATTAGCTTGGTTAATCATGGATAGCGCTCATACAGCAACAAAGCATGGAGCAGTGCAGGTCATGATGCAATACATTCGTCAGAGATTCTGGATTCCAAAGCTCCGAAGTGAGCTGAGGAATTATCTACATAAGTGCTTGGTTTGTGTGCGATACAATCATCGTTTTGAGATGCAATTGATGGCTGATTTGCCATCTGAGAGAGTAACAGCAGGAAAGGCTTTTCTACACACAGGAGTAGATTACGCAGGTCCGTTTGAGATCAAAATGATCGACAGAGCAGGTGAACAAATAATAAGACAGAAGTGTTTGGTTTCTGTCTTTGTTTGTTTCAAAACAAGAGCAGTGCATATTGATTTGGTATCAAATCTTACATCAGTGGCGTTTATTGCGTGTTTCGAAAGATTCATAGCGAGAAGGGGCAGGTGTGAAAAGTTATATAGCGACAATGGTACAACATTTGTCGGTGCAGCGAAGGAATTACAGAAGGCAAAAGAGCATTGGCTAGTGAAGTATACGTTCGAGCACCTGAGCTTGAAAGGGACGGAATGGAGATTTATGGCTCCTGCAGCGCCACACCAAGGTGGCATATACGAAGCAGCGGTAAAGTCGATGAAATATCATCTGACGAGAATTGTTGGAGCGAAGGTTTTAGCATATGAGCAGTTTTTGACATTACTTACTGGGATAGAAGCCATCTTGAATTCAAGACCGCTACATCCACTGAGCGATGACCCGAATGATCTGCAGGCCTTAACGCCGGGACATTTTTTGGTTGGTGAGCCACTTGTGTTACCCTTACCATTTCTAACCAATGAGATGCCAAATACAAAAGGGATAAAATTATGGAAGGAGCGTAAGAACATGCTTGCACATTTCTGGAGCAGGTGGAAGGAGGAGTATTTATGCACTCTATATGAGAGAAAGAAATGGCGAAAAGAAAAATACGGCTTGAGAGAAGGACAATTGTGCATAATAAAGAGCGAGAATTTCCCACCATCGGCATGGGCGATGGGACGCATATTGAAATTAATATCGAGCAGAGATGGGTTAGTGAGAAGCGTGGCTCTACAAACTGCAACCAATCAACTTACGAGGCCAGTACAGAAGATCTGTGTCTTGCCAATTGAAGAGCTGGAATAATTATAAATTATTACAACATATTTATATTTAGCAGGTATATGGTTGAAATAAAAAGCGAAAGGGTAGAAAACCGTAGGTTTTCGCCGGGACTGTATCGAACTGCATGAGTATGGCAACTCTGCAGTCGATGTTTTGAGCAATATATAACCTTATATATAAAATTCTCTGTAAAACTCAACGAAAGACCCAGAATGTTCGGAGAATTTGATCAAGCAGTTTTTAGTCTTGAAGCACCAGGCAGCCGAGCAGGTCACTGAGCAGCGCGAGCAGGTTATCGGGCAGCGTATGAGCAGGCATATATAATTATATTTAAATAAAAGTGGTTTTTATAACATTTTTTCCACTATAATTGTTTTGTCCTTTATTTTTGTTCCGACGGCTTTATCTTTTACTTCGGAGTGTAACGGTTTGTATTTTGTATTCTTATAATTTCCCTGAGCTACGATACAGAATTATTAATTATTCATTATTAATTATTAAAAAAAAACTTTTTTTTAATCCAAAATTTTTTTTTTTTGAAAATTTTGGTATACCTTTTAAAACTTTTTCAAACGTTCTCCATAAAAAAAATTGAACAATATCAGTTGAACCGTTTATGAGAAAATAGAAAATCAAAAAAATTGTTCTATGAGAAGTACCATTTTTAAACATTTTTCGGAATTTTTTTTTATGAAATGGTTTCCTTTTTGTAAAAAAAATATGTACTGATTTTTTTTAAAAAAAAGGTTTTCATTTATTGCAAAAAAAAATTTTACAGTATGTACCTACCGTTATTTTGGGCTTAAAAAAATGTAAAAAAACCTGTGGGACCCTCTTTATTTCTTTTGTATAACCAACAAAATACGTCATCTACACATTCCCATTCTATAATGCTGCCTCCGTTTCATGTTTGATTCGATCTACAACATGACGTTCAATCATTTTCGAAGAAAAGTAGATTTACTAAAAATTCGAAATATGTATTTGAAAATAACGACTATTTATTGGAAAAAAGACCTTTAAAAAATGTGTTTTTAAGTTTTTGTGCTAGTTTTTTAGTGCAAATTTATGTCATTGTGAGAGAGTTTTGGGTTATTTTGTTAATTTCTTCTTATTTAAAAACACAATTGAAAAATAGAAAATTTGTCACTTCCCAAAAGCAAATATTTAAAAAAAAGGATGAAATTAAAAAATCGGTCGGGAAGATATTGAAGCTCTAATCACTACCTTTAAAATGATATACATTTTATGGTGTCAACGCAGCCGATCCCAGAACCACTGATACCAAGACCACTTATCCCACTCAACTGGTACCAGCAGCCAACTGCACCCAGGACAACTGGTCCCGAGACACCTGGTCACCAAACTCATCCCGGAAGTTATCGCAATAAGACCAATTAAATTTAAACTCATCCCGGAAGTTGTCGTAAAAAGACCAATTAAATTTATATCGAAAATAAAACAATGGTTCGTGTATTTAATACTTTCGACAAGATGGTTAGTGAATTCGAGTAAGGAATTTTTGGGGGAAGTATTTTTTTTTTGGAGGGTTTTTTTCTGTTGTGCTGCAAATTCGCCCATTGGTCGATTTAATGCGATGGGCATGAGTTAGGTATAGTTGTAGGTATATTGGTTTTGCATGGAAATATTCTGAAATCTATTGTGTCTCTCGTTCATTGGGTGTTGTTTTTTTTTATTGAAATGAAATGTGAGCAAAAAAGGAAAAATGCTTCCTATTTGTAGATGAAGTGTGAGGGATGTTTGGGATGAGGCGTGAAACCACAATTTTTTGTTGTTGTGATTAAGTTTCTTGTAGGTACCTATTTCTTGATTGGTTTATTTGTACTATCTATAATTAGGTAATAGGAGGTAGTGTGCTGTGCGTGGGTTGTCAGCTCTATAGGAAGGTAGATTGGTCAATGGTTGTAGGTAGGTAGGTAGGTATTTTACGTTGCCGATAATGAGAACAAATTATGGGTAGGTATAGGTAAGCAAAGAATTGAGACTTTCAAAATTGTAGCTTATAGGTAGGTAGGTACCTACTTTATAGGTATAGGCAGTGCCAGTCCTAGCCAAAATTGCGCCCTGTGCAAGATTTATAGTAAGCGCCACTTTTTATATTCGCACACATATATACACATAGCAAATGGGGGAACCCGACTAATCCTCGCAAAACAAAAACTCCTCACTACACATCCTCGCAAACAAAATCATCGCAAAACCAAATCTCCACAGAGACACATACCCGCAAAAAAAATCTTCTCAAAGACACATCTCTGCTGCGACACATCCTCGAAAAACAAAATCATCGCAAAGACACATTTTCGTGGTTGTTGATATACGCAAGGCAGTTGACCGAGGTATTTTTTCGGTGGGCTTTTAAACTGGCAACAATTAGGTAAAATTATGTGGTATAGCAATGGGGTAGGTGATAGTAAGGTTGAACGCGAGAGGAGTAGCAAATATAGAAATAGGGCGCTGTTATTTGTGATTTGTCCATAAGGAATCTAAAGAGGTTGGGTGGAATGGGGGATGGGTTTATTTAAGTACGGGGCCGGATAAGAAAAATGTTATGTCGCTGTTCATAAACGGGTGGTTCATAAAAATGTCAACTTCGTTGTTTCTTGAGTGATTTCAATGAAATTGACACTAGTAATAGGTAAGATAAAGTTATGAAAGAAAAAAATATTTTCAAAACAGGGTGGTTCATAAAAATTGCAAAAAATGCTAACTTCGTAGTTCCTTGGGTGATTTTGCTGATACTGACACTGCTAAGAAGAGAGATAAAGTTATGAATGAAAAAAATATTTTCAACAGGGTGGTTCAAAAAAAATGTCAACTTCGTTATTCCTTGAGTGATTTTAATGAAATTCACACTACTAATAGGTTAGATAAATTTATGAGAGAAAAAAATATTTTCAAAATAGGGTGGTTCATAAATATGGCAAAAAATTGCTAACTTCGTAGTTCCTTGGGTGATTTTGCTGAAATTGACACTGCCAAGAGGTGAGATAAATTTATGAAAGAAAAAATATTTTTAAATTAGGGTAGTTCATAAAAATGTCAACTTCGTTGTTTCTTGCGCGATTTCAATGAAACTGCCATAGGTATAAGCTGAGCTTGAGTTATGAATGAAAAAATTATTTTCAAATTAGGGTGGTTCATAAAAATGTCAACTTCGTGATTTCTTGCGTGATATCAATGAAACTAACGTAGGTATTAGCTGAGCTTGAGTTATGAACAAAAAAAATATTTTCAAATTAGGGTGGTTCATAAAAATGTCAACTTTGTTTTTTATTGCGCGATTTCAATGAAACTGACATAGTTTATAACTGAGCCATAGTTAAGATTACATTGTCTTAGAGTTGTATAAGAACAGTTTTGCCTCTTCTAGCACTGAAGATATTACTTGGACAACCTACATGATCTGTAATATAGTCTGTTTAACAAAAATTGTCACTACAGGGCTAGCTTTTTTCAAAACAGTGGCGCCTGTATTTATCACGACACTGAATGAAAAAAACTTCAACTAAAAACATGCTACGCTACTCACTGGCTTACATGAATTGTGTGCCTAACAATTTAACTTGTATAGGGTCCAATAGGCTATAGCTTGTAAAGAATTAATATAGGGCTTTATTATACAAGTCATCTATTTTTCAAAATTATTTACAATAATAGCTTTTTAAGAGTGGAATAATAAATTTGTATGCAAGGCTTGTCTAATAAAGTATGAAAAGGCCTGTTTAAGATGCTAATATCAAACTAATAGAAATTATTGCTTTTTTTGGTGAGCTATTACCTTCCATAAGAAAAATATAGCTTTTATATAATGTTAATAGCAAGCTTATTTAAAATATTGCTTTCCTTGGTGAGCTAGTGGCTTTCATAAGGAAAACAGCTTTTATAAAATGTCAATAGCAAATGCATCTACTTGTTACAAATTTTACATCTATCTCTCAAATAGCGAGTTGGCCTAGTGGTAGAGTGCTGGAGCAGTGATCGGAAGGTCATGAGTTCAATCCTAGGAAAAATCAAATACCAAAGTAAAATTAAAATTTTTTTCAATCAAATAACATTCATAACATTTCAGAATAAAGAAAAAAGAAAAAAGCGGTTCAAAATCTCCTAATGACAAGAAAATAGATGAAAAAATAACATAATTGAAATTGAAAGCGAAATATATTTTTTTTACTATTAATAATAAGTTTGTTGAAGTTTTTTCAATTCAGTGTTGTGATAAAATACACGCGCCACTGTTTTGAAAAAAGCTCGCCCTGTACTGACAATTTTTGTTGAACAGACTATTGGTTGCCCAAGTAATATCTTCAGTGCTAGAAGAGACAAAACTGTTCTTATACAACTCTTAGACAGTGTAATCTTAACTATGGCTCAGTTATAACCTATGTCAGTTTCATTGAAATCGCGCAATAAAAAACGAAGTTAACATTTTTATGAACCACCCTAATTTGAAAATATTTTTTTTGTTCATAACTCAAGCTCAGCTAATACCTACGTCAGTTTCATTGATATCACGCAAGAAACAACGAAGTTGACATTTTTATGAACCACCTTAATTTGAAAATAATTTTTTTGTTCATAACTCAAGCTCACCTAATACCTATGGCAGTTTCATTGAAATCGCGCAAGAAACAACGAAGTTGACATTTTTATGAACTACCCTAATTTAAAAATATTTTTTCTTTCATAACTTTATCTCACCTCTTGGCAGTGTCAATTTCAGCAAAATCACCCAAGGAACTACGAAGTTAGCATTTTTTTGCCATATTTATGAACCACCCTATTTTGAAAATATTTTTTTCTCTCATAAATTTATCTAACCTATTAGTAGTGTCAATTTCATTAAAATCACTCTAGGAATAACGAAGTTGACATTTTTTTTGAACCACCCTGTTGAAAATATTTTTTTCATTCATAACTTTATCTCTCTTCTTAGCAGTGTCAGTATCAGCAAAATCACCCAAGGAACTACGAAGTTAGCATTTTTTGCAATTTTTATGAACCACCCTGTTTTGAAAATATTTTTTTCTTTCATAACTTTATCTTACCTATTACTAGTGTCAATTTCATTGAAATCACTCAAAAAACAACGAAGATGACATTTTTATGAACCACCCGTTTATGAACAGCGGCATAACATTTTTCTTATCCGGCCCCGTACTTAAATAAACCCATCCCCCATTCCACCCAACCTCTTTAGATTCCTTATGGACAAATCACAAATAACAGCGCCCTATTTCTATATTTGCTACTCCTCTCGCGTTCAACCTTACTATCACCTACCCCATTGCTATACCACATAATTTTACCTAATTGTTGCCAGTTTAAAAGCCCACCGAAAAAATACCTCGGTCAACTGCCTTGCGTATATCAACAACCACGAAAATGTGTCTTTGCGATGATTTTGTTTTTCGAGGATGTGTCGCAGCAGAGATGTGTCTTTGAGAAGATTTTGTTTGCGGGTATGTGTCTCTGTGGAGATTTGGTTTTGCGATGATCTTGTTTGCGAGGATGTGTCGTGCGGAGTTTTTGTTTTGCGAGGATTAGTCGGGTTTCCCCATTTGCTATGTGTATATATGTGTGGCGCTTACTATAAATCTTGCACAGGGCGCAATTTTGGCTAGGACTGGCCCTGCCTATACCTATAAAGTAGGTACCTACCTACCTATAAGCTACAATTTTGAAAGTCTCAATTCTTTGCTTACCTATACCTACCCATAATTTGTTCTCATTATCGGCAACGTAAAATACCTACCTACCTACCTACAACCATTGACCAATCTACCTTCCTATAGAGCTGACAACCCACGCACAGCACACTACCTCCTATTACCTAATTATAGATAGTACAAATAAAAAAATCAAGAAATAGGTACCTACAAGAAACTTAATCACAACAACAAAAAATTGTGGTTTCACGCCTCATCCCAAACATCCCTCACACTTCATCTATAAATAGGAAGCATTTTTCCTTTTTTGCTCACATTTCATTTCAATAAAAAAAAAAAAAAAACACCCAATGAACGAGAGACACAATAGATTTCAGAATATTTCCATGCAAAACCAATATACCTACAACTATACATAACTCATGCTCATCGCATTAAATCGACCAATGGCCGTTAATTATCCTTAAAAATCCCTAGCAAAAAATTCTTCCCACAAAAATTCCTTACTCGAATTCACTAACCATCTTAACGAATATATTAAATACACGAACCATTGTATTCGACGAGTTTTATCTTCGATAAAAATTTAATTGGTCTTTTTGCGATAACTTCCGGGATGAGTTTGGGGACCAGGTGTCTTGGTACCGGTTGGCTGCTGGTACCAGTTGTCTGGGATAAGTGGTCTTGGGACCAGTGGTTCCGGGATCGGCTATACCCAACCCACATTTTATAAATGTACTCCTCTCCCGTTTTCCAATCGTTGGAAATCCATTTGGCAGTTTGCGTGATTTTTACAAAACCTCTCACTGGATTTTTGAAATAAAACAAAACTAAAATCAAAAATATAGCCAGACCATTTTGAAGCCAAAATGTCATTTTTTCATAATATGCAATTTAAATTTTGGCAATACATGGTCCCGTGGGCCGTGGCTGAGATCCTTGAGAATACATTTTGCCAATTTTCCATATTTCTCAAAAATTCGTCCGGAGCCCTCTTAAGCACGGAGAAAAACTGTATTACCGGCGGGGATAGCTACTTGTTATCGATAGTTTATATGGAAACTCCATTTTTTTTGTGGAATGCGTCGCTAATTACTGTTGTACACCTTATATACAGATGTCTTCCGCACATAGAAAAAAGTGTCATATGAAATTAAAAGTCTGCATTTCAACGAGCTTTTAACAAGAATCTTTTAAGGAAGTATTGCAAGATATGCGATGTTATTAATTTTTGACATGTAGTTGGCAGACGAAAATCATAAATTTGCACAACCAATTTCCTTCTTCCCTTTCACAATATTGACAAAAAAAACACCGAAAAAAGGTACTATTTTCGGCCCTTTGTCTATAACTAAAGAATAAAAAGGTTACTATAAAAAAAGAAAAAAAATGTTATATGGCAACTTTATTTTTGTATAACCAATACCAACGCTGATATGAAATTCCGAAAAAAGGAAAAAATTCAACATTTTCTAAAATTCTTAGTTTTTTCGCAATAACTCACAAAGGTTTTCTGAATAAATCTTGTAGAAAATTTGATAACCGAATTTCGTGTACCATTTTTTTATTTTTCAACCTAAACAATCGAGTGGGGCTTGAGAAAGCGTTTTTTTTCTACACTTTTATTACCTAATCCACTTTTCTCATTGTTCGTATGGTCGGTGCTAAATATGCAATCAATATTAAACTAACTTCCCGGTAAAGTAAACTAAAGCCGTGTTGGGGATGTATGTCACTTCTTGCAATTGTCTATTGAATCCGTCCAACGATTCCTATTAGTATAAGATCCCGCCATAGAACGACCTAACCTCCTCGAGTTACCAGATAAGGAGTACACAGTTTTTTAGGTAGCGTCTAAATTAAGGCCGTGTCCGAATTGCGTTAAAATTTTCTACCACTGGTTAAATTCTGACGTTTGGTTAAAATGGGATAATTTTTTTATTTTTGCTGTGCGAAGTGGATTAAAATAGGATGGGTTAAATGGGATTTTTAGTTAAAATTGTGTTTTATTATTTCAGAAAATAAATATTTTATACAAAATCCAGCTTGAAATGTATCAAAATAAAAATTCGATGCGAATAAAGTACAAATTTCTTAATTTGATTTACTTTTAAAGGTTTTTGCATCGATTATATCCCCAAACATTACGGAAAAAATCCTATTGTGTATTGCTTGATTATGCAGTCTGCGAACACTAGTTCACAGCTGTAAACAAACTTAAAAAAAAAACAAAACAACCAATTGGCTTTTATTTTGCAAGATGAATAACAATTTGAGGAAGTAGGGCGGTATTCACCGAACGCTCATAACTTAAAAGCTTCATAAATCTATTCACCAAGCAATAATAGTGAATATTTATGAGCGCTCATAAAACTTATGAGTGCTCCCGACCACTCATAAGTTATGAGCACTCTCTCCGAAAACTTGTTCGAAAATTTTTAAAATAATTTATTTTTTTTCTTTCAAATTGTCAACATGTCACAATTTTGTATTTTTATATAATTTTTTTTTTGATATTCATTAAATACATTTTTTTTCGTTGTTGGAAAATCTTCTCTCCTATCAATTAATTTGAAAAAATATTAATTCTTGTTGTTGGTGCTAAATTTATTATTTGTGATGCATTTGTGCGAAAAAAAGTTTGATTTTACAGTTTGGTTATGCCTGGTTAAGAGAGAGCCGCTCTCATTTTCGAACTACGAAAAATACTTATGAGTGTTTGGTGAATAGCACAAATATTATTTGAGTTATGAGCCTCATAAACTTAAGAGCCGTTTATGAGCGCTCGGTGAATACCGCCCGTAGTTTATATTAGGCGTGTTTTTTTGCAAGCCCGGGGGGAATTGGTTGAAAAAAACGACAACGGGGATTAGCGACGCCATGACAGTAAAAAACATGGTGTTTTCATACAAACTATCGATAACACAGTTTTTCTGTGCGCTTAAGTTAAACCCGGAGAATTCTCTGGGATTAGTTGTTGTTGCATTTAACATGTTAATTGTTTAGCACTGACGTCGTTTTTTTCATCCGATTCCCCCCGGGCTTTCAAAAAAACACGGTTATTAATTCTTTTATATTTTTTAAAATATCAGAGTATTATTACGAGGAATGCAATAACACAGCAATGACTACGCGAGGTATGTGTACTTGCACTTTTAAAAATAATTTCAAATTCAATTTTCTCTCTTACTTGAGAAACGTCAAAATTTTAGCTGGGTAATTTTTAACCCATTTTATTCACCACGCTAATGTCAAAATTTAACCAGACGTCAAGTTTTAACCAACATTGTAACGCAATTCGGACACGGCCTAACATTTTTTGCATGGGTTGCCTGGCATAGGGTTGCCACGCTTTAAAGGTTGGTTTTGGGTTTTTTTTTCAATTATCTGACCCAGCTCATCTGGTAAGTTTAAGTGATAAAAACAAAAATACCATGTGAAAGGAAACTTTTTTTTTTAATTTTAAAATACGTCATTTTTTCAAATTTTAATTTCAGTGAGGTAAATAAGGGTAAACGAAGAAAAAGGTCTAGATTCTATTTTCGAAACGAAAAATTATAGAGAGTGGATTTCGCTAATCAGCGGACTTTGGTAAAGATTAGCGCCTTTTAATCAAAGATTAGCTGGAATTGTATTTATTCATTCTTGTTTAGGGACTGCCAATTATTAATTCTACATAATAAAAAAAACGTTACAGTTCCTTATTTGATTTCTCTCTATACATAGTTTGTGTTTGATTTTTGACCATTCAGCTGCGAAATAAAGAAAAAAAAACCTTGGCTGATTGCCATCAAAAAGCGACAACGATCGTTTTCGAAGGATTATAGATAATTTTTATAACAAGTTCACATTCTAGGTGGAAATATAGCTCCCATTTCAAAAGACAGTAGGAATTAGGATCCGTCTTACGTGAAACAGCGATAGGCGATAGCAAGTGGAAAACATATCTGCAATTTGCTTGGTTAACCAGTAAGTAAAATACGTTTGATCAACCCAACCACTATAAAAATTGCTGAATTGTGCTTTGTTACAATTCGATACATGCAAACATCAGCGACGAAAGAAGAAGTGAGTTTTTTTTTTAAATATGAATTTATGGTTAATTAATTGAATATGAACTTTGATTCATTTTTTTGTTTTTTTATTATATGAAAAGCTTAGCAGCATCAAAAAATTAGAATTTTCGAAAAAATACAAAATTGTAGCAAATGTTAAAACTGATTACAAAAATCACTTTATTATGGATAAAGTCGACACCTAAATTTGGAAGATAAATTTTGAAAATGAAACGAATTGCAGAAAATCTATACCTAATTTATCAAACACAATTTTACTATCACGGATCCTTAATCATGGATTATGATAAGAAAATTGCAGATTTAAACTACTGTGAACAACCTGTCCCTTAGAGTATATTTTTCGAGTATGTCTGACATCAATGAACAATATATCAAGAGATGAGCCTTGCTGAAATGAGGTATAAATGAACCGGAGTGTATAAAACTTGCATTATTTTGTTGATGGCCATGAATCTTTCTGTGGCCAAAGTTTAATCCTTGCTGAAATGAGTAAAGAAAATCTGTTGCTAGCTCTTGGGAATAACGAACTTACCTGTGAATTAGTTGCAGCAGTTACATAGTTTATTGTAGTTCTTTTAAAAGGTGATCCTGGATAATGAAATTGATAGATTGGACGGAAAGGTTCTTCTTTTTTCCCAATACCGTATAATTCTAAAAAGAAATGATAATGATTTTTAAATTTCATTTTTCAGTATTATTTCTTTATTTTCGATAAAATAACTTTAATAATTATTATTCTAGTCCTTAATTTTTTTTTTGCCGTTGCATTGAATTTTGTAAGAAAGAATTTTTAAAATATCTGAAAAAAACATTTTTTTTCACAAATAAAAGGAAATAATGATCCCGGAAATAATGAGAGACGGAACTCTAAAACTGTGAACGAAAAATATCAAAAAGCTGTCCGAATTCCGAAATAGTAAAAACCCACATTTTAAAAGACTGACCGTCAAACTCCTTTCATCTATGGAAGATGTAAAAATAATTTAAGTTACCTTTTCTTTATGTTAGTTTATTTGTCATTTTGTTATTTTTATGTTGCTATGTTTTTTCTTATACATATATTTTATTTCCTAAGTCAATAGGGGGTTAACATTCAATGACGTGTCGTCCGACCCGAGTCGTTTTTCCAGCGTTCACATTAATTAACGACTTCCGTACCGTCATCATTTGAACATAATTTTTCAAAGAGTAAACATGGCGAGAATTCATTATTCGCAACAATACTAGTGCATTAATTTTATTTGTTTCTACTTTTGTTTTATTATTTTACTTTCATTTCAACCTATGCTCTTTCTATCTTACGAAAAAATAGAAAAAGATATAAAATTAAATCTTCGGTCGTCCGAATGGAGTTCACATTTACTACACCGGTCGTTCGACAGGGCAAAAATTTTAACTACAGAGATTGCTTGATCGACAGTCGTTCGACTGGTGTTCACAAATCACATTACAAAAATCTAACGACACGATACGTGTTGATGAACATGTCGTTGAATGTGAACGCCCCTAATAAATTAGATATCATTCTAAGTTCAGTTTTAGAAAGAAGCTTCCTATTCTTGGTTACGAACGAGCAACCTCAGATTTACTAAATGGTCTTGATAATGCTCATTTGGCTAAAAGTAGCAGCCAATGGGTGGAAGGCACCAGCTGTGATCCTAACTAAGCTGGGTTGGGTAGTATATGGAACAGACGATGACAATAAAGTTCCTTTCTTGATTACGGCTGTGTGGTCTGGGCACCTCAATCGAGGCTTTGAAGCAGTTCAACGGAGGTTTTTTCGTTTCTGTCTCCGTTTTCTTACTTGGTCTCGGGAATTAGCACTTTCTATTGCATTTATTAAAAAAACTGGGTTTTATAAATAAACAATAAACAAAATATATTAAAAAGATTTAGTTCTGATCCTGATAAAAGATTTCATAAGAATAACAATATTGTAAAATTAATTTTCAGTTATAGAAAATTACAAACTTCCTAAATATAAACAAAACAAAGTGTTGTTCTAAAATTAACTGAATAGCAACATATTCTTAACTTTAACACTTTCCTTGTATTTGCAAAGGCTGGTTTTAATCAAGTGGCAGCACTGTTTCTGTTCTAACTAGTTGTGTCGGCATATCGTCTGTGATGTGACTATTTAATTATTTTTACATGTAAATCGTGAATTTTAATTGGTTTTTCTTATTTGATTCTCTGTATAAGTAATTCTTTTGTGTAAAATTATTAAATTTTTCTTAATTCAGTAGAATTGTATTATTATTAAAGTTAAATTTATTAGTGCTTACTTGGTAAGAATATTTTATCACAAATAATTATATGTAGATGTTTCACCTCCATACAAAATTATGCCTTCAAAAAAAAAGTTCAGCCGACAAAGAGCTTTTAAAAGTAGATTTCATAAGAAAAAGAGATTTTATCAGCCGACCGAATGCTTTTTAAGGTGTTCGATAATACAAGAGAAACGGCTCTCTCATTCTCATCAAAATTGTGGCTCACAAAAAAAAAACAAGCAATAAACCCGACTCCACGGTTACAAAAGTATACAATTGTACTTTTTTCAATACATTCGACTTGGCTAAAGTACACAAAGACACTTTTATAAAATTCGATACAATTTTCTATTTTGTGTTAATTCATTACAATACCAGTTAAAATTAGTAAGAGGAATAGTTGATTTATTTTCACCTATGTTTTTTTATAATAATCTTGACTAAAGAATTTGGCTCAAAAGGTAAAGTCTAAGCTAAATTTTTAATATTAAAAAATGAAAAATTTGCTATATTTCTGTGTAATCAGCCTGTTTCCATGTCACCTGAAATACAATTTTTAGTTTTGTTAAAACAACATAATTCAATGACAATCATAAAATCTGCTTATAAAAATTGTGTTCCTTGAAAAATGCTAAAAATTTACTTTATCCACTTTACCTTTTGAGTAAAGAATTTATTGTTTACTATCAACTATGTTTCCTGAAAGTTAAACTCGTTTAGATTTAAACACACAAAGAGATAAACAAAAATATTTACTTTAACACTACTTTTCCAAATGCAAATACTGTTTCATACGTCATTTAAAGATACAGTAGATGACGGATATAAGAAAGTCAAAAAAATCCAAAGAATTACTGTCTTATGTCCGTATTTTCTTTAAATAGATTAGATTAGATAAGATTTATTCTTTATTTTTTAATAAAAAAACCATTACAAATATTAATTAAAAAGATCGAAATAGCACGGCTGCAGAGGCCGTCTGCCGTTAAATAAAATAACATTAACAGAGAGATTAATACATTGGCGCAAAATTTTAAACAGTTCTCGTTTAAGCAATAAACCCGACTCTATTTAAAACAGTCCTTTATTTAAAACTTCTTGCTTAAATTTTTCTTAATTTTAAACACTTTAAACAACTCTCCTTACTAAAGAACCTGTTTAACAAAACGTCAGCCAATTTTTGTGAAACACGCCTAATTTTGACAGCTGAATAAATCAAACAGACCGAAAAATTAAAAAAAAACAAAAAGAACTCAATCTGATTTTGCCGAGCTATAGGAAAGTGTTTCGAGATTTGAAAACGTTAAAATAGTGAAATTTATTTTTTTAACTATATAAAAGAAAGAATCGCTCACTGCATCACTTATTCATTCATTTTTAGGCTATCAACGCACAGCTTATACTATAAGTTTTTAAAATATTTTATTATTTTTTTTATATTACAAATTTTATGTTAGTGAGCACTAAGAAGGGATTTTTTAAAATTCCCATTATAAAATAAGGTAAAATTGGTCAAAGGTTCAAAAACTAACTTCCAAATGGTAAGTCCTACAATATTCATTTATTTTTTATTATGTTAATTTTCCAGAACTTTATTAATTTAAAAATAAATTCTATAAAATCTACAAAGCGAGATACAAAATTTTTTATACTTCAAACTTCACAAATTACATAATTCCAATAAATCAGGGGGTAGTCCGATTTAAATAAATAAAATACTATTGGAAAGGTTTTTCAAAAAAAAATTATCCATGTTTTACAAAATTTTGATTTTTTTTTTTCAACTCATTTTTTATCTTTCAAAAATTTACATTTTTTCAATACAATTTTTACTACTTTTTTAATTTTTAAAAACTAACCGTTTCTTTAAAAAATCTCAAAATCATACACCTCATACATATAATTGATTTACAATTATTATAAAAATTTTATATTTTTCAAAATTTTTTTAACACACATTTTGACATGTTTTCTGTTGTTTTATTAATCACCTCATAACTCATTAGTTATTGCACCCATACGATTAGTTTTTCTTTTAATCGCATCTACGAAAATACACAATTAATTTGATACATCATTCATAATTGTACACCCCACACAACCTTCACAATAGTTTAAAAAGAAATAGTTTGAAAAATCTCGCAAAACACCAAAAAAATGGGGTTTTTATTCATTGCCAACCATCGTGTCTCAGTCGAGAATTGTCCAATTTTTGTTAAATTTCAAAAACACCCCTTTTCCATTCATTCAAATGCTTATATCTTCATAACCAATTGTCCGATTTTTAAAATTCAAACTTTAAATTAAAGCCACAATGACAGTCGAGTTAGAGCAACAACAAAATTTTCAAAACCTTTCAAAATTTCATACTAAAAACATGAAATAATATTTTCGGGAAAAAATTTCATCGAGGCAAACGTAAAAACAAAGAGGAATACAATAAAAAAAAAAAAAAAAACTTTCCTATATCAATACACTGGTGGGAAGGAGATGGCTATTCTAAAGATGGTCGAGTGTGTGCAACAAAAAATCATAATTTCCTATACATGTATGTAGGTATATATTATTATTATTATATTATGCAGGCAGCACGTTGGTTGTGGGTATTTTTATTCATGCACAACAATACTAAAAGTCCCCTCATGGTTGGTTTGGTTGGCTGATAACTTTTGTTCTTATGATCGGATCGTTAAGGTTGATGCCTTAAAATGTTCATGCACGTGTACTGGACCCTTTTAAGGAAATTTATGATGGGGTAGAGTATATTTTTTAGTTGGCTTTTATCTTTTGTTCTACTTATCGGATCTGTAAGATTAAGGTCTTAAATTAATCTTAAAATAAAGGTTATATCGTAGGCTAACTTATTTTGAGTTATTATAATAATAAAATAATAATTGAAATCATATGAAAATGTAGGTATTTAAAAAAGGTGAATGATTTCGATGTTGATTTAAAAAAATCGATTTCGCTGACATGGATATTAAAATACATATTATGTACATACCTACATCTATATGTATGTGTCTATGTAAGCACATAATGTAGGTATGTAAATTAATAGAAAAGGGTTGATTTGGTTTCTTTTCTAATGATAGGATTTTTAAGATTAAGGTCTTAAAATTAAGAGAGGTATCTAGGTAGGTATAATGTCAGTTGACGCATATACATATTTACATACAAAAGTTTGTGATATATTTGAATTGTTTATTTGCAATAATATAAATTCATAATTATCTTCTAATCTTATAGGTATTCTTAAACGACAGTGTGTTAAAGTAGGTACCTACCTAGGTATAATTATATTTGTTAGGTATCTACTATCTACCTACCTAACCATCAAATCGACTAAGCAATAATTTAGAATCATGCAAAGTGAAGTCAAGTGATTGACGTGGCAAGTATAACTTCAGTTATAATGGTCAGATTTTCAAGGTCAAGTTTTTTAAATTTTAATTAAGTATGTACCTATCCGGCTAAACAGTGAACCTATATTAAGTTAGCAAAACAATTCATACGGTTCACCTTTCTCCGAGAAAACTGTTGACTTGGGCGCCTGCCTGGCGACTGAACATACCCTAAGCGGAGCAACGGAGTTGCGTGAGCGGGGCAGGGGACCCGCAATCGATTTTTATCAACTAAGGTGAAACTAAGTGAGTTACTGGAATAAAAGGTAGCCTAGATGGAGTAACAATGGTCAGATTTTCAAGGTTATTTCCTAAAATTAAGGTGAATTATCAGGCTTGAGGTAGAAAAGTAGGTCAATACTGAACCAAGAGATACAGAGATACATTGTGTTGCAAGTACATTGTGTTGCAAAATACATTGAGTTGCAAATAGGTACATTGTGTTGCAAATACATTGTGCTACAAATACATTGGTTGCAAATACATACATTGTGTTGCAAATACATTGTGTTGTAAATACATTGTGTTGCAAAATATATTGTGTTCCAAAATACATTGTGTTGCAAAATACATTGTGTTGCAAAATACTTTCTGTTGCAACATACATTGTATTGCAACATTATGTTGGAACATTGTGTTGCAAAATACATTGTGTTGCAAATACATCGCGTTATAACAAACATTGTGTTGCAAATACATTGTGTTGGAAATACATTGTGTTGCAAATACATTGTGTTGCAAATATATTGTGTTGCAAATACATTGTGCTGCAAATACATTGGCGCAAAATTTTAAACATTTTAACGCGGCTCTAAATCTACTTTAAAATGGGAGTCGGCTCTTAACAATAACTTTAGAATGAGAGGAGGCTCTTTGTAAATTTTAATTGACATAAAGTATACTTTAGCGTTAAAGAGGTCTTCTAACTTTAAAACCAGCAAAACGCTTCTCTATCTTTTTAAAGTATGCTTTATCTGTGGGAAATTATCACTTTGAGTGTGAGTTACATAAACACAAATGCATCCACACAGGGAAGGCGTGCAGTTAGACAGCTAAATGCACCCAAAGGCATTTTGATCTGTTTTGTTTTAGGATTGTTTTGAAATTTTAAATCGTTAAAATAGTTAAAAAGCTTAGTAAATTAAAGAAACAAGTAATATAAAAGTAATTACATGCAATACAAAAATGTACAAAAATAGAAAACTACACGCGGTGCTGCGTTAAATACTGCATCATATTTAAAAACACCTATAACAAGCAGTGTAATTTTTGTTCATTTCACAGGTAAGCTGTATCTCATATTCCACATAAAGTAAGTAAAATTACTCTGCACTACGGGCGCTCAATGGATTTGAGCGCCTTGCCATCACCAACAAAAACTATGCTACCCTGGACGAGAATTTCAATTTTCACAGATGGGGTTCAGCTAATTCCCGTGATTGGAGTGTATTTTTATTTTCAAATAATTTGCTTTTTTAAATCAAAATGCTACGAAATATCAATTGAAAGGTATTCTCAGATAATATATTAGCCTAAAAAACATCACTTCACATTACTTTATGTGGAATATGAGACACAATCAGCCCGTGAGAAGAAAAATTTGAAAACTCCATATTATAGGTGTTTTTACACGATTTAACCCAGCACCTCATGTTGTTTTGTTTTTTTTTTATAAAATATTGCAATTATTCACTATGTTAACTTTTATTTCACTTTTTTATTTAGTATTTTCACTATTTTAACTCGAAATTTAAATCTCGAAACACTTTCCTATAGCTCGGCAAAATTACAGATTGGGTTCTTTTTGTTTTTTTTTTTAATTTTTCGTTCTGTTTGATTTATTCAGCTGTCAAAATTAGGCGTGTTTCACAAAAGTTTGCTGACGTTTTGTTAAACACGTTCTTTAGTTAGAAGAGTTGTTTAAAGTGTTTAGAATTAAGAAAAATTTAAACAAGAATTTTTAAATAAAGGACTATTTTAACCAGAGTCGGGTTTATTGCTTAAACGAGAACTGTTTAAAATTGTACGCCATTGTCTTGCAAATACATTGTCTTGCATAATATACATCGTGTGACAGTTAGCGAAGTCAACTGTTCGGGTAAATATACTAGTACTAAATAAAAAAGTGAAATAAAAGTTAACATAGTGAATACTTGCAATATTTTATAAAAAAAAAACATAAAACAACATGAGGTGCTGCGTTAAATCGTGTAAAAACACCTATAATATGGAGTTTTCAAATTTTCCTTTTCACGGGCGATTGTGTCTCATATTCCACATAAAGTAATGTGAAGTGATGTTTTTTAGGTTAATACATTATCTGCGAATACTTTTCAATTGATATTTCGTAGCATTTTGCTAAAAAAAGCAAATTGTTTGAAAATAAAAATATACTTCAATCACGGGAATTATGTAGCTGAACCCGATCTGTGAAAATTGAACTTCTCGTCCAGGGTAGCATTAGTTTTTGTTGGTGATGGCAAGGTGCTCAAATGCATTGAGCGCCCGTAGTGCAAAGTAGTTTTACTTACTTTAATGTGGAATATGAGACACAGCTTACCTGTGAAATGAACGAAAGCATTTAACGCAGCACCGCATGTAGTTTCCTATTTTTGTACATTTTGTATTGCATGTAATCACCTTAATTACTTTTATATCACTTGTTTCTTTAATTTACTAAGCTTTTTTACTATTTTAACGATTTAAAATTTCAAAACAATCCTAAAACAAGACAGATCAAAATTCCTTTGGGTGCCTCAACATTAAGCTGTTTAACTGCACGCCTTCCCTGTGTGGATGCATTTGTGTAACTCACACTCACAGTGATAATTTCCGACAGATAAAGCATACTTTAAAAAGATGGAGAAGCGTTTTGCTGGTTTTTTAAGTTAGAAGACCTCTTTAAAGCTAAAGTAAACTTTATGTCGTTTAAAATTTACAAAGAGCCGACCCATTTTAAAGTGGATTTAGAGTAGGTTTAAAATTTTGCGCCATTATGTTTAAAGAAATTTAATATAGATCAAATAAGAATAACAATTTTAATGTAATAAAAGATAAATAATTTTAATGACAATGTGAAAAAAACGTATATTACACAATATGGCAAAAAATAAGTTTAATCAGAGATTATTATACATTATAGTAAATAAATATGGCTTTTAGTTTAGCTAAAACAAAGAGAAAAAAATACACCTATTTTAATGGAAGGTACAAAATAATTGCATAATTAAGTCTAAACAACTTGCTGAATTTTGGGGCTTTTAGTGTAGTTAAAACAAAATTATATGTATTACCATGACTCAGAAGAAATTCAAATAAGATGTTTCCTTTTATAGAACAAATTTATATAAGGAAGAAAATTTTTTATATACAAAAAATGTGTATACGAAAGAAAATTTCTTTTATAAAAATAGTAAACAAAATTTAGCCGGCAGTTACGAAGAGACATTGTGGAAAGTGTCAATGTGTGGGCTTTTATTTTTTCTCGATCATCTTCAATCTGTCACTTTTTTTACAATTCAATAAGGGTGGGTTCAGAAATTTAACACGTATCTTTACGGCAATGTGCAGTGTGTTTTGGAATGTCTTTCTTATAAACGTGTTTTTCTTATATGAGACTTTCTTATATCCGTCATCTACTGTAACAATATATGCCTCAAAAATGACGATCAAATTGACGAGTTTGAATTTAAATATCGGTTTTAATGGTGGATGTAAACGTAAATAATGTGGTTACTTTTTTTTCTATATAAAAAGATGTTCTTATCTTGGTATTCTTCAAACAAGATTAAGCTATTTGTTGAAAAAAAATCAAGGAGTACAATTCGATACATTTTTTTTTAATCTTTTGATACATTGCTGAAATGCGGTCTTTCACTCCTGATATACCTACTATCCACACAATATCTATTTGTTATTTTTATTTTTTGGGTTTCGTGACCTTCGTTTTTTCTATTGATGTTGTTGTTGTATTATTGTGTACGCTGGCATTGTTGGTCTGGCTTCTCTGCGCGGCTGGTTTTGTGTGTGTGTTTTTTTTTTTTTTTTTTTTATGTGAAATGTTCTTATATTAGTTTATGGTCTGTACCTATAGTAAATTGAACTCAAATTCATCTTCATGTAAGAAAATTAAGCTTTGCTTATAATTTGAGTTTTACTGATTGGATCCTTTTCAGCCGAAAGAAAAAAAATAACTGGGAACATTTTAGAGGATTTTTAAGGTAGGGGTTGATAAAATCGATTTTTTGACATTTAAAATTAAAAAAAAATATCAGTAGAAAATATCGACATTTGAAACTTATAGTGGGCTCTAGGTCAGTTAAAAGATGATGTTATTTATTGCAACGTTTCCAGCATGTTTATGCACTTCATCAGGCCTTTATTTGAATAAAAATAAATTATTACATAAAAACATCAGTATAAACATTTTTATATATATACTATATGACGTCAAATTTACTTACAAACAATATTCAAAGATTATAATTTTCACATATGTATTATGATTAATGATTCTATTCAATTAATTATTTCACTACCTATAAACAAATTAAATAATATGGCAAAAGTTATAAATATTTAAATTTAAATTTACTGGCAATGATATCGAAAAAAACTTCCATTCCAAAACAAATTCACCTATAATTTGTCCTATTGTTTGTTGTTGGTCTTTTTATCAGTTATACGCACTGCTAAGCTTATCACAATCGGAACTTCGGTTGACAGCATTGTTGCTGTTGATAATGTGTAGCATCTCCAGCAACATTCTCTTTGAATAATGTTGCTCTGTTTCCAGAATCTCTACATTTTCCAAGTCTGGTTTGTGTTTTTCTTTTAGACAATGGAGAGCGAGCAGTGGGGGACTAAGCTTATTAAAGGCCCGGGGCGGCAATGCCAAATGGGGCCCCTTATGTGATCAGATATTTTTGGAGTTTCTATAACGTCAGACTTTACGACAAAACAAAAACATCAATCATATTAATTATAATACACGTAGGGGTTCAGAAAGAATGCACATCAGCATTAGGCAAAACAACAAAACAACAGGTAGAGTGCAAAAAAATAATGAATAGAAAAAAAAATAAAAGCTTTTATTTAATATAGAAGCGACCCACCTCCGGCGTTGTTTGTGAACCACTTTACTTTAACCAAAGAACGAAATTCTGTTGATCCGATCGCTACATCACAGGATTTTAAGTTGGAGCTTGGGCTAATCTGAAGATTGCTTGAAAATTTCATCAAAATCGGTCATGTCGTTTTGGAGTCTATAAGGAACATATATACAATCATCGATTTGGTCTAAAAAACAAACTTACCTATAGATACAGTTAGAAGTTATTTTACAATTATTTTATGAATGTTTTCGTGCCTTCATTCTGCTGAACTCCTCAATGACATCAATTTCTCTTGAAACTTTTCTCTCAATTGATAAAACGGAGAGATTGACTAGACGTTCTTGGGTCATAGTAGATCGAAGGTAATTTTTATAAGTTTCGATTTTGAAAAGCTCCTTTCGCATGATGCCACGGAGACGCAAATGATTAAAAAATATTGGATAATGAGTGATGTGTATGGCAATGATTCGCTGAAGTCCCAATTATTTATGAACTGTAGATTTTCTTGGGCTGTCCATTTCGCAGCAACGTCCACACTCGTATCGGTTACACGCAAATGTCTACGATATCTTTTTATTTATTCCATCACTTTTTCTTTTTTAAATTCGTCGTAAACAGGTACCAGATTGGCCAAAGCAATAGCAAAATCGTCATCAGAAGCTTCAAGCATAAACTTTGCTTGAACGATTTGGAAAATGTTCTTTATTTCCTTCATAGCTGTACATCGATGAGACAATTATTCTTGCTTAAATCGGTCAAGTCATTCAAACGAACTTCTTCTTGAATCGATAGCTCAGCATCATGAGCAGCGAATATATCTACAATTATAAATAGATATACTTATGTACTCTGCTTCGCAGTGCTGGGAGATCATGAAAAAAATTTCTTTGCTTAAGAACTTGAATTGAGCATTGAATATTGAAAACAAAAATAGTAGGTAGGTAGAACATTTTTGAGAAAAAGGTAGTTTGAACAAAATAATTAATTTTTGAAAATTTTTAGTTCGAGGATAAATTTTTAAAAAACTATTTACCATACAAATTTGATTTAAACAGAAAATTAACTTAACGTTAATTAAATTAACGAAATTCCGATCTGAATATTTTTCTTTTTATCGAGGTAAATTCTGTAAACCTAATAATTAACATCATCACTTAATAGACGCTGCCGTTTTTTTTGAAATATATACTTATGTACCTATATTTTCGTTGAATACAATTTTAGAAAATATCGTTTTTTGGGGCCCCATACAATTTTGTTTCTTGCGTAATGTAGAAACATTATGACAAAAATTATTATTATTATTATATTTTTGCAAAACTGATACTTTTGTCTGATTAAAGCCAAAATTCTTAATTCTGAAATATCTAAGTTTTAAAAAATGTGTCTTTTCTACTTGAATCGATTAAAGATGAAAAATATGATAAAAAAAAGTTGGTTACACCATTTTTGCACTCACAGCCTCATATATTTCTTAAAATATACATACATTCAATCTAAACATATTGTGTTTGAATTGGATTTGGGGGCCCTTACCTTAGTTCCGCTATGAGTGACAGTTTAAACGGAGTACAAGCTGTAGTACGCGAGTCTCATCCAAAAGCCTTATACGTGTATTGTAGCGCATACTCTTTAAATCTCGCCTCAGGGCATTCCTGCCAAATTCAGCCTATTCGCAATACTATTGGTATCATAAAATCTGTTGTAAATTTTTTTATTATCGGCAAAGTGCACATATTTGTTGCAGGAATTCATTTAACAGAATTATCCGCAAATAACTGGACAAATTTAACTGCAATATGTTTAGATAGAAGGAAATTTTTAAAGCGGGAATTAATGCTTTGGAAGAGTTGTGTGGTGGCAACTTCATCGAGCTGCTTTTTAAGATCTATTTTACCTAATGATTTTGCAATCATTTTGTGTTGTTTGAGCGTTTTGTTTACGTATACATTAGCTGTGTTTTATTTTCCCCCAGATCCAATTCAGATCAAATCATGAAAATAAAACAACCCAGGATCTCAGTGACAACTTGTTATATACCCAACTCTTTTTTCCTTTTGTTTTTTTTTATTTGTATACAGCCGTTGTCTTTTTTCTTTACACTATACTGACGACATTTACAAATTAAGGGTGTGTGTTTTCAAAACGGATTTGGAAATGCAAATCCAAAACAAAGTTGGATCTTGTGTTGTTTTTGTAATACATGTATTTTCGTAACCAAATCCAATCTGTACGGATCTCGGCGAAAATAAAACACAGCTATTGCCACTTTGTAAGATCTTACAATCCCCTTCATGCGACTTACTGGCTGAACATAATGGATTTGGAGCTGCAACTGGAATAGCTGTCAAAATATTGAATACACACAAATTCAATGTTACGACTTACGAACACAACGCAACACAACTGCAGTCGGTACTGCAGACAGTGTGGCAAAGGGTGTCAACGCAGCCGATCCCAGAACCACTGATACCAAGACCACTTATCCCACTCAACTGGTACCAGCAGCAAACTGCACCCAGGACAACTGGTCCCGAACACCTGGTCCCAAAAACTCATCCCGGAACTGGCCATTAAAAGACCAATTAAATTTAAACTCATCCCGGAAGTTGTCGTAAAAAGATCAATTAAATTTATATTGAAAATAAAACAATGGTTTGTGTATTTAATACTTTCGACAAGATGGTTAGTGAATTCGAGTAAGGAATTTTTGGGGGAAGAATATTTTTTGGAGGGCTTTTTTCTATTGTGCTACAAATTCGCCCATTGGTCAATTTAATGCGATGGGCATGAATTATGTGTAGTTGTAGGTACATTGGTTTTGCATGGAAATATTGTGAAATCTATTGTGTCTCTCGTTCTGGGTGCTGTTTTTTTTTTATTGAAATGAAATGTGAGCAAAAATGGAAAAATGCTTCCTATTTGTAGATGAAGTGTGAGGGATGTTTTGGCTGAGGCGTGGAACCATAACTTTTTGTTGTTGTGATTTAGTTTCTTGTAGTTAAATATTTCTTGATTGGTTTATTTGCACTATCTATAGTTAGGTAAGAGGTAGTGTGTGGGTTGTCAGCTATATAGGAAGGTAGATTGGTCAATGGTTGTAGGTAGGTATTTTACGCTGCCGATAATGAGAACAAATTATGGGTAGGTATGTAATCAAAGAATTGAGACTTTTAGAATTGTAGCTTGTAGGTAGGTAGGTATATATACCTACTTTATTGTATAGGTAGGTACAGATTATATACATATGTAGCTATACCTTGGTAAGTATTAGGTAGCTATTAGGATTAATAGGGATAATATGTATTACTATAAGAAGCTTTGTAATAAGAATTGACATTAGGTAGGTAGGTATGTACCTATAAATACCTACACTCCTATATGTATTTACAAGAATTCACTAACCATCTTAACGAATATATTAAATACACGAACCATTGTATTCGACGAGTTTTATCTTCGATAAAAATTTAATTGGTCTTTTTACGATAACTTCCGGGATGAGTTTGGGGACCAGGAGTCTTGGTACCAGTTGGCTGCTGGTACCAGTTGTCTGGGATAAGTGGCTTGGGACCCGTGGTTCCGGGATCGGCTATACCCAACCCCTGCAAAGGTTCACCAACTTTTAAATTTTTCACGTGCAGAAATTTTGACGTTTCAATTTATATGAAGAAAAAAAGAGCCGGAAAAAATATTGACGTTTTTAGTCCTTATTTGTGTCGCGAAAAAAATTATTAATTAAAAGAAAAATATTGGAAATAAAAAAAGTGAATAATAAACTCGTGGCTGTTTTTTTTTTTTCTTTAAAAAATACAAAAAGCTGTACAGCTCATTGTGGGCAGATAAAAAAACGACGTACGACATTTTTCGAAAGCTGCAGTTTCAGCAGGGCATTGTGTTCAGCCAGTTGATATCTGGAGAGCAGCAAGTAGAATTAATAGATATTAAACACGTTCCAAGGAATTCGAGAAAATATCATCACGGAATTCAAAGTAATTTTTGAGACTGCACAAAACTTACTAAATGTTGCAGATGAGAAACTGAAAATTCCACAAATAGTATCAAGACAGCAGCATAGGCAAAACGTTAGCACAACAGATCCTGAAACCTATTTTTAGATAAATTATAATGACTCTTTTAGATGAAAGTACTTTAAAATAAAATTAATAAGGGCATTGAATTTTGAAAACAAAAATTACACTTAATTACATACAAATTTGAAAAAAATTAGTTTTAAATTTTAAAATTTTTTTTTTTTTAATTGAGAGTTTGAAAATTAATTTTTCAAAAACTATTCACTTACACAGCTTTCCAAAAAGGTATAGCATTGCATTGTAAGTTTAACCCTTGTTTTACATAAGTTTTAAGTAAATTTTTTTAGAAAATTGCCCCTCCTGCCTAAACGAGGGGAAATAGTTTAGACCCCCCCTCCGATACGATTTTTTTCTTGTCTTAACCCAACCTACTCACTCAAAATTGTGTATGATATTATTGAATTTGGGCTAATGGGCTATTCTAGTTTTGATAGATATAACTTTTTTGTGGGCTATAGGTCAATAAATTAAAGATGTTATTTGATAAGCAACGTTTCGAGCATGTTTATGCTCTTCATCAGGCCTTTATTTGCAAAAATTATAAAAGTAATACATACATACATTAATATAAAAAGTATTATATATGACGTCAAGTAACTTACAAGCAACATTCAAAGAATTTACGTTAAGTAAATAAACCACTCATTATAGTAGGTACACAACAATCTCATGAAATAAAATCTATTACAAATAAACAAATTAATTAATGAGTTTAAGATTTAAATTTGAATTTAAATTTACTGGTGGACAGGAAAAAAGTCCATTTATCAACACAAATCACCTATACTTAAACCTACTGTATGTTGTTGGTCGCTTAATCAGTTGGCTGTATGCACTGCTAAGCTTTTCGCAGTCCGATCTCCGGTTGACAGCATTGTTGTTGTTAATTATATGGAGCATCTCCAGCAACATTCTCTTTGAATAATGTTGCTCTGTTTGCAAAATCTCCACATTATCCAAATCTGGTTTATGTTTCTCTTGCAAACAGTGGAGAGCTAATGCAGTTTTTTGTGCAGCCCCGCTATTCAAATCTGATCTATGACCAGAAAGACGATTTTTTAGTTTTTGCTTGGAGGTACCTATATAGACCGATGAACATGTCATCTCTTTCCCGCCCAAGCAATTGATCTTATAAACAATGTTGGCTTTCTCCATCCTATCCACTTTCCCTTTGATGTTAGTGAAAAGTTTGTCTTTCAGGGGATTTGCAGACTTGAAAGCTATTTTTGTCTTCGTCTTGTCTCTAATAGGTGCGGTGACGATACGGTTGGAGAGGTGGGGAATGAAAAGTGCGCTCTTGTACAAAGTAACTTGTTGGGCATCAAGTTTATTGTCTTTTTCCGTTTGTTGGTAGTTTTTGATGAGCTTGTTGACAATGCTGGGGGGGAAGGAATTGAAGAACAGGGTGTTACGTATAATGTTAATGTTCTTCTGGTGGAAGGAAACATCGCTTGTGTCGAGAACACGGTTGACAAAGTTTTGTGCTGTGTTGATGATTATTGGTTTTGGTTGTTTGGAGTGAAAATTAATAAGGCGACCCGATGCAGTAGGTTTTTTATACCAATCGAAAATCAGTCTATCATTACGCCTCACAACTTTCACATCCAAATATGGAAGTTCGCCATTTGATTCCATTTCGACCGTGAAACGTTTACAGGGTTTTGAGAAACAACCCAACAACAACGTTGCAAACTTCTAACAATGATTTTGTCAAATATTTGTTTAAAGAAGGTCATATTTCCGAATTTGAGAAGAAAAGGATGACTACTTATACTGCCAGCAGCCCAAAAATATATGGACTGCCAAAAATCCATAAGGAAAGCGTACCTTTGAGACCCATTTGTGCTTCTACGAACGTCCCTTGCTATGAGCTTTCGAAGTTTGTCGTGAAAATACTTCAGAATCTGACACACAATTCGAAATTCAATGTAAAGAATTCGAAAGACTTCATAGAAAAAGTTACACCTCTCAGACTGGAAAATGGAGAAATATTGGTTTCATTTGATGTGGTTTCCTTGTTTACTAGCATTCCAATCGTGTTGGTTTTGGATATTATAAAGACGAATTGGGATAGAATTAAAGAATACACCAATATTAAAAAAGCGAAGTTTATGGAAATATTGAGATTTTGCGTCATTGACAACAATTATTTAGAGTGTGCCGGTACCATTTACCAACAAAAACAAGGTATACCTATGGGCAGTCCAGCTTCCCCAATTCTAGCAGATTTGGTAATGGAAACTTTGCTAGAAGATATATTGGGTAAATTGGAATATAAACCTAAGATCATTACTAAATACGTAGATGACCTGTTTGTTGTGATCAAATCCCAAGAAGTACAAAAAACACTTAATGCATTGAATTCTTTCAACAATAAAATTAAATTCACGGTCGAAATGGAATCAAATGGCGAACTTCCATATTTGGATGTGAAAGTTGTGAGGCGTAATGATAGACTGATTTTCGATTGGTATAAAAAACCTACTGCATCGGGTCGCCTTATTAATTTTCACTCCAAACAACCAAAACCAATAATCATCAACACAGCACAAAACTTTGTCAACCGTGTTCTCGACACAAGCGATGTTTCCTTCCACCAGAAGAACATTAACATTATACGTAACACCCTGTTCTTCAATTCCTTCCCCCCCAGCATTGTCAACAAGCTCATCAAAAACTACCAACAAACGGAAAAAGACAATAAACTTGATGCCCAACAAGTTACTTTGTACAAGAGCGCACTTTTCATTCCCCACCTCTCCAACCGTATCGTCACCGCACCTATTAGAGACAAGACGAAGACAAAAATAGCTTTCAAGTCTGCAAATCCCCTGAAAGACAAACTTTTCACTAACATCAAAGGGAAAGTGGATAGGATGGAGAAAGCCAACATTGTTTATAAGATCAATTGCTTGGGCGGGAAAGAGATGACATGTTCATCGGTCTATATAGGTACCTCCAAGCAAAAACTAAAAAAAAATCGTCTTTCTGGTCATAGATCAGATTTGAATAGCGGGGCTGCACAAAAAACTGCATTAGCTCTCCACTGTTTGCAAGAGAAACATAAACCAGATTTGGATAATGTGGAGATTTTGCAAACAGAGCAACATTATTCAAAGAGAATGTTGCTGGAGATGCTCCATATAATTAACAACAACAATGCTGTCAACCGGAGATCGGACTGCGAAAAGCTTAGCAGTGCATACAGCCAACTGATTAAGCGACCAACAACATACAGTAGGTTTAAGTATAGGTGATTTGTGTTGATAAATGGACTTTTTTCCTGTCCACCAGTAAATTTAAATTCAAATTTAAATCTTAAACTCATTAATTAATTTGTTTATTTGTAATAGATTTTATTTCATGAGATTGTTGTGTACCTACTATAATGAGTGGTTTATTTACTTAACGTAAATTCTTTGAATGTTGCTTGTAAGTTACTTGACGTCATATATAATACTTTTTATATTAATGTATGTATGTATTACTTTTATAATTTTTGCAAATAAAGGCCTGATGAAGAGCATAAACATGCTCGAAACGTTGCTTATCAAATAACATCTTTAATTTATTGACCTATAGCCCACAAAAAAGTTATATCTATCTTTATCGATAAAAAAGGTCACAAATATTATATAATTTATTATTCTAGTTTTGATTACTAATTGGTGAATTTTTTTTCCAAAAAATTATATCCCCCCCCCCCGTAAAAAATTGCCTGGCTACGGCCTTGCACGTGGTATGCGGACTCTGGAGATACCTACATGCCTTTTCAGAAGGAGTGGTTCAAGTGTTTCATTTTATTTGTCGAAGGAAAATGTGAATTGCGAGTGGGAGATGGTCGAAAGTTTTGGGTGGAAGGAATTGGTGATATTGATGTCTACGTTATAAATTCAAGAAGAAGAATCGAATATTATTCGTACTATTAAAGATATTCTTTTTGTTATTTTATATCTGTTTCGAGGTCCACAGAAAAAGGTATGAAAGTTATTTTCGAAAAAGGTGCTCGACGTCAGATAATAATTGCGGATGGAACTCGGGAAAAAGACTATATAAAACGAATTTGATACCAACAAAGACGGCTGAACTAATGTTGCATCGTCATGAGGGTTAAGGTCATGTAAACTTTAAAACACTTCGGGAATTGAACAACAAAGGAGTTGTAGAATATCTTAAAGTCAACCACATAACAAGTGAAGATCGTTAGACTTTCCAAAGTCAATAGCTAGGCGGTCTAGTATTGTTGGGGAAATTTTTAATATTGATCTCTGCGATAAAAAAGTTGATCGACATTCTATCAAGCGCAAGCAATCAGACGGTGGTTTGGAATTCTGTACCGACCTTATTCAAGATTTTATTCTGAAGAAAGGAATAAAATATGAAGTTTCGACCCCAACATCTCCAGAGCAAAATGGTTTTATCGAGAGGCAGAACAGAACAGTAATTGAGAGTGCGAACTCAATTCTACACGAAAAGCAACTTCCCTTGAATCTTTGGGCGCTACACATATCGCAGGTTATCTAAGAAATTTCACAGCATAACACACAATCGATTATGAAAAGTGGTTTAGCTCAAAACCATCTATGAAAAACTTAAAATTTTTTTGCAGTGAGGTTGACATTCATATCCCAAAAGAGCAGCGAACTAAATGGGAAAAAAATTCAATGAAGTGTTTGATGATAGGCTGTAATTTTTTATTCTGTTAGTAGAAGAATATTAATTAGAAGAGGTGTGATATTTAGTGAAGAACAGCAGAGGCTCCACGAGATAGTTGGGTATGATTAAGGTAAGATAGATTGAGAATGAAAAATGAGTCATTTGATTTACAGAATGAAGGTTGCACTAAAACCACAAAGTCTAAGAGAATTTACAAGAATCCAAGACTTCCAACTCCCAGAACCCCTTACAAATCTTACATTGCTTTTTAATCGTCTTTGTCTTAACGTCAAATGCAGAGCCCCTAGCCTGAATAGTATTTTTCGCTCTCGCTCACGAAATATAAAAAGCTTAACTCCAACACCTATTATACTTAAATTTATGAACACGCAAGAGAGGAATTCTACATTGAAATGCATTGCTATCTACCGCAAACAACAACAACATCATCAACTCACCTTACGAGATCTGGGTATAGAATCAAACAATGCTTGTTTTTTAAATGAAAGCCTACCAAAGACCATTCGCACTCTTCTTCATCAAGCAGTGCGCATGAGGAACAATCACCAACTTTTCAGTGCATATACTTCTTATGGTAATGTTTTCATAAAACTAGCAGCTGATGGAGAGAGTTTTGCTGTTCGCAACGTGGGAGAACTATAAGCTGCAGTGGCGAATAACTAAATTTGTGTATGCCTTTATGATGTTTACTCTATATTTTTTTGCATTACACTTTTTATACATTTATAATAATTTATTATTATCCTCATCTATCCTTTTCTCAATCTCATTTTTCTTTTTTCTTATTAAAATAATTTGTAAATTTTCTTTCTCTTTAACAATCTTTCCTTATTTAATTTCTTTTCTTGATTTTTCACTAGTTTTTCTATTTACTGTAACGATAATTTGCCAAAAAATATTTTTCACTTTCTACGTTCTACTCTTAATTTTAACCGTTTCTCCTTTTGCTTCATATTCTTTCTTTATATGCTGTCTTTTAATTAAAAATTATAAGCGCAGCTAACAATATCAGACCCCCTCACGGTTTTCGCCTTGTTGTGGCGAGGGGGCTTACGTCTAACTCTTCAGCAATCCAGCTGCGGAGTAAGACAACTAAGAAAACCACCAAAAGCAGAGATGTTAATCAATATAAAAATATGGATAAAAGTTTACATAATGAAGAAAATCGAACGGGGATATACGTTCAAGAGTCGGCAGAAGTCACGGCTGCCGGCGAGGGCTTGGCTTCGCAAGAAGCTAAGTCGCCAGTGACAAAAGTAAACTTAGAGAAAGATAAAAGAGAGCTAAAAAGACAACCGGTCATTCTCTCAGTAGATCTTCTTCCCGACATAGATGGTTTAACTATCAAAGGTACGGAGACCTCGGACAGACCTCCTTCCATAGGTAGTCAAACCGAGGACGAGCTACTGATGGAACCGAGTCAAGAAGAGACTATGCTGAAGTCTGCTGCACCACTCAAAGCTTCGAGGCAACGCAGCAACTACAGATCCTCCAAAAGATTCGTGAAAACGACCGAGTTGAAAGACCCTGCGACGCTCAGTTCGAGAGATAAGGCTCTCCTAAAAAAGCATAAGAAGCTAGTTAGGAACTTTGAGCGGCAGCTGGCAGAGACTGCCACTGCACCCAGGGGAATAGCAGAGCAAGGCAACACCAAAGAGTCGGAGAGCAAAGGAGTAGATGCTGCCAAATCTAGGTCTGCCTCTAAAAAGGCAAACCGTGAACAGGCTGGCAATAACTCGACCGCTCGGAACGACGAAGGTAAAGTTCAGGCGACTTCCAGCAAGAAACAGCAAGCCAACGCTAGGAAAGACCAAGCACTGGCAAGCACCTCTTCTGGAACGAAACCAGGAACGTCCAAGAGACAAAGATCGGAGGAGACAGTCAAGCAAGACAGTGCTAAGAAACAGAAAACCAGCAGCTTCGACACCACCCCGATTGACCTACAAATCGCCATAATAAGCCGTGACGACCCAGATGGGAAAATCTCGGCAAAAAACTGGCTTCTTGTGGAAAATGAGATCCTTAAAGCTATGATGGCGGCATCAGAGAACGATAGTTCTGAGGACTATATCTTTGATGGTGCCGGATGGCGGCGAGGAGTTAAAGTGGTCTGCTGCGGTGACCAGAAATCACGGGAGTTCCTGAACCATACAATCGCCAACATTGACGAACTATGGGAAGGTTCCTCTCTTGAAGTTCTACCCGCCGCAGCTCTACCACTCCGACAGCAGTTTATTATCTGGATCCCCCCTCCTGCAGAACATGAGGACGCAGCCATTATTAAGCTGTTGGCGAAGCAGAACAAAGAGCTTCCCATTTTAGAATGGAAGCTCCAACACTCAAGAAAGAGTCATGGTGGCGAAGGGAAGGACCTCTTGTTTGTGGCAGACAAGAAATCTGACCTTCTGCTCAGAGAAAGGAAAGACGTGTTGAGGTTTGGTCTCGGAACCGTAAAGGTTAAGAGGCATGAAGGCAAAAGGGAGTCAAAAGCTGCAAGTGGTGCAAATAAACCTGCACCACGCTAAAGCAGCAACGTACGACCTTACGCTCTACATGTCTCACGAGAACGTGGATGTGGCCTTGATCCAGGAACCATGGTTAGGCAAAAACCGAATCCGTGGGTTGAGGTCAAAACACTACAACCTTTTCCATTCCACGTCAGATGAAGGTGATATAAGAAGTTGTATCCTAGTGAAAAAATCAATTAACGCTTTCTTCCTATCTAGGTACAGCAACAAGGACAACACGGCAATCAGCGTCGAATCGAATGAAGGAAACTTCATTCTAGCGTCGACGTACATGCCGTACGAGGAGGAGAGCCCACCATCAAAAACAGTCCGCGATCTGGTGGTCCATGCCACAGCAAGCGATACACCTTTGGTGGTAGGATGTGATGCCAACGCTCACCTCACTCAATGGGGCTCAAAGGACATCAATAAAAGGGGTGAGTCAATTTTTGAATATATTCTCTGTTCTAATTTATCGTTATGTAATAGGGGCAATCACCCTACCTTTCGAAACAAAAACAGTGAGGAAATCATAGATTTGACTCTTATTAGCAATAATAGTAAAATTTCAGTTGAAGACTGGAGAGTCTCACCTAAAGAATCTTTTTCGGATCACTTTAGGATACTCTTCTCTATAGACAGGAACTTTACTGAAAAGAAACCTTACAGGAACCCAACTAGAACGAATTGGACAGAGTACGAAAAATGGCTGAAAGACTGTATTGATCCACCAGAGGACAATACAAGTCTAAGTACTTCAACCATTGACACTGTTGTCCAAAACTTGTCTAGCAAAATGAGAATGTCTTTTGAAAAACACTGCCCTTTATCTAGTTCCAATAACTCCACTAACCCACCCTGGTGGAATGGTGTACTAAAGAAACATAGAACAGAGGTTAGAAAACTTTTCAATAAAGCTAAACTGAGTAAATTAGAAGAGGACTTAAAGTCTTATAGAGCCGCACTTAACATTTACACCAAAGCGTTAAGGAAGGCCAAAAAGGATTCGTGGGCTAAACATTGTGAATCCATTGAAAAAACAAGCGAGGCGGCGGGGCTCCGTAGAACCCTGGCGCTTAATCCCACGATCCCGGGGTACATAAAACACCCTGATGGATCATGGTCGAACTCGAGCCTAGAAACGCTTGAACTCTTCATGGAAACTCATTTCCCCGGTTGTAAAAATCCAGAAAGTTCTGATTGCTTGCAATCGAACACGCTGGATTTTACTCACACGGAATCGAATTTAGAACTTAATCAGGTTATTACTGAGCAGAAGATTATCTGGGCAATAAAATCGTTCAAACCCTATAAATCAGCGGGACCAGACGAGATTTTTCCAGCTCTTCTTCAAAATGCTCTCAAAGTAATAACTCCGTGGCTTAGGGTAATCTTCATAAGTTGTATCAAACTTAGATACGTCCCTAATAGCTGGAAAAAAGGTCAAGGTAGTCTTTATCCCAAAAGCAGGGAAACCGACTCACTCGACCGCTCAGGATTATAGACCAATAAGTCTCTCTTCGTTTCTCCTTAAGACACTAGAGAGGATAATTGATCTACATGTTAGAGAACTTCTCAACGAAAACAATTTGTGCAACTACCAACACGCTTACCTTAAAGGTAAATCAGTGGAGACTGCTCTGCATGAAGTAGTTTCACATATTGAGAAAAGTCTTGAACATAAAGAATATACCCTGGCAGCATTTCTTGATATCGAGGGTGCGTTTAATAACGTTAAAACGGAATCAATCAAAACTGCCTTAGTTGAGGTTGGAGTTGAATCTGTCATTGTCGATTGGATCTTTACCATGTTAAATGGCAGAATTATAAACTCTCAATTAGGAGTTAGCACTATCGAGAAAACAGTTACTAGAGGCACACCACAGGGAGGAGTCATCTCACCCCTGCTCTGGATCCTCATAGTCAACAAAATTCTCACAAAGTTCAAAGATCAGGGCATTAAAATCGTAGCATATGCAGATGACATAGTGGTTTTGGTATCAGGCAAGTTTCTTACCATCATCGAAAACATTATGGAAAACTAAGAACGGTCTCGGGGTCAACCCCACCAAGACAGAGCTAGTTTTGTTCACGAAGAAACGGAAACTGGAGGGCTTCAACCCTCCCAAACTAAATGGTATTCCTCTAAAACTTTCAAAGGAAGCTAAATTTCTAGGAGTAATCCTTCACTCCAAGCTTACATGGAAGCGTAATACTGAGGAGAGAATGAAAAAAGCACTATGTGCATTCTACACATGCAAAAAGACCTTCGGTGTACGTTGGGGTATGCGACCGCAAGTCATCCAATGGATGTACACAGCGATTGTCAGACCCATTCTTACCTATGGCTCTTTTGTATGGTGGAAGGCGGTGGAAAAATCGAGCTATCTCAAGAACCTGAATAAGGTACAGAGACTAGCCTGTATAGGAATAACAGTGGCTCAAAGATCCACACCACAAGCTGGGTTGGAGGTGATCTTGGACCTCCCGGCTCTGGATGAGTTCATAAGATGCACGGCAGCCAAAACTGCAATTCGTTTAAGAGAACTGAGTTTTTGGAGGCACAGCACTTATGGACACGGGTCAATCTTACAAAGATATGACACGATTCCAGGACTGATGGAGACCACCGATTACATCCCCCCTTTACTAGATTTCGATAGGAAATTTTCTATTTTCATACCAGAAAGACAGGATTGGGATCCTAATTCACTTATAAGTAAACAGGGTATCCCTTTCTACACTGACGGTTCAAAAATGGAAACAGGAACAGGTGCGGGAGTGTTTTGCCAATCACTCAACATCAGAGTGTCATATAAACTCCCAGCTGACTGTAGTGTCTTTCAGGCCGAGATCTTTGCCATTGGAAAAGCAGCTGAATTGGCACATCACGAAAAGCTAAGCTCTTCGGAGATTACTTTTTTCGTGGACAGCCAGACTGCTATCAAAGCATTAGCCAGTGAGACCATAAGATCAAAAGCAGTTTTAAACTGTAGGAAGGAACTAAATAAAATCTGCCACACTAACCAGGTAAAGCTCTGCTGGGTTCCTGGACATAGCAATATAGAAGGGAATGATATAGTAGATGAACTAGCCAGGAAAGGGTCAGAAGCAGACACAAGTAGTAGCGACCATTCAGTTAGGGGACCACTCGTCCCGATTGGGGTACTCAAGAGGAAGATAGACCTTAAACTAAAAGAGAAAATCAATAACTCCTGGAAATCCAGGGACGATTGCGCAATCTCTAGAAGTTTATGGCCTAACACAAATGAAAAGGAAACTCGGTATATTCTATCGCTGAGTAAAAAGAACATTAAAATCTTGATAGGTGTACTAACAGGTCATTGCGCCATTGGCACAATGGCTAACAGGATAGGGGCATTTGCACCCGATTTTTGTAGGAGCTGTCAAGATGAGGAGGAAATAGAAACCATTAAACACCTGCTCTGTGACTGTCCGAACCTCCAAACCAGCCGACTCCGTCATTTCGGAAACAGGTTTGTTGGAGAACTGGATGATCTAGCACAGGTCTCAATGGCAAACATGAGAAAATTTATAGATAGCACAGGCTGGTTCGTTAACGAGCCAGTCTACGCTAATCGGCAAAATTGAGGAGCATCAATGCTAACTTTTACAGGGGATCACAATGGACCAGTAGGCCCCCGTGTACGCAACAGCTTCATGCTGTGCAAACCCCTTATAACCTAACCTAACCTAACCTAACAATATCAGAGGGTTCTTGGGCAATGACACGAATACAAGCCTATATCACATGATAAGAATTCTACGGCGCCAAAATAACGGTTTGCGAATCTGTCATCTTAATGCACAAAGCTTGACTAAAAAATTAGGGGAGTTCAGATACTTGTTCGTAGATTCTCATATCGACATTCTCTCTGTCTCCGAAACTTGGTTCCAACCAGATATTTGTGACAATTTTTATCAAGTTGAGGGCTATAAATTATTTAGGGCTGATCGCATTTCTAGAACTGGTGGGGGATGCGCTCTGTACATTCGGGATGAGTCGTGCAAACTGATCCACTCATATCTTAATAGCAGGCAACAATGTGTTGTAGCAAATGGTAGATCCTCCAACTTCGCTTATGTACATCACGGGGTCCCACAAGGATCAATATTGGGCCCACTGTTTTTCTCCATGTACATTAATGATTTACCACACATAGTTAAAAACTGTTTTATTCACTTGTACGCTGACGACGTGCAGCTCTTGATCAGCCGGCCCTTGACTGCGAAGGACGAGGCGGTCTCTCTGATGAACTCGGATTTGCGAAACATCACACGTTGGTCCTTACTAAATAATCTTCACCTAAACCCTTCTAAATCAAAAACATTGCCTATCTATAGGAAGATTTTCGAAATAACCTTACTAAGCCCCCTGCAGATAGAGAATCAAACCATCTCTTATGTTAACTCTGCCCGTAATCTAGGTATGGTTTTCAATCGAACTCTTACCTGGAATGACCATCTTAACAGCTCTACAGGGAAGGCTTATGGAAGTCTTAGAGCACTTCGAATCGCTCAAGGCTTTATTCCTCAGAATACTAAGCTCTTGTTAGCAAAAACGCTTTTGCTTCCAATGTTGCTTTACTGTTGTGAAGTTTTTGGCGATTTGGACTATGAAACTTCTAGAAAGCTTAATATAGTCTATAATAACATTGCGCGGTTTGTATATAATCTCCGCCCATTTAATCATGTTTCTCTTTTTTCAAATCAACTATGTGGTTGTAGTCTAAATAATCTTTTGAAATTTCGGTCACTTAAATACCTTCAACTGTTAATACAAACAAAACAACCTGATTATCTGTACAATAGACTGAACTTCCCTCATTCAAATAGGTCTCTCATTCTCATAACACCAAGATTTAAATATCTGAATACTCAACGGCAGTTTTTTATTCATGTCATTAACCTTTGGAACTCTCTACCAATCACCATTAGAGGAATAGGAAGCACAAGGAAATTCTCATCCTTACTTTTCAAGTATTTGGCAAATCGTTGAATCGTTGAATTATTATTATTATTATTTAAGTTTTGGCAAATCGTTGAATTATTATTATTATCATTCTTTTTTTATTTTTTTTTTTTTTTTCTCTATAACTTTAATTTTTTTATTAATATAGTTAATCTATTCAGTCATTAAATCTCACATCATTTCAAGGCTTATAATACTTAACAAGATGTATATCTTACTTTGTAAGCGTTTTTTAAATAAATAAATACCAGACAAGGCCAAATTACGATGGGTTGTCTGAGAGGAGGAATTAATTGTAGCTGAAGTTTGTTTAAAGTTATTAATAATGTGAGGGATTGTGTTTTGCTTCAAAAAGACCTTAATATATTATTTGAATGGTGAATTATTAATAATTTAGATACAAAAATATAAACAAAAGTTCAATAATGTCTTGCTCAAGAAAACTAAACCACATCGACTTGACTAATACCAACCAGCCAAAGAGGGTAACGGACCATAGAGAACTTGGAATTATATTTAATTATAAATTCTTATTCAAATCCCATTATGTTTACATTATTAATCGTCAAAAGTCATGAGTTTGCAAATTTTTTAAAAAACCCGAATCTTTTCTTCAGTTACTTAATATGTTGTGTAGGAGTGGCCTAGAATACGGAGCTGTTGTATGGTCTCCTATTTATAAAACTCACAATGATACTATTAAAAGAGTTCAGCGAAAATTTACCAGATACCTTCAGTATAAATTATATTCAGATCTTCATTTTTATTGGCTGAAATATACATAAGTTGGCCATCTCGGCCCAACCGTCATGCATTGCAAACGTTTAATCTACCTCGTGCACGAACGAACTAATATATGCATGAAGTCACCTATCATCCGGATGCAAATTAATCATCACAATCATTACTTCCTGTCGTTTGATGTTTTGTTTTTTAAATAAATGAAAATAACATAAAATCACAGTTATTGAGACTTGTACCCTCTCATTCTTCCTCATCGCAATCTTATTAATCTTTAGTTTGCTTTTGCCTTCTTTCTGTTTATTTTTTTTTATTGTTATTCATTTTTTCTTGTTCATTCTTTTTTCTTTTTATCAAATTAAAAATTTCAAATTATCAATGAATTTTTTATTTTTTTCGCTACTTACATTACATAGGATAGTTAGACTTTATATTTATATTATTTAAAATTTGTATATACAATAATTGTAGATTGTAATTGTATTTTTCTTTTTTTAAATAGTGGCGCGGCTTAGCGTCCATATAAAAGATAATTGTGCACTTTGTGATAAAAGCATCAAATTATTTTCATTGTTGGTACAGTATATGAATATGATTTTAAGATATTGGGCTACTTCGAAATTCCGCCCCTTTAGGTGGGAGGGGCAAATTAAAAAAAAAAATACATAAGATTGCAAAAAAAAACATTAAAAAACAACAGCAACACTTACAATATCATGCTATACCTTTTTTTAGAGTCAAGAACCCATTCTTCAATTTTGTTTTCAAATTAAGTTATTTTAGTGCTTAGTTTTTGAAAAAAATTGTTTTCAAACTCAAAATTTTGAAAAAAAGTAAAAAAAAAAGTTTGTTATGATCTTTTTGCTAAATTTTACGTTATTAAGTACTAATTTGCTTTATCATTTTTAACTTTTAATCGAGTGCTAAAAATCAGATAGTCTTAAGTTATTTAGTTTTTTAGAAAATTGAAAATTATCAGAACTACTTTTTTCTTAAAACCGTCATTTTTGAACATAAACAATGGATTTTGACTTTCTTGTTTAAATTTTAAAATTAGATTAGTCAATAGACCTACAATAGTTTAGGTAGTTATGAACTTTTAATCTGTTATTTTATATGGTTGTTTGATGGAAAAACAAATTACGACAACCACGCCCCATACGCCCGCCTTCACAATTCTGAAAAACCCACACTTTTTTCGGTCTCTTGCCTATAACTTCATTCTGGTTTTTATTTAAGCAAAAAAAAAAATATTTTGCGACAAATACAATCAAATGAGAATTACTACTAAGATCTATTGCATGCACCCCATCGTTTTTCGTTTTAAGTGTATGGGGAGAAATTGTTTTATACTTTTTAGTAAAAAACGTATTATATTAAGATTTTAATTTTTTTTTATTCACTTAATTAAGAAGACTTTAGTTGTTTTATAATATAAAAATGACATAATTTGGGTGTAATTTATACAATTTGTCTCAATTGATTACGGACAGTAAATTTTTTAATCAACATATTAAGTGTACATTCATAAACATCAAACATTTGCTTTGTTGCGATGCTGATGCGCAATGCAGCTGATGCTGATGCAATACATCAGCAACTACGCATCGCATTTTCTTGATTCTAGTTTTGTTTAAAGTTTGCGCATTATTTGATGCAGTTTGCAATAGTGAACACTTTACATTAAAACTGATACTGGTTTGATGGCTTTATGAATGTTTGACCCAGTGATTGTGCATCATCTCTGCAACGATGCGTTTGTGAATTTACATATATTTTTCAAACCATTCGTTGATCTTACTTTGGAAAATAGTTAACGGAATGAAAGAAGGATTTATAATGATCCTTCCGGTTTTGTTCAGGTTCTCTATCTCTGACCCCCATATCCCCATTTACCCCACTTCATGCGTTCTTCAAAGCCACTTGGGCCCTCTTATCTTTGTTCTAACATTAAACGATATTGACAGTCAATATAACTATACTAGCTCATATCGTAGTTATGTATTTTATATTAAAATCATTAAGATCAATTCAATTTATTTGAAAAGAATTTCTTAGAACTCAACATTACTTTCAATCTATAACCTTCTCCCGTAAACGGTTTCCCTCAACCACTAGTACATATATTACTAGTTATGAAGGGCAATATATTCTCTATTTTTCTTACCGAATCCAATCACAGGTGGGACAATTTGTCAAATTCCATCATTTATAGGAAGATTTGGCCCACCTATAGTAAATCCCGAACAAACGACTTAATTTGCAGACCCAAGCGAGACATAGCCAGGTCGTTGCAACATGAACAGGATACTGGCCAATCGGAGAGCATGCAGCGAAGCTAGATATTCCCCACAATTATCACTGTCGTAGTTGCGGGGGCCAGCAGGAAAAGGAAACAGTCATTCATTTCCCCTGTAAATGCTCCGCTTTGGCCAGAAAAAGAACTCAGTCACTTGGTAAAGCTTTTTTCCGTGACCTTAACGAACTTTCTGAGATGAGGATCAAAGATTTGATCTCCTTCCTTAACGAAACGCACTAGCTCTAGGATAAACTTCAGTAGCCACTGTACATCTTTCCTAGGGCTAGATGATCGTTCTAAGGGTACAAACCTTGTAAGTCTCTGAGCCAACCAACCATCTGATCAATGTGGCATGTTGCTGCGAGACTCAAACAATCCATACCATTTCCATATCCATAGGTCCTATGAGTTATGGTATCAAAACTATGCACTCTAGTTCTAATTGGCTCAATAAGCTAGGTGGCTCGGTACCGCCATTTCAACCTACCTACTACCTCTGCTGGCTTCTGCGGCCTTCCGTGGACCGATAACATCAGCCCCATATGTACTTTATTTCTTGTCTCAATAAGTTAAAAATCGTTCGCAAAATTTGTAGCGGATCGAAAAGAAATCGGTTTAATTGAAAATGAAACGTTTGAAAAAAAAACACACCCCCCTCAATAAAGGTATTCGTCGCAAAACAAAAGTGGTACCAGTAATTTGTATGTGATCAAATTTTAAATTTATTCAGAAGACTTTAAGGGGTTATAGCGCTGTACTGTGCGAAGAAACTGAGAATTACTAACGGAATTTTAGGTTTTTATTGGACCTTAATGGTGTCGATTATGAACAAAAATACCGTGAGGATCATATTTGTAGCTTCATTTGTTTTTTACGAGTCGCAAAATAACTTAAAATACATAATACCAGAATGATGTTCAAGGCAAAAGACTGAAAAAGTGATGGTTTTCTGTGATTTTATTATGATACTGAAGGGGTGGAGGGGGCGTGATTGTGAAAATTTGTTTTTTTCATCCACCAAACTTTTGAGTAACATTTTAAAAATTTATAACTTAATACATGACTTTTAATAATTTTATCGATTGGACCAATTTTATAATTTAGACAAGAAAGTCAAAATCCGTCGTTTTGTCCAAAAATGACGGTTTGAATGTTTCTAAGAAAAAAATAGATTTTGTAATTTTCAATTTTATAGAAAACTAAATGACTTAAGATTATCTAGTTTTTAGCACTCGACTGAGAGTTAATGAGAGTATCGAAAATGAAAAAGCAAATTAGTACTTAAAAATGTAAAATTTTGCAAAAAAAATCATAATAAATTTTTTTTCAAAATTTTGAGTTTGAAAATAATTTTTTCAAAAACTAAGCACTAAAAAAAACTTAATTTGAAAACAGAATTGAAGAATGGGTTCTTGGCTTTAAAAAAAGGTATAGCGTGATATTGTAAGTGTTTCCGTTGTTTTTTAATGTTTTTTTTCAATATTATGTAATTTTTGTTTTAAATTTGGCCCTCCCACCTAAAGGCGGAATTTCGAAGTGGCCCAATATCTTAAAATCATATTCATATAATGTACCAACAATGAAGAGAATTTTATGCTTTTAGCACAAAGTGCACAATTATTTAACCCACTAAAACTGTTAGCTACAATAAATAAAAAAAATAAAATACAGTATTTCACACTTAATGGCAAAGTCCAAACTTTATAATGAAATAAAATTTTCATCAAAAATGTATCGATGTGTGTGTTTTATTTAGCTTTACTTTCGAAACCGAGTGAGTTTTACCTTATAGAGAAGCGATTGGTTCGCTGATGTATTTGACGGTGTGTACAAGACGACCAGATATCTCATATATTGTTGGTATTCTCAGCAGATTTGTGGAGAGTCATTCCCCAACACATTGACAAGGAAGTAAGAGAATTTAAAATTCTTGAGGGAAACGTCAGAGCGAGGTGTGACATTTAATAGAGATTCCAGCTCTACCGAAATGACAGTATACAGTGATGCAGATTGGGCTGGAAACGTTGAGACTTTTTTAAAACTTAGTCTAAATTTGGGTACTTTTAATACTCATTAATAACTATTTAGTCAAAATAACTTTTTTTTTACCGAAAAAGCTACATTCCAGTTGAAAATTAACTAATTTTGTCCCCAGTTTGCAGTAAGTCTTTCAATAACTGTTTTTTTTACCACAAAAATTATATTAAATGGTTGAATTGTATTGTATTGCATAGTATTGTATTGTATTGTATTGTATTGAATTGTATTGTATTGTATTGTATTGTATTGTATTGTATTGTATTGTATTGTATTGTATTTTATTGTATTGTATTGTATTGTATTGTATTGTATTGAATTGTATTGTCTTGTATTGTATTGTATTGTATTGTATTGTATTGTATTGTATTGTATTGTATTGTATTGTATTGTCTTGTATTGTATTGTATTGAATTGTATTGTATTGTATTGTATTGTATTGTATTGTATTGTATTGTATTGTATTGTATTGTATTGTATTGTATTGTATTGTATTGTATTGTATGGTATTGTATTGTATTGTATTGTATTGTATTGTATTGTATTGTATTGTATTGTATTGTATTGTATTGTATTAGGGGTATTCCCGATCCGATGCAAGTTGGTCTTGCATCATTGCAAAAGTGCAAAGTTTTTTTTTTACAATGGGGTTAGGGTATAGCAATTTTACACTTTTGCATTTTTGCAATGGTACAAGACCAGTTGCATCGGATCGGGAATACCCCTATTGTATTGTATTGTATTGTATTGTATTGTATTGTATTGTATTGTATTGTATTGTATTGTATTGTATTGTATTGTATTGTATTGTATTGTATTGTATTGTATTGTATTGTATTGTATTGTATTGTATTGTATTGTATTGTATTGTATTGTATTGTATTGTATTGTATTGTATTGTATTGTATTGTATTGTATTGTATTGTATTGTATTGTATTGTATTGTATTGTATTGTATTGTATTGTATTGTATTGTATTGTATTGTATTGTATTGTATTGTATTGTATTGTATTGTATTGTATTGTATTTTATTGTATTGTATTGTATTGTATTGTATTGTATTGTATTGTATTGTATTGTATTGTATTGTATTGTATTGTATTGTATTGTATTGTATTGTATTGTATTGTATTGTATTGTATTGTATTGTATTGTATTGTATTGTATTGTATTGTATTGTATTGTATTGTATTGTATTGTATTGTATTGTATTGTATTGTATTGTATTGTATTGTATTGTATTGTATTGTATTGTATTGTATTGTATTGTATTGTATTGTATTGTATTGTATTGTATTGTATTGTATTGTATTGTATTGTATTGTATTGTATTGTATTGTATTGTATTGTATTGTATTGTATTGTATTGTATTGTATTGTATTGTATTGTATTGTATTGTATTGTATTGTATTGTATTGTATTGTATTGTATTGTATTGTATTGTATTGTATTGTATTGTATTGTATTGTATTGTATTGTATTGTATTGTATTGTATTGTATTGTATTGTATTGTATTGTATTGTATTGTATTGTATTGTATTGTATTGTATTGTATTGTATTGTATTGTATTGTATTGTATTGTATTGTATTGTATTGTATTGTATTGTATTGTATTGTATTGTATTGTATTGTATTGTATTGTATTGTATTGTATTGTATTGTATTGTATTGTATTGTATTGTATTGTATTGTATTGTATTGTATTGTATTGTATTGTATTGTATTGTATTGTATTGTATTGTATTGTATTGTATTGTATTGTATTGTATTGTATTGTATTGTATTGTATTGTATTGTATTGTATTGTATTGTATTGTATTGTATTGTATTGTATTGTATTGTATTGTATTGTATTGTATTGTATTGTATTGTATTGTATTGTATTGTATTGTATTGTATTGTATTGTATTGTATTGTATTGTATTGTATTGTATTGTATTGTATTGTATTGTATTGTATTGTATTGTATTGTATTGTATTGTATTGTATTGTATTGTATTGTATTGTATTGTATTGTATTGTATTGTATTGTATTGTATTGTATTGTATTGTATTGTATTGTATTGTATTGTATTGTATTGTATTGTATTGTATTGTATTGTATTGTATTGTATTGTATTGTATTGTATTGTATTGTATTGTATTGTATTGTATTGTATTGTATTGTATTGTATTGTATTGTATTGTATTGTATTGTATTGTATTGTATTGTATTGTATTGTATTGTATTGTATTGTATTGTATTGTATTGTATTGTATTGTATTGTATTGTATTGTATTGTATTGTATTGTATTGTATTGTATTGTATTGTATTGTATTGTATTGTATTGTATTGTATTGTATTGTATTGTATTGTATTGTATTGTATTGTATTGTATTGTATTGTATTGTATTGTATTGTATTGTATTGTATTGTATTGTATTGTATTGTATTGTATTGTATTGTATTGTATTGTATTGTATTGTATTGTATTGTATTGTATTGTATTGTATTGTATTGTATTGTATTGTATTGTATTGTATTGTATTGTATTGTATTGTATTGTATTGTATTGTATTGTATTGTATTGTATTGTATTGTATTGTATTGTATTGTATTGTATTGTATTGTATTGTATTGTATTGTATTGTATTGTATTGTATTGTATTGTATTGTATTGTATTGTATTGTATTGTATTGTATTGTATTGTATTGTATTGTATTGTATTGTATTGTATTGTATTGTATTGTATTGTATTGTATTGTATTGTATTGTATTGTATTGTATTGTATTGTATTGTATTGTATTGTATTGTATTGTATTGTATTGTATTGTATTGTATTGTATTGTATTGTATTGTATTGTATTGTATTGTATTGTATTGTATTGTATTGTATTGTATTGTATTGTATTGTATTGTATTGTATTGTATTGTATTGTATTGTATTGTATTGTATTGTATTGTATTGTATTGTATTGTATTGTATTGTATTGTATTGTATTGTATTGTATTGTATTGTATTGTATTGTATTGTATTGTATTGTATTGTATTGTATTGTATTGTATTGTATTGTATTGTATTGTATTGTATTGTATTGTATTGTATTGTATTGTATTGTATTGTATTGTATTGTATGTATTGTATTGTATTGTATTGTATTGTATTGTATTGTATTGTATTGTATTGTATTGTATTGTATTGTATTGTATTGTATTGTATTGTATTGTATTGTATTGTATTGTATTGTATTGTATTGTATTGTATTGTATTGTATTGTATTGTATTGTATTGTATTGTATTGTATTGTATGTATTGTATTGTATTGTTATTGTATTGTATTGTATTGTATTGTATTGTATTGTATTGTATTGTATTGTATTGTATTGTATTGTATTGTATTGTATTGTATTGTATTGTATTGTATTGTATTGTATTGTATTGTATTGTATTGTATTGTATTGTATTGTATTGTATTGTATTGTATTGTATTGTATTGTATTGTATTGTATTGTATTGTATTGTATTGTATGGTATGGTATTGTATTGTATTGTATTGTATTGTATTGTATTGTATTGTATTGTATTGTATTGTATTGTATTGTATTGTATTGTATTGTATTGTATTGTATTGTATTGTATTGTATTGTATTGTATTGTATTGTATTGTATTGTATTGTATTGTATTGTATTGTATTGTATTGTATTGTATTGTATTGTATTGTATTGTATTGTATTGTATTGTATTGTATTGTATTGTATTGTATTGTATTGTATTGTATTGTATTGTATTGTATTGTATTGTATTGTATTGTATTGTATTGTATTGTATTGTATTGTATTGTATTGTATTGTATTGTATTGTATTGTATTGTATTGTATTGTATTGTATTGTATTGTATTGTATTGTATTGTATTGTATTGTATTGTATTGTATTGTATTGTATTGTATTGTATTGTATTGTATTGTATTGAATTGAATTGTATTGTATTGTATTGTATTGTATTGTTTTGTATTGTATTGTATTGTATTGTATTGTATTGTATTGTATTGTATTGTATTGTATTGTATTGTATTGTATTGTATTGTATTGTATTGTATTGTATTGTATTGTATTGTATTGTATTGTATTGTATTGTATTGTATTGTATTGTATTGTATTGTATTGTATTGTATTGTATTGTATTGTATTGTATTGTATTGTATTGAATTGAATTGTATTGTATTGTATTGTATTGTTTTGTTTTGTATTGTATTGTATTGTATTGTATTGTATTGTATTGTATTGTATTGTATTGTATTGTATTGTATTGTATTGTATTGTATTGTATTAGGGGTATTCCCGATCCGATGCAACTGGCCTTGTATCATTGCAAAAATGCAAAAGTGTAAAATTGCTATACCCTAACCCCATTGTAAAAAAAAAACTTTGCACTTTTGCAATGATGCAAGACCAGTTTGCATCGGATCGGGAATACCCCTATTGTATTGTATTGTATTGTATTGTATTGTATTGTATTGTATTGTATTGTATTGTATTGTATTGTATTGTATTGTATTGTATTGTATTGTATTGTATGTATTGTATTGTATTGTATTGTATTGTATTGTATTGTATTGTATTGTATTGTATTGTATTGTATTGTATTGTATTGTATTGTATTGTATTGTATTGTATTGTATTGTATTGTATTGTATTGTATTGTATTGTATTGTATTGTATTGTATTGTATTGTATTGTATTGTATTGTATTGTATTGTATTGTATTGTATTGTATTGTATTGTATTGTATTGTATTGTATTGTATTGTATTGTATTGTATTGTATTGTATTGTATTGTATTGTATTGTATTGTATTGTATTGTATTGTATTGTATTGTATTGTATTGTATTGTATTGTATTGTATTGTATTGTATTGTATTGTATTGTATTGTATTGTATTGTATTGTATTGTATTGTTTTGTATTGTATTGTATTGTATTGTATTGTATTGTATTGTATTGTATTGTATTGTATTGTATTGTATTGTATTGTATTGTATTGTATTGTATTGTATTGTATTGTATTGTATTGTATTGTATTGTATTGTATTGTATTGTATTGTATTGTATTGTATTGAATTGTATTGTATTGTATTGTATTGTATTGTATTGTATTGTATTGTATTGTATTGTATTGTATTGTATTGTATTGTATTGTATTGTATTGTATTGTATTGTATTGTATTGTATTGTATTGTATTGTATTGTATTGTATTGTATTGTATTGTATTGTATTGTATTGTAATGTATTGTATTGTATTGTATTGTATTGTATTGTATTGTATTGTATTGTATTGTATTGTATTGTATTGTATTGTATTGTATTGTATTGTATTGTATTGTATTGTATTGTATTGTATTGTATTGTATTGTATTGTATTGTATTGTATTGTATTGTATTGTATTGTATTGTATTGTATTGTATTGTATTGTATTGTATTGTATTGTATTGTATTGTATTGTATTGTATTGTATTGTATTGTATTGTATTGTATTGTATTGTATTGTATTGTATGTATTGTATTGTATTGTATTGTATTGTATTGTATTGTATTGTATTGTATTGTATTGTATTGTATTGTATTGTATTGTATTGTATTGTATTGTATTGTATTGTATTGTATTGTATTGTATTGTATTGTATTGTATTGTTGTATTGTATTGTATTGTATTGTATTGTATTGTATTGTATTGTATTGTATGTATTGTATTGTATTGTATTGTATTGTATTGTATTGTATTGTATTGTATTGTATTGTATTGTATTGTATTGTATTGTATTGTATTGTATTGTATTGTATTGTATTGTATTGTATTGTATTGTATTGTATTGTATTGTATTGTATTGTATTGTATTGTATTGTATGTATTGTATTGTATTGTATTGTATTGTATTGTATTGTATTGTATTGTATTGTATTGTATTGTATTGTATTGTATTGTATTGTATTGTATTGTATTGTATTGTATTGTATTGTATTGTATTGTATTGTATTGTATTGTATTGTATTGTATTGTATTGTATTGTATTGTATTGTATTGTATTGTATTGTATTGTATTGTATTGTATTTTATTGTATTGTATTGTATGTATTGTATTGTATTGTATTGTATTGTATTGTATTGTATTGTATTGTATTGTATTGTATTGTATTGTATTGTATTGTATTGTATTGTATTGTATTGTATTGTATTGTATTGTATTGTATTGTATTGTATTGTATTGTATTGTATTGTATTGTATTGTATTGTATTGTATTGTATTGTATTGTATTGTATTGTATTGTATTGTATTGTATTGTATTGTATTGTATTGTATTGTATTGTATTGTATTGTATTGTATTGTATTGTATTGTATTGTATTGTATTGTATTGTATGTATTGTATTGTATTGTATTGTATTGTATTGTATTGTATTGTATTGTATTGATTGTATTGTATTGTATTGTATTGTATTGTATTGTATTGTATTGTATTGTATTGTATTGTATTGTATTGTATTGTATTGTATTGTATTGTATTGTATTGTATTGTATTGTATTGTATTGTATTGTATTGTATTGTATTGTATTGTATTGTATTGTATTGTATTGTATTGTATTGTATTGTATTGTATTGTATTGTATTGTATTGTATTGTATTGTATTGTATTGTATTGTATTGTATTGTATTGTATTGTATTGTATTGTATTGTATTGTATTGTATTGTATTGTATTGTATTGTATTGTATTGTATTGTATTGTATTGTATTGTATTGTAATGTATTGTATTGTATTGTATTGTATTGTATTGTATTGTATTGTATTGTATTGTATTGTATTGTATTGTATTGTATTGTATTGTATTGTATTGTATTGTATTGTATTGTATTGTATTGTATTGTATTGTATTGTATTGTATTGTATTGTATTGTATTGTATTGTATTGTATTGTATTGTATTGTATTGTATTGTATGGTATGGTATTGTATTGTATTGTATTGTATTGTATTGTATTGTATTGTATTGTATGTATTGTATTGTATTGTATTGTATTGTATTGTATTGTATTGTATTGTATTGTATTGTATTGTATTGTATTGTATTGTATTGTATTGTATTGTATTGTATTGTATTGTATTGTATTGTATTGTATTGTATTGTATTGTATTGTATTGTATTGTATGTATTGTATTGTATTGTATTGTATTGTATTGTATTGTATTGTATTGTATTGTATTGTATTGTATTGTATTGTATTGTATTGTATTGTATTGTATTGTATTGTATTGTATTGTATTGTATTGTATTGTATTGTATTGTATTGTTTTTTATTGTATTGTATTGTATTGTATTGTATTGTATTGTATTGTATTGTATTGTATTGTATTGTATTGTATTGTATTGTATTGTATTGTATTGTATTGTATTGTATTGTATTGTATTGTATTGTATTGTATTGTATTGTATTGTATTGTATTGTATTGTATTGTATTGTATTGTATTGTATTGTATTGTATTGTATTGTATTGTATTGTATTGTATTGTATTGTATTGTATTGTATTGTATTGTATTGTATTGTATTGTATTGTATTGTATTGTATTGTATTGTATTGTATTGTATTGTATTGTATTGTATTGTATTGTATTGTATTGTATTGTATTGTATTGTATTGTATTGTATTGTATTGTATTGTATTGTATTGTATTGTATTGTATTGTATTGTATTGTATTGTATTGTATTGTATGTATTGTATTGTATTGTATTGTATTGTATTGTATTGTATTGTATTGTATTGTATTGTATTGTATTGTATTGTATTGTATTGTATTGTATTGTATTGTATTGTATTGTATTGTATTGTATTGTATTGTATTGTATTGTATTGTATTGTATTGTATTGTATTGTATTGTATTGTATTGTATTGTATTGTATTGTATTGTATTGTATTGTATTGTATTGTATGGTATGGTATTGTATTGTATTGTATTGTATTGTATTGTATTGTATTGTATTGTATTGTATTGTATTGTATTGTATTGTATTGTATTGTATTGTATTGTATTGTATTGTATTGTATTGTATTGTATTGTATTGTATTGTATTGTATTGTATTGTATTGTATTGTA
>OV839568.1:79161001-79163501 GCA_929447395.1 Epistrophe grossulariae | reverse complement strand
GTATTGTATTGTATTGTATTGTATTGTATTGTATTGTATTGTATTGTATTGTATTGTATTGTATTGTATTGTATTGTATTGTATTGTATTGTATTGTATTGTATTGTATTGTATTGTATTGTATTGTATTGTATTGTATTGTATTGTATTGTATTGTATTGTATTGTATTGTATTGTATTGTATTGTATTGTATTGTATTGTATTGTATTGTATTGTATTGTATTGTATTGTATTGTATTGTATTGTATTGTATTGTATTGTATTGTATTGTATTGTATTGTATTGTATTGTATTGTATTGTATTGTATTGTATTGTATTGTATTGTATTGTATTGTATTGTATTGTATTGTATTGTATTGTATTGTATTGTATTGTATTGTATTGTATTGTATTGTATTGTATTGTATTGTATTGTATTGTATTGTATTGTATTGTATTGTATTGTATTGTATTGTATTGTATTGTATTGTATTGTATTGTATTGTATTGTATTGTATTGTATTGTATTGTATTGTATTGTATTGTATTGTATTGTATTGTATTGTATTGTATTGTATTGTATTGTATTGTATTGTATTGTATTGTATTGTATTGTATTGTATTGTATTGTATTGTATTGTATTGTATTGTATTGTATGTATTGTATTGTATTGTATTGTATTGTATTGTATTGTATTGTATTGTATTGTATTGTATTGTATTGTATTGTATTGTATGTATTGTATTGTATTGTATTGTATTGTATTGTATTGTATTGTATTGTATTGTATTGTATTGTATTGTATTGTATTGTATTGTATTGTATTGTATTGTATTGTATTGTATTGTATTGTATTGTATTGTATTGTATTGTATTGTATTGTATTGTATTGTATTGTATTGTATTGTATTGTATTGTATTGTATTGTATTGTATTGTATTGTATTGTATTGTATTGTATTGTATTGTATTGTATTGTATTGTATTGTATTGTATTGTATTGTATTGTATTGTATTGTATTGTATTGTATTGTATTGTATTGTATTGTATTGTATTGTATTGTATTGTATTGTAATTGTATTGTATTGTATTGTATTGTATTGTATTGTATTGTATTGTATTGTATTGTATTGTATTGTATTGTATTGTATTGTATTGTATTGTATTGTATTGTATTGTATTGTATTGTATTGTATTGTATTGTATTGTATTGTATTGTATTGTATTGTATTGTATTGTATTGTATTGTATTGTATTGTATTGTATTGTATTGTATTGTATTGTATTGTATTGTATTGTATTGTATTGTATTGTATTGTATTGTATTGTATTGTATTGTATTGTATTGTATTGTATTGTATTGTATTGTATTGTATTGTATTGTATTGTATTGTATTGTATTGTATTGTATTGTATTGTATTGTATTGTATTGTATTGTATTGTATTGTATTGTATTGTATTGTATTGTATTGTATTGTATTGTATTGTATTGTATTGTATTGTATTGTATTGTATTGTATTGTATTGTATTGTATTGTATTGTATTGTATTGTATTGTATTGTATTGTATTGTATTGTATTGTATTGTATTGTATTGTATTGTATTGTATTGTATTGTATTGTATTGTATTGTATTGTATTGTATTGTATTGTATTGTATTGTATTGTATTGTATTGTATTGTATTGTATTGTATTGTATTGTATTGTATTGTATTGTATTGTATTGTATTGTATTGTATTGTATTGTATTGTATTGTATTGTATTGTATTTGTATTGTATTGTATTGTATTGTATTGTATTGTATTGTATTGTATTGTATTGTATTGTATTGTATTGTATTGTATTGTATTGTATTGTATTGTATTGTATTGTATTGTATTGTATTGTATTGTATTGTATTGTAATTGTATTGTATTGTATTGTATTGTATTGTATTGTATTGTATTGTATTGTATTGTATTGTATTGTATTGTATTGTATTGTATTGTATTGTATTGTATTGTATTGTATTGTATTGTATTGTATTGTATTGGATTGTATTGTATTGTATTGTATTGTATTGTATTGTATTGTATTGTATTGTATTGTATTGTATTGTATTGTATTGTATTGTATTGTATTGTATTGTATTGTATTGTATTGTATTGTATTGTATTGTATTGTATTGTATTGTATTGTATTGTATTGTATTGTATTGTATTGTATTGTATTGTATTGTATTGTATTGTATTGTATTGTATTGTATTGTATTGTATTGTATTGTATTGTATTGTATTGTATTGTATTGTATTGTATTGTATTGTATTGTATTGTATTGTATTGTATTGTATTGTATTGTATTGTATTGTATTGTATTGTATTGTATTGTATTGTATTGTATTGTATTGTATTGTATTGTATTGTATTGTAATTTGTATTGTATTTTATTGTATTGTATTGTATTGTTATTGTATTGTATGTATTGTATTGTATTGTATTGTATTGTATTGTATTGTATTGTATTTGGGGTATTCCG
>OV839568.1:79023478-79160501 GCA_929447395.1 Epistrophe grossulariae | reverse complement strand
CTCTCGCTTCCATCCTTCTCTCTTTCTCATCTCCTCCCTCGCTACCTCGCTTCTTTTCCCACCTGTTAGTTTCTATTCTCAATTTCATGCCCTTCTTCCTGCTTTTATCGTTATCTTATCTCTTTTTGTTTCCTATCTCACCATGTATCCTGGAGCTTGCCATTCTACCCCTAGTGTCCATTTGATGTACCTCTCTTAGATTCTTTCCATGTCGTGCCTATCCTCCCAACTAACAATTTTACTTCTATTACTCAGCAAAATTGCTTGTATATGGCCCTAAAAGATACATTTGGCCCACTTGGGAAGCCCAAAAGGCCTTTAAATAATCACGTGCAAGTAGATACGAGATAGCCAATATATTTCTTTAAGACCTTATAGAAACAAATATGATTCAAACAAAATCGCTATGTTTCAAACCTTACAAATGCACTATGTTTAACCTACTGCATTTGCAAGGTTTGAATCTACAGTATTCTTTTATTGGACCTTATGGAAGCGTTTTCGAAGCCTTCTAGAAAGCATTTTTGATTATGCAAATAAAATAAATTATAAATTATTTTCGTATGTGGTGTAGTCTCCATGTTGTGTGATATATATTTAAGGAAATTAAAAACAAAAATAGAAACAAAAACATAACCACCGAAGAAAACACCACAGATAACAAAAAATACATAGCATTAGAATACACCAATTTACTACCGCAAATTTTAAAAAACGAATTTAAAAAACTTAATGTAAATATTTCTTTCAAAACAAATAATAACATAGAAAAAATTTTACAACAAAAAACAATAAGACAAATCAAAACATGCTCCGGCGTATACAAAATTAAATGTGATGACTGTGACAGCTACTAACGGGTGATTTTTTAGCTGGTTTGGTTTTGGCAACACTGGTTTTGACAGCTGACGTGTGTTTAGTACCTTGTGTCACTGTCAAACAGCTTCAGTTTGGTTTGCAATTTAACCATGGATCGTCTTACAAATGAACAACGCTTGCCGAATTTTTGGTGAATGGGCTCTTGGAAAGCTGGCCGAGGATCCGCTTTTTTATCGAAAAATTGTGTTCAGCGATGAGGCTCATTTTTGGTTGAATGGGTACGTAAATAAGCACAATTGCCGCATTTGGAGTGAAGATCAGCCAGAAGCATTGCAACAGCTACCAATGCATCCCGAAAAAGCCACTGTTTGGTGCGGTTTATGGGCCGGCGGCATTATTGGGCCATATTTCTTCAAAGATGATGCGAATCGCAGCGTTACTGTCAATGGTGAACGCTACCGAGCGATGATAACAAACTTTTTTTTGCCCGAAATGGAAGTTCTTGACTTGCATGATATGTGGTTTCAACAAGACGGTGCCACATGCCACACAGCACGCGAAACAGTGGCGCAATTGCGAGGCGAGTTTGGTGAACAGTTAATTTCACGTTTCGGGCCGGTCAATTGGCCGCCTAGATCGTGCGATTTGACACCATTAGACTATTTTTTGTGGGGGTATGTCAAGGCTAATGTCTATAGGGACAAGCCCGCTTCGATTGACGCACTGGAAGCCAACATCCATGCATTCATTCGTGAGATACCGGCCGATATGTGTGAAAGAGTATGCCAAAATTGGACTCAGCGGATGGGCTACCTGAGACGCAGCCGCGGTCAACATTTGCATGAAATTATCTTTAAACATTAAATTGCAAGGTTCAAACTATCGATTCAAATAAATATTTCATTCATTTGTTCGAATTTTTTGTGTTTTTTTTTTTTTTAAAGTTCTAAACCTCTTAAAAAATCACCCGTTATATAGGACGGACAGGTAGAACTTTTTATGACAGGTACTTGGAACACAAACCAAAACCAAATACCAAATCAGCCTACGCACAACATTTGATAGACAAGAACCATAACTACACCAACTTCGAAAATAATTTAAAGCCACTACACATATATGCAAAAAAGGGACAACACTGGACGCACTAGAGGAATATGAAATATATAAAGCTAACAAAACGGAACAAGACAAAGTACTAAATGACAAATTAACAATAAAAACAAACACACTATATAACACCGCCATTAAATACCAAAAAAGAAATACAAGATAAAAAGAGACCAACACATCAATCAAATAACTTTAAAGTTCACCCACAAAAAAGACACCAAACACCAACATTGGAAAACCAACACCGCAGTCCGTAAGCATAAGCCCGATGATGGATTATTAAATCCGAAACGCGTCGCTATTTTTAAAATATAAATTGTTGTGAAACTATTAAATATAAAAATAAAAATAAAAATAAAAACAAAGTTTTCTTAAAAATTTTTAATTTTTAATTCTTTAAATTATTTATATTTTCATTAATTTTCCTTAAATATTATTTTCGTACGAAATGCAGATATTATTTAAAGGAGAAAAACCTTTTCATACTTGATGGAATTTCTGGGAGTTTGTAAGATAACGATTTTTTGTATTTAATTTTATGCGAATTTGTCTCTTTTTTATTTTATACATAATTATTTGTCTCTTTTTTATTTTATACATAATTATAAAATAAAAAAGAGACAAATTCGCATTTCAACAATCAGTTACAGTTTGAGGATAAATGGTTTATCAAGTCTAAATTTCAATCATATGATGTTCCTACGAAAAGGCTTTGTATATAACAACTATAGTACTATCATGGTGAGGTGTGACAGTAACGACATCTACATTGTCCACGCATTTAAACTCCCATAAGCAATGGGAACAAAAAAATTTGTTATTTCAAAGAACATAGTAACATTTTTTTATTTTTCTTTGATTTATTCTGCTCTTTGCAAATTTATCTCCTTTACTCCCCTTACTGTCATCAGAATTGAAATAATTCAATCCTCTCGCTCTTAATACTTGCTCTTCATTTCTTATCTAACCATATTTTAAAGTCTGCAATGAACTTCACAGTGTGAAATTTTCAGATTCTATAGCGGAACTAAAGTCTAAATTTAAATAATATCATCTTTTTTTACTTTTTTTTTTTGTTGTGGAAAATGATTTATATTATGTAGATATGAGATTAATTTAAATTTTCATTTCTTTTAAATCAGTGTTATGGTCAAACCACAACCACGCTTCGGACGCTCGGGCTTTTGACAGGCTTTTCACCGACTTTACGATATTTTACGATATCATTTGTCATAAAGCGCGACCTTAGGAATTTGCAAAACGTAATGTAGCTTCAAACCTCGGGCGTTGAGATATGAGAGAATAAAAGTTCTGTTTCCTAAAAATAACACTGCGCAGATTCTTCGCAGATAATAGGGAACCAAAAATGTCCCTGTTTTTATGGTTTCAATTATGTACTAACAACAATTGAAATAAATAGCTTTGCCAATGAAAGTATTTACTAATGTCAATGTTTTCTTTTTGGTGTCAATGAAATATGAAACAACCGTATTACGACATTGACACAATGCTAGTTTACAAAAACCTTTCTTCAAGCATATTGAACTTTGACAAGTAATTCGAAGAATTACTTTATATTCGCAATCGGGATCTGAAAAATAATTAATTATTATTGTTACTATTTGTATTTTATTTTCCCAGATCGAATCCAGTGCCTTTACAATTTGTAAATCTCGCATCGATTAAATTGGTCAAGAAACGTTGAAAAATGGAACAAAACTCATACGAAATGTTTCGATTTTCGAAGATGAACATGTTGGTCCTTTCTCTCTATTCAACAAATGTAAATTGTAATCTTACATCCTTTTGCAGACTCATGCGCGTAGTTAAGGGTGGGCAAGGGTGGGCGGCGCCCACCCTAGAAATCGTATTGACACCCTAGAAAATCGACAGTACTAAATTGTCATTCATTATAAAGACAACAAAATTTATATTTTTCCTACATTAAGGTTTTTTACCAGCTGGTCATCGTATTTTTCTCAAGGTAGTGTGAAAAAATGCAAAAATAATAACGTATCACTATGTTCGTACGTATGTGTATGTAATACGTGAAAACCAATTGCAAACACAATACCTGCAAACAAATGGGTAATTCGTTTATATGCAGGATCGAAAATCCGACCCTGATCCAACTCGATCTTTCGTTCTTGCATATAAACCAGATATTATAAGTTATAGATAGGAAATATGGGTTGTCATTTAGGTTTTGCAGGAGTATGCGTTAAGAAAGGTATACTAGTCCAAAAATGTCATATCCACAACGCTCATCTATTTTTTCAGCTCTTACTGCAGCATACTACTGCTTAGGTAATGGATAACATAATTGTCAACTTTAAACGCCGTTTTGAAAACCTACCATTAGCAAATGCTGTAGACGCTTTCCTGAAATTAAACATGATTACCTACTGCAGAAGATTTTATTAATAACTATAAAGATGTTTTTAAAGTTGATTGTGTAAGCACTGAGTGCTGAAGCTTTGATATTAAAAAATATTTTTCAACTGAAAAATTGCGAAACAAGCATCGAAAATTTAAAACAAAATGTTTCAAAAGAGATGTTTCCAAACTTTTACAAACTTCTTCAGGCAGCGTAAGCTCTTCCAGTGAGCTCCGCCAGCTGTGAAAGGAGTTTCTCAGCAATGCGGCGAGAACAACAATGCTCCAAAATCGTTTCTCTAATGTATCACTATACTTAATATTGAAAATGAAATAGTTAAAAATAAAATCACTTCCGAAAAAGTCCTGAACCAGTTCAGCCAAGAACATGTAAAATTAAAACTTAATTAAAAAACAACTTAGAAACAAAGTCTTTTTTTTGTAAAATTTGGTTATTTTGTAAATCTTAATTTAGTGTATGCAATAAATTTTGATAAAATATACCAATTCTTTTTTAAATATCAACTTTTTTAGAAAACAACATTTTTGATTTAGCAGAGTATAGTGTGGCGTCACTTCGTATGAGAGAGAACTAACTCATTTATTACAGCACTTATGGTTTTGACAAAAGCTCTATCTATAAAACCTAATGATTTTCTATTTAAAGTAAATATTTTTATAAATATTATTAAAAATAAAATTTAAAACTTGCGGTGGTATATCAACTGGTTGACTGCCCCCCCTAGACAAAATTCCTAACTACGCCAATGTTTGCAGTACTCGCATGAAGAGGAATTAAAATCTACCATTATATGGTTTTCACAAAATCTCGGATTTCGGCAACAAGATCACAAAATCCGTTCACACCACAAATAAACTAGATTTTGTTTGACATTTCGAACAAATTTCATTATTGAAGACAACTATCGAAAAATGTATGCATTGTACTTAGGTTAAAGTCCCAAAACAATTACCTACCTACACACATTTAATTTTTTGTCTTTCTTTTCCTATTGAAAAATTCACAAAACGGAAAGAAATGCATCTGCCTGTAAACACTTCACTCAAAACTGTAACACGAAGAGATAAAACAACGCTCCCAGTGACAACGTTGTTATATACCTATCTCTTTTTTTCCATTTGTTTGTTTTATTTGTATCTACTCGTATCTGTTTCTTTACACTACTGGCGCCATAATATTCAATTGAATCTGGATGTTGATTGTTGAACCACAATTTAACAAGCCACACATACATAGGGATACTAATTTTAACATTAGAAATGTTTAAGCGGAGGCATACCTACTAACAACGTGAAAAAATCAACAGAATTTCAAAAAAGTGTAATGCCGAGTAGAGAAAGAGGGTGAAACGTTAGGGGAATAGACAAAATTATTGCGTTCATGCTGTTCTTACTGGTCTGAGGAAACAGAATACGAAGAAGATGATAAAACGGACACCAAAACAAGGAGAAGTGTTCGTAGGCAGGGATGGCCACTACATTTTTCACATTTGCTACGTTAGGTTATGTAGTTAAACGTAGTTAAATGTAGTTAATGAAACAAATTGTAGCAAACTTAGTTTCAAATATCAAATGATCTGTCAGTTGTAACTTTGAAGCTTGAATTTTGGGTTAAAATGTTCAAATTTTTATTGAAATTTTATTATTTCTCTAAATTTAATTTGTATGTAAGTAAATGAAAACGTAACAATTTGTAGAAAATAAGACGTGTAGTTCATTAAATTAACTACGCGTAGTTAATGATGTAGAAAATGTAGTGTAGTTAAACCGGCCAACCCTATTCGTAGGCTTTCCAGATTTGTATGTGAAGAAGAGCAGATTTAAAAACGAATTTATTCAAAGTTTTAGAATACATAAATGCTTTTTTCATTTCTAATGTACCTCAAGTATGCTGGAATGGCAAATCGGGTAAATTTTTAATACAGCAGTTGTTGGATGTAACACTTATTTGAGTCACTCACACAAAAATATACGAATAGTTTTCTTTAAATAAGATATGTTAGTATTTTTATTTTAATAGAAACTTTCACATCCGAAAGAAATTGAATTACAAAAAAAAAAATGATTGTTGTGAGCTGAGCTGTCAAAGCGCCACCAAAATAGCAAATAGATTTATTCGGGCGTCGCGCTCCGGCTTAAGTTACGATATTTACGATCTAAAGAGAGCACGAAGCGTGAGGTAACATTTCAGATTGCTTCATAAGAGCCCATTGTTTCTATTCAATTAGATCTGTGCCAATCGTTCATTTTAAAAGATCGAATCAATCAATGATTGATTAGTTCAAAGATTCGATCTTTTCAATCAATCATTATTCCAATCATTTTGTTCAAAGTGACGTAACTGGTCAATTTAGACTGAAAAAAGTTTCAGTCGTAGTTTTTTACTCCGTACCTATATTCAAGAAAAAAATATTTTCTTTTAAAGTTTGTTTTAAACTTATTAAAAATTTAACTCAATTTTATACCTATGTAGTATGTACATACAAAGCGCAATCTATCTGAATAATAGTCCTCAAATGTACAGTCACACCCTCAAAACTTTCGGCAAAATGTTTTTTTTTGTCTCATTGTACCCACAATTACCTTAAATTGATTTTTTTTTAATCGATAAATAACGCCCTTTTTTATGCACAAAGATTGAATCGTTCACTTCGTCAATCAGATTGACTCGGTCTTTGTGATTGTGACCGTCCCATGCGTGAACGGATCCCAATTCAATCCTATCGTTCAAATGAACGATACATGTTTCGTTCTTTCAGGTCATTCTCAATCAATTGATATATACAAGACAGGCACTGAACATTTCCCATGGTCATAGAAGACACAGAGAGCAAACAGAAAATAATAAAAGAGAAAGAAACACAGATGCATGCATCATTGTGTAGGACATGAGAATTAAACTGAGAACAAATTGTGTGTTGCTGCAGTGGTGAGTTTTTGTTTTATTCATTGTGTTTGTTTTTAAGTTTTATGTGTTATTCTTTCTTTGTGTGATTTGATGGAGATTGAAACTGAAACGATTGATATTGGGATTGATTATTTCGGTTTACTGTGCTTGCAATCAATCGTTCTATTTGGTGAACGGGTCATGAAGACCGAATCAATCACGATTGACACAGGCCTATATTCAATATGTCAAAGCCAGAGCGACCTGATGCGTGGTTGTGGTTTGGCTATTAAAGTTAAAGCGAAAAATTGTACCCTAAGTAAAAAAAACAACAATTTTTTTATAAAATAGTTTTATAATAATTTTAATTTTATTTTATTTCAACTAAAAATAAATAAGCTTAAGCATAGTTATTAAATTAAAACTAAATACATTATTGAAAATAATTTGAAATTCATTCAGAGTCTTCTTCACAGGTAAAACATTTTTTTGTAAATTAAAAATATATGTATGGGAGCTGCAAAAGGTTGCAAGAACTTACTTTTGATTCTAATTGATATAGTCCACAGATTTAAAATATGAAAAAATTGAAGCGGCTACACGCAGGTAAACTTTAACAGCCAAATTAATAAACGTGGAACAGCGAAGGGTTAGGTCTTATTCCGTGGACTAAGTGCAAAATGTTATGAATAAAAGAAAATATCTAAAAATTGACGTGTACTAAGTTAAACCACCGGAGAAGGTGGTTTAGCGAAGGAATAAGGACCAAATATGTCAAACTTATTCTGAAATAAACAAAAATACCTAAGTGAAGATTGCTAATTTAATTTTGAATAAAATTAATAATGTCTGCTAGATTTATCGAGTTTTTAAACCATTAATTCTAATTACTGGACAATCAGCGCTCAACCACCATAAAAAGAAAACTATGTATACAAAAATACATGTACTATATGACCTATAATGGAAGTGCTCAGATACATTCCATTTAAATAAATAAAAACAAAACAGAAAACAGATACAACGCAACAATATTGACAGAAATATATTAACAAGAGAATTTCTAGGTGTGTAATAGATTTTCTTAAGGTAAACGTCATTTTACTATTCCACGAACATTTTGGTTTTATTCATGGAAATTTTTAACCCATAGCTTAACTCTTATTCCCTGCATTAGTTAACTCATGGAATAAAGGTGGAATAAGCGTTTTTAATTAATTTGGCTGTAAAAGTTTTGTCTCAAATTTAAAACATTGGTTTTTTATACCCTAGCGAAAATGTATTTAAAAAATATAAATAATTTAATAAAATTAATAAATCTTACTTTAGCATGTAGTATTAACTTCAAATATATAAAATATTAAATCACTTTACCGTTCACAAATCACATCTAAAAACAGCAGAGCTCTGCTCATCGGCTTTACAATGCCTTTAATTTTTGTTCACACAGTGTTTGGCTTTGACAGCTAACTGTACAAAATAAAATGGAAATATCAAGCTTTTACTACTTGAAATTAATCAACCGTTATGTTAAGAACCGATAAAAACCGGTTTTGTACTCCACAGCTCAACTTTATTTTTTGACTTAAGTTCCGCTGGATTGTGAAAATTTCACACTGTGCGCCGTAAGGGTCCACGCAACCTATGAACTTACTATAGTTTTTATATACAAAGGAGAAACAAAACTAAAATTGAAACGATCATGAGTAATTATACTGAGAAAATTTACGAACACTAACACATATAAAAACAACGTGTTGTTTTCATCATGGAAGTTTTTCCGATGCGTGTTTCTGAGTTGTTTTTAACTACAGAAATAAATAATTATCACACCTATTATTAAAATATGATTTTACAAACTAAATTTGTAATTTTTAAGTAAAAAATATACTTAGAAAATACACCCACCGGAAACAACTACAAGCCACGTTTCAAGCCGCGTTCCAGCTCTATCTTAAATTTTGACCTACGTTAACTATGGCTGCCGACAGCCTATAAAAGGGCAACTCCGCGATTTCCCGGTCTCTTAGTTGTTCTGGGTTTCGTGTGCAGTGCTTGGCTCGTGTTTGCAGTACTTACAAACTTACAAGCGTACATAAAATTAAATAATGTATGAAAGTAAATTTTATAAAAACGTTAAACAATAAAAAAAAATCTACTTAAATATACGAAACGAACGAAATATATATACAAAAGTTAAAAGCGTGCACGCTAAAGTTCACGTCCCTAAGTGTACTTTTCGTAAGCCGAAAATTGTTAATTGTGAGTAAAAACAAAAATTTTACATCACAAAAAGAAATCGTTCTCCAAAAACGCACTTACAACCCCCTGACCGCGAGAGCACACCATACAGAAAAAAAAAAGAACACACGCTACAACCTCCATACCACCTCCACCTAGAACAATCTAAAAAATTTGAACCACCTTATTCGACCACACATTATGCAACATATGAGCCACACATATCCAACATATGACCAACTATTTGCGACCATCGGGTGAGAAATTTATGTTTGAGCCATCACTTGCGACCTCACATAGAACTCTGTCCAAAATTCTTGTGTTCTTATATATGCTGACGACATTAAACTTTACAAAAGAATAAAATTTTAAACAGACTGTTTACTCTTGCAAGACGATATTTTGAGATTCAGGGATTGGTGCACTAAAAACAGACTTATCTTAAACGTTGACAAGTGTAAGGTTATGAGTTTTACACGCAAAAAAAAGACCCTTGACATATAACTACTCATTTGATTGGAAACCTTTGAACAAAGTTTCAATATTCTCTGATTTAGGAATTATTTTAGATTCAAAATTGACCTTTAACGATCACTTAGATCATATTATTAAAAAACGCTAATAAAACATTAGGATTTTTCAAACGATTCTCACGTGACTTTAAAGATCTCTATGTTCTCAAGCTTCTATTTATTTCTTTTGTGAGACCCATTCTTGAGTACGGCTGTGTGGTCTTGGCACCTCACTACTCTATTCACAAATTGAGGCTTGAAGCAGTTCAACGAAGGTTTTTGCGATTTTGTCTCCTATTTCTAGCTTGGTCTCAAGAAATAGCACTCCCCTTATATTCGCACAGGTTGGTTTTGATAAATCTTCCATCACTTGATAACCATCGAAAATATATCCAATTCTGTTTCATTACTGATATAATAAATGGAAATATATCATCTTCGTCAGTTCTTTGCAAACTGAATTTTAACTTTAGCCGAACAAGCTTAAGATTACGGCAACCTTTGTGCCAAATTTTTAGTAGGTCAAACTATGGTGCTAATAGTCCTTTGAATCAATTGATTGCAATACATAAAAAATTTTATTTTCTCATATCTTCTGTTAATGACAATTTGAAAAGTATGAAATTCAAAACTTTGTTTATAAGAACAATAGATAATAACTAGATTTAAGAGATTATATGTAACATTAGTAGTTAACGGTCTCCAATAAATAAATAAATAAATAAACTGGCTTAAGATTTTGGTGTGGTTCTGGCGTGGTTGCAACATTATGTCACTTTGTGTAATTTGCAGGTTCTCTTATGGGACAATACACACACATATGAAGAGGCGAGGACATGGTGTGCCCAGTCATTGCCACGCCATATTGAAAACTCTAGTGGCCTAGATACACCTGGTCCCCAAACTCATCCCGGAACTGGCCGTTAAAAGACCAAGTAAATTTAAACTCATCCCGGAAGTTGTCGTAAAAAGACCAATTAAATTTATATCGAAAATAAAACAATGGTTCGTGTATTTAATACTTTCGACAAGATGGTTAGTGAATTCGAGTAAGGAATTTTTGGGGGAAGTATTTTTTTTGGAGGGTTTTTTCCTGTTGTGCTGCAAATTCGCCCATTGGTCGATTTAATGCGATGGGCATGAGTTAGGTATAGTTGTAGGTATATTGGTTTTGCATGGAAATATTCTGAAATCTATTGTGTCTCTCGTTCATTGGGTGTTGTTTTTTTTTATTGAAATGAAATGTGAGCAAAAAAGGAAAAATGCTTCCTATTTGTAGATGAAGTGTGAGGGATGTTTGGGATGAGGCGTGAAACCACAACGGTTGGGTAGGTAGGTTGGGTACGTATAGGTAAGCAAAGAATTGAGACTTTCAAAATTGTAGCTTATAGGTAGGTAGGTACCCACTTTATAGGTATAGGCAGGGCCAGTCCTAGCCAAAATTGCGCCCTGTGCAAGATTTATAGTAAGCGTCACTTTTTATATTTGCACACATTTATACACATAGCAAATGGGGGAACCCGACTAATCCTCGCAAAAAAAAAACTCCGCACGACACATCCTCGCAAACAAAATCATCGCAAAACCAAATCTCCACAGAGACACATACCCGCAAACAAAATCTTCTCAAAGACACATCTCTGCTGCGACACATCCTCGAAAAACAAAATAATCACAAAGACACATTTTTGTGGTTGTTAATATACGCAAGGCAGTTGACCGAGGTATTTTTTCGGTGGGCTTTTAAACTGGCAACAATTAGGTAAAATTATGTGGTATAGCAATGGGGTAGGTGATAGTAAGGTTGAACGCGAGAGGAGTAGCAAATATAGAAATAGGGCGCTGTTATTTGTGATTTGTCCATAAGGAATCTAAAGAGGTTGGGTGGAATGGGGGATGGGTTTATTTAAGTACGGGGCCGGATAAGAAAAATGTTATGCCGCTGTTCATAAACGGGTGGTTCATAAAAATGTCAACTTCGTTGTTTCTTGAGTGATTTCAATGAAATTGACACTAGTAATAGGTAAGATAAAGTTATGAAAGAAAAAAATATTTTCAAAACAGGGTGGTTCATAAAAATTGCAAAAAATGCTAACTTCGTAGTTCCTTGGGTGATTTTGCTGATACTGACACTGCTAAGAAGAGAGATAAAGTTATGAATGAAAAAAATATTTTCAACAGGGTGGTTCAAAAAAAATGTCAACTTCGTTATTCCTAGAGTGATTTTAATGAAATTGACACTACTAATAGGTTAGATAAATTTATGAGAGAAAAAAATATTTTCAAAATAGGGTGGTTCATAAATATGGCAAAAAAATGCTAACTTCGTAGTTCCTTGGGTGATTTTGCTGAAATTGACACTGCCAAGAGGTGAGATAAAGTTATGAAAGAAAAAATATTTTTAAATTAGGGTAGTTCATAAAAATGTCAACTTCGTTGTTTCTTGCGCGATTTCAATGAAACTGCCATAGGTATTAGGTGAGCTTGAGTTATGAACAAAAAAATTATTTTCAAATTAAGGTGGTTCATAAAAATGTCAACTTCGTTGTTTCTTGCGTGATATCAATGAAACTGACGTAGGTATTAGCTGAGCTTGAGTTATGAACAAAAAAAATATTTTCAAATAAGGGTGGTTCATAAAAATGTTAACTTCGTTTTTTATTGCGCGATTTCAATGAAACTGACATAGGTTATAACTGAGCCATAGTTAAGATTACACTGTCTAAGAGTTGTATAAGAACAGTTTTGTCTCTTCTAGCACTGAAGATATTACTTGGGCAACCAATAGTCTGTTCAACAAAAATTGTCAGTACAGGGCGAGCTTTTTTCAAAACAGTGGCGCGTGTATTTTATCACAACACTGAATTGAAAAAACTTCAACAAACTTATTATTAATAGTAAAAAAAATATATTTCGCTTTCAATTTCAATTATGTTATTTTTTCATCTATTTTCATGTCATTAGGAGATTTTGAACCGCTTTTTTCTTTTTTCTTTATTCTGAAATGTTATGAATGTTATTTGATTGAAAAAAATTTTAATTTTACTTTGGTATTTGATTTTTCCTAGGATTGAACTCATGACCTTCCGATCACTGCTCCAGCACTCTACCACTAGGCCAACTCGCTATTTGAGAGATAGATGTAAAATTTGTAACAAGTAGATGCATTTGCTATTGACATTTTATAAAAGCTGTTTTCCTTATGAAAGCCAATAGCTCACCAAGGAAAGCAATATTTTACATAAGCTTGCTATTAACATTATATAAAAGCTATATTTTTCTTATGGAAGGTAATAGCTCACCAAAAAAAGCAATAATTTCTATTAGTTTGATATTAGCATCTTAAACAGGCCTTTTCATACTTTATTAGACAAGCCTTGCATACAAATTTATTATTCCACTCTTAAAAAGCTATTATTGTAAATAATTTTGAAAAATAGATGACTTGTATAATAAAGCCCTATATTAATTCTTTACAAGCTATAGCCTATTGGACCCTATACAAGTTAAATTGTTAGGCACACAATTCATGTAAGCCAGTGAGTAGCGTAGCATGTTTTTAGTTGAAGTTTTTTTCATTCAGTGTCGTGATAAATACAGGCGCCACTGTTTTGAAAAAAGCTAGCCCTGTAGTGACAATTTTTGTTAAACAGACTATATTACAGATCATGTAGGTTGTCCAAGTAATATCTTCAGTGCTAGAAGAGGCAAAACTGTTCTTATACAACTCTAAGACAATGTAATCTTAACTATGGCTCAGTTATAAACTATGTCAGTTTCATTGAAATCGCGCAATAAAAAACAAAGTTGACATTTTTATGAACCACCCTAATTTGAAAATATTTTTTTTGTTCATAACTCAAGCTCAGCTAATACCTACGTCAGTTTCATTGATATCACGCAAGAAACAACGAAGTTGACATTTTTATGAACCACCCTAATTTGAAAATAATTTTTTCATTCATAACTCAAGCTCAGCTTATACCTATGGCAGTTTCATTGAAATCGCGCAAGAAACAACGAAGTTGACATTTTTATGAACTACCCTAATTAAAAATATTTTTTCTTTCATAACTTTATCTCACCTCTTCGCAGTGTCAATTTCAGCAAAATCACCCAAGGAACTACGAAGTTAGCAATTTTTTGCCATATTTATGAACCACCCTGTTTTGAAAATATTTTTTTCTCTCATAAATTTATCTAACCTATTAGTAGTGGCAATTTCATTAAAATCACTCAAGGAATAACGAAGTTGACATTTTTTTTGAACCACCCTGTTGAAAATATTTTTTTCTTTCATAACTTTATCTTACCTATTACTAGTGTCAATTTCATTGAAATCACTCAAGAAACAACGAAGTTGACATTTTTATGAACCACCCGTTTATGAACAGCGGCATAACATTTTTCTTATCCGGCCCCGTACTTAAATAAACCCATCCCCCATTCCACCCAACCTCTTTAGATTCCTTATGGACAAATCACAAATAACAGCGCCCTATTTCTATATTTGCTACTCCTCTCGCGTTCAACCTTACTATCACCTACCCCATTGCTATACCACATAATTTTACCTAATTGTTGCCAGTTTAAAAGCCCACCGCAAAAATACCTCGGTCAACTGCCTTGCGTATATCAACAACCACGAAAATGTGTCTTTGCGATGATTTTGTTTTTCGAGGATGTGTCGCAGCAGAGATGTGTCTTTGAGAAGATTTTGTTTGCGGGTATGTGTCTCTGTGGAGATTTGGTTTTGCGATGATCTTGTTTGCGAGGATGTGTCGTGCGGAGTTTTTGTTTTGCGGGGATTAGTCGGGTTTCCCCATTTGCTATGTGTATATATGTGTGCAAATATAAAAAGTGGCGCTTACTATAAATCTTGCACAGGGCGCAATTTTGGCTAGGACTGGCACTGCCTACACCTATAAAGTAGGTACCTACCTACCTATAAGCTACAATTTTGAAAGTCTCAATTCTTTGCTTACCTATACCTACCCATAATTTGTTCTCATTATCGGCAACGTAAAATACCTACCTACCTACCTACAACCATTGACCAATCTATCTTCCTATAGAGCTGACAACCCACGCACAGCACAGTACCTCCTATTACCTAATTATAGATAGTACAAATAAACCAATCAAGAAATAGGTACCTACAAGAAACTAAATCACAACAACAAAAAGTTGTGGTTTCACGCCTCATCCCAAACATCCCTCACACTTCATCTACAAATAGGAAGCATTTTTCCTTTTTTGCTCACATTTCATTTCAATAAAAAAAAAACAACACCCAATGAACGAGAGACACAATAGATTTCAGAATATTTCCATGCAAAACCAATATACCTTCAACTATACATAACTCATGCTCATCGCATTAAATCGACCAATGGCCGTTAATTATCTTTAAAAATCCTTAGCAAAAAATTCTTCCCACAAAAATTCCTTACTCGAATTCACTAACCACCTTAACGGGGTTGGGTATAGCCGATCCCGGAACCACTGGTCCCAAGACCACTTATCCCAGACAACTGGTACCAGCAGCCAACTGGTACCAAGACACCTGGTCCCCAAACTCATCCCGGAAGTTATCGCAAAAAGACCAATTAAATTTTTATCGAAGATAAAACTCGTCGAATACAATGGTTCGTGTATTTAATATATTCGTTAAGATAGTTAGTGAATTCGAGTAAGGAATTTTTGTGGGAAGAATTTTTTGCTAGGGATTTTTAAGGATAATAATTAACGGCCATTGGTCGATTTAATGCGGTGAGCATGAGTTATGTATAGTTGTAGGTATATTGGTTTTGCATGGAAATATTCTGAAATCTATTGTGTCTCTCGTTCATTGGGTGTTGTTTTTTTTTTTTTATTGAAATGAAATGTGAGCAAAAAAGGAAAAATGCTTCCTATTTATATATGAAGTGTGAGGGATGTTTGGGATGAGGCGTGAAACCACAATTTTTTGTTGTTGTAATTAAGTTTCTTGTAGGTACCTATTTCTTGATTGGTTTATTTGTACTATCTATAATTAGGTAATAGGAGGTAGTGTGCTGTGCGTGGGTTGTCAGCTCTATAGGAAGGTAGATTGGTCAATGGTTGTAGGTAGGTAGGTAGGTATTTTACGTTGCCGATAATGAGAACAAATTATGGGTAGGTATAGGTAAGCAAAGAATTGAGACTTTCAAAATTGTAGCTTATAGGTAGGTAGGTACCTACTTTATAGGTATAGGCAGGGCCAGTCCTAGCCAAAATTGCGCCCTGTGCAAGATTTATAGTAAGCGCCATTTTTTATATTCGCACACATATATACACATAGCAAATGGGGGAACCCGACTAATCCTCGCAAAACAAAAACTCCGCACGACACATCCTCGCAAACAAAATCATCGCAAAACCAAATCTCCACAGAGACACATACCCGCAAACAAAATCTTCTCAAAGACACATCTCTGCTGCGACACATCCTCGAAAAACAAAATCATCGCAAAGACACATTTTCGTGGTTGTTGATATACGCAAGGCAGTTGACCGAGGTATTTTTTCGGTGGGCTTTTAAACTGGCAACAATTAGGTAAAATTATGTGGTATAGCAATGGGGTAGGTGATAGTAAGGTTGAACGCGAGAGGAGTATCAAATATAGAAATAGGGCGCTGTTATTTGTGATTTGTCCATAAGGAATCTAAAGAGGTTGGGTGGAATGGGGGATGGGTTTATTTAAGTACGGGGCCGGATAAGAAAAATGTTATGTCGCTGTTCATAAACGGGTGGTTCATAAAAATGTCAACTTCGTTGTTTCTTGAGTGATTTCAATGAAATTGACACTAGTAATAGGTAAGATAGTTATGAAAGAAAAAAAAAATTTCAAAACAGGGTGGTTCATAAATATTGCAAAAATTGCTAACTTCGTAGTTCCTTGGGTGATTTTGCTGATACTGACACTGCTAAGAGGAGAGATAAAGTTATGAATGAAAAAAATATTTTCAAAAGTCAACTTCGTTATTCCTTGAGTGATTTTAATGAAATTGACACTACTAATAGGTTAGATAAATTTATGAGAGAAAAAAATATTTTCAAAACAGGGTGGTTCATAAATATGGCAAAAAAATGCTAACTTCGTAGTTCCTTGGGTGATTTTGCTGAAATTGACACTGCCAAGAGGTGAGATAAAGTTATGAAAGAAAAAATATTTTTAAATTAGGGTAGTTCATAAAAATGTCAACTTCGTTGTTTCTTGCGCGATTTCAATGAAACTGCCATAGGTATAAGCTGAGCTTGAGTTATGAACAAAAAAATTATTTTCAAATTAGGGTGGTTCATAAAAATGTCAACTTCGTTGTTTCTTGCGTGATATCAATGAAACTGACGTAGGTATTAGCTGAGCTTGAGTTATGAACAAAAAAAATATTTTCAAATTAGGGTGGTTCATAAAAATGTCAACTTCGTTTTTTATTGCGCGATTTCAATGAAACTGACATAGGTTATAACTGAGCCATAGTTAAGATTACACTGTCTAAGAGTTGTATAAGAACAGTTTTGTCCCTCTAGCACTGAAGATATTACTTGGGCAACCAATAGTCTGTTCAACAAAAATTGTCACTACAGGGCGAGCTTTTTTCAAAACAGTGGCGCCTGTATTTTATCACAACACTGAATTGAAAAAACTTCAACAAACTTATTATTAATAGTAAAAAAATATATTTCGCTTTCAATTATGTTATTTTTTCGTCTATTTTCTTGTCAATAGGAGATTTTGAACCGCTTTTTTCTTTTTTCTTTATTCTGAAATGTTATGAATGTTATTTGATTGAAAAAAATTTTGATTTTACTTCGGTATTTGATTTTTCCAAGGATTGAACTCATGACCTTCCCATCACTTCTCCAGCACTCTACCACTAGGCCAACTCGCTATTCGAGAGATAGATGTAAAATTTGTAACAAGTAGATGCATTTGCTATTGACATTTTATAAAAGCTGTTTTCCTTATGAAAGCCAATAGCTCACCAAGGAAAGCAATATTTTACATAAGCTTGCTATTAACATTTTATAAAAGCTATATTTTTCTTATGGAAGGTAATAGCTCACGAAAAAAAGCAATAATTTCTATTAGTTTGCTATAAGCATCTTAAACAGGCCTTTTCAAACTTTATTAGACAAGCCTTGTATACAAATTTATTATTCCACTCTTAAAAAGCTATTATTGTAAATAATTTTGAAAAATAGATGACTTGTATAATAGAGCCCTATATTAATTCTTTATAAGCTATAGCCTACCAAATATTCAAAATTGGACCCTATACAAGTTAAATTGTTAGGCACACAATTCATATAAGCCAGTGAGTAGCGTAGCATGTTTTTAGTTGAAGTTTTTTCAATTCAGTGTTGTGATAAAATACAGGCGCCACTGTTTTGAAAAAAGCTCGCCCTGTAGTGACAATTTTTGTTGAACAGACTATTGGTTGCTCAAGTAATATCTTCAGTGCTAGAGGGACAAAACTGTTCTTATACAACTCTTAGACAGTGTAATCTTAACTATGGCTCAGTTATAACCTATGTCAGTTTCATTGAAATCGCGCAATAAAAAACGAAGTTGACATTTTTATGAACCACCCTAATTTGAAAATATTTTTTTTGTTCATAACTCAAGCTCAGCTAATACCTACGTCAGTTTCATTGATATCACGCAAGAAACAACGAAGTTGACATTTTTATGAACCACCCTAATTTGAAAATAATTTTTTTGTTCATAACTCAAGCTCAGCTAATACCTATGGCAGTTTCATTGAAATCGCGCAAGAAACAACGAAGTTGACATTTTTATGAACTACCCTAATTTAAAAATATTTTTTCTTTCATAACTTTATCTCACCTCTTGGCAGTGTCAATTTCAGCAAAATCACCCAAGGAACTACGAAGTTAGCATTTTTTTGCCATATTTATGAACCACCCTGTTTTGAAAATATTTTTTTCTCTCATAAATTTATCTAACCTATTAGTAGTGTCAATTTCATTAAAATCACTCAAGGAATAACGAAGTTGACATTTGAAAATATTTTTTTCATTCATAACTTTATCTCTCCTCTTAGCAGTGTCAGTATCAGCAAAATCACCCAAGGAACTACGAAGTTAGCAATTTTTGCAATATTTATGAACCACCCTGTTTTGAAATATTTTTTTCTTTCATAACTTTATCTTACCTATTACTAGTGTCAATTTCATTGAAATCACTCAAGAAACAACGAAGTTGACATTTTTATGAACCACCCGTTTATGAACAGCGACATAACATTTTTCTTATCCGGCCCCGTACTTAAATAAACCCATCCCCCATTCCACCCAACCTCTTTAGATTCCTTATGGACAAATCACAAATAACAGCGCCCTATTTCTATATTTGATACTCCTCTCGCGTTCAACCTTACTATCACCTACCCCATTGCTATACCACATAATTTTACCTAATTGTTGCCAGTTTAAAAGCCCACCGAAAAAATACCTCGGTCAACTGCCTTGCGTATATCAACAACCACGAAAATGTGTCTTTGCGATGATTTTGTTTTTCGAGGATGTGTCGCAGCAGAGATGTGTCTTTGAGAAGATTTTGTTTGCGGGTATGTGTCTCTGTGGAGATTTGGTTTTGCGATGATTTTGTTTGCGAGGATGTGTCGTGCGGAGTTTTTGTTTTGCGAGGATTAGTCGGGTTCCCCCATTTGCTATGTGTATATATGTGTGCGAATATAAAAAATGGCGCTTACTATAAATCTTGCACAGGGCGCAATTTTGGCTAGGACTGGCCCTGCCTATACCTATAAAGTAGGTACCTACCTACCTATAAGCTACAATTTTGAAAGTCTCAATTCTTTGCTTACCTATACCTACCCATAATTTGTTCTCATTATCGGCAACGTAAAATACCTACCTACCTACCTACAACCATTGACCAATCTACCTTCCTATAGAGCTGACAACCCACGCACAGCACACTACCTCCTATTACCTAATTATAGATAGTACAAATAAACCAATCAAGAAATAGGTACCTACAAGAAACTTAATCACAACAACAAAAAATTGTGGTTTCACGCCTCATCCCAAACATCCCTCACACTTCATCTATAAATAGGAAGCATTTTTCCTTTTTTGCTCACATTTCATTTCAATAAAAAAAAAAAACAACACCCAATGAACGAGAGACACAATAGATTTCAGAATATTTCCATGCAAAACCAATATACCTACAACTATACTTAACTCATGCTCATCGCCTTAAATCGACCAATGGGCGAATTTGCAGCACAACAGAAAAAAACCCTCCAAAAAAAATACTTCCCCAAAAAATTCCTTACTCGAATTCACTAACCATCTTGTCGAAAGTATTAAATACACGAACCATTGTTTTATTTTCGATATAAATTTAATTGGTCTTTTTACGACAACTTCCGGGATGAGTCTAAATTTAATTGGTCTTTTAACGGCCAGTTCCGGGATGAGTTTGGGGACCAGGTGTCTCGGGACCAGTTGTCCTGGGTGCAGTTGGCTGCTGGTACCAGTTGAGTGGGATAAGTGGTCTTGGTATCAGTGGTTCTGGGATCGGCTGCGTTGACACCACCTTAACGAATATATTAAATACACGAACCATTATATTCGACGAGTTTTATCTTCGATAAAAATTTGATTGGTCTTTTTGCGATAACTTCCGGGATGAGTTTGGGGACCAGGTGTCTTGGTACCGGTTGGCTGCTGGTACCAGTTGTCTGGGATAAGTGGTCTTGGGACCAAAGGTTCCGGGATCGGCTATACCCAACCCCCTACAACAAATACCTACCCAAATAGCTACAAGATCCATTGGGGCGGTGCACCACCTCAAACGGACTAATTTTATCTAAACTTTGTAAGTTTGTTTTTTTTAAATTTTTGTTGTTGAAATTATATTATAAACATTATTAACCCTACGAAAATAAAACCCTATAAATGTTCTCGTTGCATTTGCAAATGTTGAAATTTAAAAAAAGGGTAAATTATAAAATAAAAACGAAAAAGCACGGATTATTTGAATAGAGAAATAAATAAAAATATTGCTATAAATTATTTTATTAAAGATATCGAGAATATTGTGAGTAAGAAAAAAAATAGTTATAAATTAAATTGAAAAAAAACTTAAAAAGGAATTAAATTAACTGAAGGTTTTCTTAGTTTTTTTTTTTAAATTTTTTTAAGCAAATTAATTTTCATTTGAAAGCAAAACCTAAATAAATGAATAATAAATAAAAACACAACAAAAAAAAGAAAGAATAAAGAATTTTGTCAACTTGTAATTAAATTGTTGGTTTTGAAACATATTTTAGTAAGTATGCAAAAATAGACGAAAGTTCAGGATACATTTATTTTGTTTTTTTGTAACTTTAACAAACCGATTTCACGAAGGACTTGTAAACATTTAACAGCCTTCTAAACCTTAAAATGGGATTTTTTGGTTCCACCAAGCACTTTTTAATTAACCCTTATAAACTAAATGCCCATTTTTGGCTCATTAAATTTTAAAAGTGTCATTGAAATGTCATCAGATGCAGTTAACAAGTGGATATATCAGCTGACATTTGCTTTTTGAAACATTTCAATTTTCAATTTTTGGAGGTACAAAATGAATAGGTTCACAAATTTCGACTTTGCATGTTAATAATAATATTTTAATGATTTGACTATGCGATATTGATTGTGTAGTTTTTGCCTCTTTCTCTTCTTTTTAAATGTGCATTCATTATTAAATTTAATTGAAACTTTCTTTATAAAAACCTTTCGGCAGCGGCTCAATGTTTGTTTTTTATCTTGAAGAAGAGTAGCTTTTTATTTTGCAATTCTTGGCATTTGTTTGAATACATAATGCTTTCTCATTTTTTCTCATACATTTCGCTTATTAGAAAGAAAAAACAAATTTTTTCCAGGGATGTGAGGAGAACTCGATTTTAACAAAAATTTCTCTGAAATTTCCCTTTTATAGATTTTTGAAACTAAAAATATTTAAGGGCCTAAAAAAATTTAAGAGGATTTTTGATAAAAGTGCTTTTAGTGTTTGTTTATGAAATTGAACATTAAAGTTTTAAGTTTATTATAAGATTTAAGGAGTTATCTCTCATTCTATTTGGTTAATTTTGTTTTACTTTTTCTTTTCTTTAATTTAATTTAAATTACTTTAATTTAACTTAACTTTTGTTTCTTATTTTTTCTGAGTTAGGTGTTATAAAATATTTATTTTTTGTTAGAATGTTAATTTAATAAAAACGAAATTCTTTTATTTACAAATCGACTCGAATTTATAATTTTTCAATGTGATCGTATTACATATTTGAAAAAAAAGAAATGGGAAGTTTGGTTCTGATTTTTTTTTTGTTGTTCCAGATTCTGTTTTAGGGGCCAGTTATAGCTTTCATTGAAACTCATCATTGAAGATTTTAATTGTTAATTTTGTGGCACTTAAAAAGTGAAATCAGTTATTATTTTAATGCAAACAAAAAGCTGATAACTCAGTTATTATTTCTAGTCAAAGAAATATTTTATTTTGGCCCAGCCTATCGCAGGAAATGAATTTCTTTATTTCAATGATTGAACTACCTTATCATTGATCATTGAAATCGTTTTATGTGAAAGGTAGGGCCAAAACGAAATATTTTGTTGACTAGAAATAATAATCGAGTCATCAGTTTTTTCTTGGCATCAGAATAATCACTAATATCCCTTTTTTAGGGCCTCAAAAATGAAAATTAAAATTTTCAATGATGAGTTTCAATGAAAGCTATAACTGGCCCCTTAATGATTTAAATTAAAAATATGAGGGTGGGTGTGACATAAATATTTCCAAAAAATGGCGGACGGGAAAAAAAGGCAAAAGTTTATAAATATTCAGTTATTTATATTCTATAAAAAAAATTACGCGGGATGTAAGTTTTGTCAGTTGATTTTTTTTATTAGGAGGCTACTACATTAGAATCGAGGTCGTTGAAGCCAAGGACGCATTGCTAGGCGATGCGTGGTTGGGTTACACCTCAGGTGGGAAACAACATCATGCCTAAACCTCTCTCCAGATTGAGACTATCCTTATTACTGATCAATTTTTGTTTATAACAAGGACTACTTTCAGGCTAAATTTTTTTGAACCTATATTTATATTTTGCGAAAGATACATTTTTTCGGCATGAACAACGTAACAAAAGTTTTGGTAACGGCGCACAGTGACGGAATCCGCAATACTAGATCCGCTGTGATTCGCAGTGCAGTTTTCTCTTTTCTCTCCTTACCCATTTCTCGTGAAAAGAAAAGAGAACACTGTACTGAGAATCACTGCGGATGCAGTATTGCGGATTCCAAAATCGACATGTTAATGTTTTTTTAAGCAGATTTTATAGGCGTATATTTTTTTATACGAACGAATTTTGGTAAGAGAAATTTTTTTATTTTATCAATGGCATATTTGGCTTTATTATTAGATTTACCGTTAATCAAATTTATCTTTACATTTAGCACATACGGCTCTTAGTCGGAGCTACCTCTGGAACGTTTCATTCTTGCTAAATGGCACGCACAAAAGAAGCTAAACAATGCTAACTGTTGGCTCTAAGACTATTTTAAACTTAATGCTATACTATATACTATTTGCCATGTAAAAAAAAAGGTCACTTTCGGTAACTTAGCCCGCCATAAGCTTTTAAGTGTAACCAACTCGTGCGTCCCAAACAGGACTTTAAATCGACTTCTTGAATTACCGTTGCTAATTTTACAGCTATTTTGGTTAAATTTGTTGTGATTCATAGTTGCAGTTTCGTTTAATCTTTGGTATCGTTATCATTAATTAAAAAGTGTCAGAATAACAAATTTTCTTCCTTGGAAACTTTTAAATTGAAAGATACGATTTTTTGAAAACAGATCAGATTTAAAAAATAGTTTTTGACCCACCATATACAGGGTGTACATTTAATAAGATAAACATTTGAGCCAACAATAAAAAAAAATAATAAAACAACTATTATTTAAAAGATGATGTATTTTTATTTGTTTTTGAACCCTGTCTGATTGAGTTCAAATTGCTATAACTTTCGAGCTAAGACTAGTTTTTGTAAGTTTTATATCTTTTAAGAAACTTCAATAATATGGAAAAGTTTTAAAAGTAAAAACCAGTATTCAGTTATACGATTTTTTTCAGAATACTTTTTTAAAAATATCTATTTAAAAAAAAGATTGATCAAAATGTCATATTATCTATTAATATTTAAAAATGGTGCCGGATATGAAAAATATTTTAATATCTTAATATTATGCAATATTCTAGTGCAAAAATTATAAAAAATAAAAATCAATTAGGGTGCTCAAAATCCTGGTTCAATGTAGGGGTTTTTCAAAAATAACAACCTTTAATCGAAAACCGTTATGATTCGGTATTGACATATTACTTAATTCTGGCAGGTAGTGAGTAGTGACCTGACCTATCACCAGTTTCAGTTTCGACCATTGATTATGGGACACCTTGTTTTTGTTTTTGTTTTTGTACTGTTACTGTCCTACTTTTGTTATAAAGTTATTATTGTAAATGTTGAAAAGCTGTATTTAGAAAATGATTTAGTCTACGGAGAAGGTTTTGAACTTAAATTTAATAAAATACATTTACCTTGAAATCGTAGAGCGAAGTTATAATCAACAAGTACGTATAAAGTTAAAATCGCCAATAACTGAAAACATGTTTTTTTTAATTTTTGAAAATGTTGTTCTCGGCATTCAAGGTCAAAAACTTTGGTTACTCATTAGGCAAACATCATAAACAACTCACCAAAAATTATAACTTACGGATCTGACGTCTCATATGAGACGACAAGTACATATATACTGGACAGCTTTATTTTCGAGTAATATTCATCACATTTGTTGGATAAAGAGAACTTGTTGCATTATTACCCCATTCCAAATTTCAACAAGATCCTATCCGATTGGTTTTTATAGAATTTTTTCACTTGGTCCATAGAAGGGAACTACTGGGCGGCGCGGCGAGCTAAGCCAAGGAATAAAAGCAAGCATGCCGAGTCTTATTTGGCAGTTCATAACTGTTACAATATGCTTATACTTAATATGATGTGAATAATGTATCTATTTACATAGGCATTTACATAATAAGGTAGTATAGTAATTAGTGTTGCCAATGTCTTCCGACACATCCTCCTTTTTCAGTATTGATAACGATCGACAGGTTTCACCAGCCGGCCGTATCGGTTTTGGTAGCCTTGCTTATCGGTACTTCTACTTGTAGGCTGTAGGGCCAGAAGAACATGGAATTGATGCGGACGATAACGGCGATGATGTCGACGATGCTTAGGCGTACGATGATGGAGATGATTCGTATCGTATCGTATAAAAGTGAAATGTCAAGCGATCAGTAGTGCTTTCTTTCTTCTCCGTAGAAATTTCTTCAATTTTCAAATTAAACCAATTTTAATAAATATCTTGAAGTCTGTCCGCAAATAAACAAACGTTGCACTGTTCGAATAGAGTTTCGAGATTTCAATTTTTGGTTTTTGTTTGTATATTTAAACATCATAAAACATAATTTATTAAAAGAGTGAAATGTCTTCTGGAACTCGTGGTAAAGGTGGTCTAAATCCACAGCAAAGTGCTACTCCCATGATAGACACTGACAACTTGCTCACGCGCATAAATTCTCGTCTCGATAAACTTTCCAAAGAGTTTAAAAGTTCATTAAAATCTCTTGAAGATCGGTTCGTTACACAAATATCAAACATTGAAACTAGTTTGGCTGACGAACTTTGCCAACTAAAGAGTTATTGCTGTCAACTTGAGTCGCGTATAGATTCACTCGAACGAAATTAAATAAGTGCTGATGCTGTACTTGTCGGTGTTCCTGCAATCGAAAATGAAAACCTTCATAACACTTTTAACAACATCTGTAATGCTTTAGAAATCGAACCTCCGACACTTAAAACAATCTTCAGAGAACGAGCATCTAAAACTAATGATAAGCGTTCTTCATATGATGGCAACATAATAATTAAATTTAATTGCCAATTCCACAATAATGAAAGTTTGTCTGGCTCGATTCAAGAAAACGAAGTTGGGTTTGACATTGAGAGACATAAGCATAAACTCCGACAAACAAATTTATCTCAACGAAAGTCTGACTAAGAGTAATAACACCCTGCAAAGAGAAGCTCTCAAATTGAAAAAACTTAATCGACTCTTTTCGGTGCACACGTATAATGGAAATATTTATGTGCGAAGAGCAGCGAATGATGATTCCATTCTTGTCAAATGCAGCGATGATTTGAAGAAAATTTCTGATGGAAGAAAATCTATGTATGACAATCTTGTGCAAGTTCAACACCAGCCATCTCTTTCTTGAAATTCTACTCATTTCTTATTATTTATTTCAAATTTCATTAAATTATTGTATGATCTTTTCACTTTTTATTTTGTATTTCTTTCTTACCTTTTCTTAGTCCACTTAAAATATTTTTTTATATTTAACATTAATTCCAATTCTGTATGTAAAGCATAAAACATCATTAGTTATTGATTTAATTATTTTAGTTTGTTTTTGTTTTTATTTGCATTACCAACAATGAGTGCAATGTCAATGTCGTGGGATGGTTTCTCAGTGAAATCAAAAATATTGTTTGATATAATGTGGAAGTACAAATCCGGTTTTAAAATTTGTCACTTGAACTCTCAGAGCATTGTAAACAAAATTGATGAACTCCGATTTTTAATTGAGGGGAGCTGTATGGATGCAATTTGCATATCTGAAACGTGGTTGAAGCCAGATATGTGTGATGACTTTTTCGGGTTAAAGGGGTATAAGAGCTCTTTCGTAGTGATCGTTTGTAAAAGGCAGGTGGTGGTTCCGCAATATAATATATAAAAAATGATTTCAAATCTAAAGTAATTAACAAATCGCCAGTAAATGACGTTGTTGAGTTATTTCATGATAACAAGAAACTGTTAATTGGATCTTTATACATGGCTCCAGATGTTGCTAATTACAGGCGCGTTGAAAGTCTTTTGGAAGAGTTTATTTTATTATATCCAAACATAATTTTATGTGGTGATTTTAATTTAAATATCCTTGAAAATCAAAACCCATTATTTTATAATATGGTGAATTCATTAAACTTTCACTTTGTTAACCCAACCAATCCTACTCACTTCATGCCAAACAAAACTCCTACTCTTTTAGATATATTTTTAGTTTCTAACACTGATCTGATTACCCATTTTGATCAAATATCTGTTCCCGGATTTTCTCATCATGATCTGATTTTTTTAACTGTAGACATATTTCAATCTTATGAATCGTTAAATACCTTTACCTATCGGCACTTCCAATCAATTAATATCGAACAACTTTTTAATGACTTTTCGACTAATGATTGGTCACCTGTGTATCAATCTTCCAATGTAAATGAACAAGTAAAAATTCTTCAAGATTATTTATGTTCTCTTTATGATAAACACGTTCCGATTCGGAAAAAAATGATCAAAAATGAAAATATACCATGGTTTACTCAGGAAGTAAAATATCTAATTGAAAAACGAGATTCTTCATATGCGCGATGGAAACGATATCGATGTCCTGACATCTATAAACAATTTAAGATATTTCGGAATAAAGTCTCTTCGTTGATAAGAAAAAACAAAACAGTTTATTACGAAAAAACATTCAATACTGATCAATCCAGTTCTTCATTTTGGAAAAATATTCGCAAAATTGGGCTAAATCCAAAAAAACAATCTCCTTTAAACCTGAACATTGCTAATTTAAATAATTTAAATAGAAAATTTGTTAACTCATGTCCCAATAACCGTTTAAACTTTAATAATGAGTACGAGCGTAATAATATTTCAAACACATTGTCATTTAGTTGCTTCGATGAAGTAAGTGTAGGGGAGTGCATTCTTGGAGTTAAATCATGGAATACATCCTGACTTTGTAAAAATTCTTTTACCCATTCTTCTAAAAGTAGTAACCCACATTTTTAATACCTGTATAACTACAAGCACATTTCCGGATTCTTGGAAAATTGCAAACATTTTTCCATTTCCTAAAAAACTATCCACTAATGTTCAAGAGTTTAAACCAATTGCTATCCTGCCTTATTTAAGTAAGGTATTTGAAATATTAATTAGCAAACAAGTAAAAAAATATCTTGAGAACAATAAGCTCATAACCGAACTTCAATCTGGGTTCAGGAGTCAACATAGCTGCGTCACAGCCCTGTTAAAGGTAACCGAAGATATACGTTCTGCTATAGACAATGATATGATGGCACTTGTAGTTTTTCTTGATTTTTGTAAGGCATTTGATTCAGTGGATCACAAAATGCTTCTTCAAAAACTTTCATGCCAGTTTGGTTTTGAAGGTTCAGCCTGTAGACTAGTGGCATCATATCTTGAAAATCGGATACAAGCTGTATTCTGTGAAAATAAATGTTCATCTGCTCTGCCTGTATGCCTAGGTGTCCCTCAAGGATCCGTTTTGGGGCTGCTCAAAATGCATACAAAACTGCATGCATCAGATATTTGCAGATGATGTACATACATATACTATATTTCACAAGTCTTCCCTTCAATTGGCTTTTTCTAAACTGAATGATAATCTTTGCTCTATTTATCAATGCTCAGAAAAAAACAACCTGAGGCTTAATCCAACTAAAACTAAGGCAACTCTTACCAACCGAACAAAACTCATAAGCTGCGAATTTCCTCTATTGCTACTTAACAACTCCAGAATTGAGTTTGTATGCAAATTCAAAAATCTTGGAATCATCTTTACCCAGCAACTTAACTGGAATGATCACATAAACAAACTGGTTTGTAATATTTATGGTATACTACGTGGACTAGGTCAAACTACCAGTTTTCTTTCAACTGCAGTCAAAATAAAATTGATAAAAACTTTTATCTTACCCATCATATCTTATGGCTGTGAGTTATTTACAAACATGGATTATGAATATAGTAGAAAACTCAATGTTGCTTTTAATAGCTGTGCTAGATATGCCTTTAATTTGAAACGTCGTGACCATATTTCAGGCTTCGTTAAAAAAATACTTGGATGTTCTTTAAATGCCTACTTAAACTTCCGAACAGTTCTCACTCTAAAAAAATCGTAGTCAATAAAGCTCCTAATTACTTATTCGAGATGTTAATAGAGATGACGTGAACGGCGATGATGTTTTCTCTGGCGACGAAGATGGTGGTATGGTAATGTCATTGGTGTTGTGAAATCTGGAATATCTGTTTGTTAAATTATTTCTCCTGCTAGGTGAGCTCGAGTAAGATGAAAGCTGCTACGGCGCAGTTTTCCAGTCGGAGTCTCGATGATGTAAGAGCGAGGGTGATTGGTCTTCTCTCAAACTGTAGTTTACACTCGTTTATCTCGTATCCAAACTAATGCTCCAGGAATTAGATCATCCTTCTGCACGGCACGATGTCTGGTTTAAATTTCATGTTTACTTGTCTATTCTTTCATCCTCCTTTCTTTTTAAGTCATTGTAATCGACTGCTTTTGACAAGTTGCTACGTGTGGAACCATGTGAAGTGTTGACCTGATTCGGCGGCCCATCAAAAGTTCTGCCAGGCTGTAGCCGTTGTATAGCGGGCTGGCGTGATATTCCAACAAGGCTTTGTATGGATCCGCGTTCTTCTTGAGCTGGAGTTTGGCAATTTTTACTGCCGCCTTATAAACCTGTTGCTTTGTGGAAAGTGGGGACTGGATGTGACGTGACGAAATCCATAGTCCCTTGCAAATTTCGGGAACTCTGAAGTGTGAACTGGTTCAAATTTGGTTCCGTTGTCACTTCTCACAAATTCGGGTACTCCATAGCATGCAAAAAAACATTTGCAATGATTAATGACTAAGAAAGCCATCGATCTTTTGAGTAACGCTACCTCGGAAAATCTAGAAAAGAAACCAGAAATGATCAAGTACCAGTGCGTTTGGCATTTGAAAAGATCCATAGCTAACTTTTGCCATGCACGACGCACGTGTTGGAAAGTCCGATGACATAAGTTTTTCTGGCTCCTTTTGTTTCCTGGATGCAAACACTGCATCTGCTAATCATCTCGGTAATGTCTGTTGACAGGCCGGGCCACCAGATAGATTCACGTGCTCTGGCTCGACACTTTGTTATTCCTTGATGGCCAACATGAAGTCTTCCAAGTATGTCTTGTCGCATCGATGCAGGGATTATGAGACGGGAGCCACGTATCAGCAAACCGTTCTCTATGGCAATTTCGTCTCTAACTGCAAAGTACGGCTGCAACACTTTGGCTAGTTTGTTATATACTGGCCACTCGTTCAATGTAAAGGAAGCGATTTTGCGAAGAGTTAAATGGCGTTGCTGCTCAGTCCAGATTTCTTCTAACTTCAAATCAGACGCAAGAATGCGCGCGACCACAAAGTTGACGGGTGCGAAAATTTCTTCTTTCAGCTCGTTTTTGCTATCTTTCACATGCAAGGGCTGGCGGCTAAGTGTGTCTGCTGTAATCAGATCCTTACTAGGGGTATAAAAATTTGAAAAATCATAGCGCATCATCCTCATTCTCAAACGCTGCAGTCGTAGTGTCAGATCGTTCAGATTCTTTGTTGTGAAGATTTTTGGTCGGTCTCCACATGAAACCTTATGGCAATAACAAAGTCCTAGAATCGTTCAAGTCAGCCAAGGATTCTTTCTCGATTTGGGCGTAACATTTTTCGCACTCGGTCAGTGTTCTGGAAGCATTTGAGATTGGCTTTAACTTACCATCGTGTTGTCGTCGACGAATGACAGCACCGATACCATATGACGAACTGTCAGCTGAAATAAAAGTTTTTTTGCTGCTGTCATATGTTGCTGGCACGGGCTCGCTGGTCAGGATTTTCTTCACTTCTTCGAATGCCTTCTCCTGCGTTAACCCCATGTGAATTTTCGTTCCTTTTTGAGCAGTTCGTTGAGAGGTTGCAGTGTATCCGACAGTCTTGGTGTAAATTTACCAAGGTAATTCATAAGCGAACCTCATGAACGTTTTTTGGTTGTTCCATTTTGATGATAGCCAAAATACGATCGCCATCTGGATGCACGCCATCTTCATCAAGAATATGTCCGAGGAACTTCATGCCATGAAAACCGAACTGACACTTAGCTTCATTGAGTGTGACCCCTGAGGTTTGAAGACGTTGTAGTACTTGACGTAGTCTTTTGTCGTGTTCGTCGGTTGAGCTGCCCCATACAAGAATATCGTCCATTTGACAAAGCATTCCTTCCAATCCTCGGACTATGCCGGACATTCGCTTCTGGTAGTGTTCTGGAGCAGAAGTTATACCAAATAGACGCCTGTTGTAATAAAACCTCCCGAAGGATGTGATAAAAGTAGTTTTGACACTTCAGTGAGTTTTATTTGCCAAAACCCACTATTTGCGTCTAGATTGGTGAAAAATATTGCTCCTGTCAGCTGTCCAAGGGTGTGCTCGACAGACGGCATAGGATGACGCTCTGGTTTTACGAACTTATTGAGCAGTGTCAGGTCAACGCAGACGCGGATGTATCCATTCTTCTTGGAAGTGATGACCATAGGAGCGCACCAGTTGGTTGGCTTATCCACCGGTTCGATGACCCCTTGAAGCACCATATCACCCAATTGTTTCTTTAGATTATTTAGAAGCGGAATTGGTGTGTGTATAGCGAAAGGTACGCCATCATCTTCTAACTTGATATCTTAGGGCTCGTTTAGGTTGCAACTTTGTGCAATTTTCTACGTCGTTGATACGTTTCACCAGCCCAAGATTTTCAAGCTGATAGACCCAATAGAGGTTGTGCCAAGCCACATAGATTGTGTCAAACTTCCGCTCTTGTAAATAAACTAACTCACCTCGAAACATACCCATTGTTTATTTTATTTTTATATAGACCACAAAATATTTGGTCCGAAGGAAGGAGTGAAGTCACCTTGAATTTTTGTTGAAAAATGCCGAATGGGATGGTTGTGACGTCAGCTCCCGGATCCAACTTCCAAGTGATCATGACTTAATTCACAGCTACCTCAGCAGTCCATCTTTTGCTGCGGTTTTTGTCATCGTTGAACGAAAAAATTGCGGCTCCCTAGCCACAATATTCAACGAGCTGCGCTTTATCTAGCAATTTGAATAGGAATAGGTACTCAATTCGTTTAGGACCTTCATATGTTTTTGCTGCCGGTGTATTGTTAACCATGATTAATAATAATTTTTTTTTATTGTTTCTCTTCAGCAAAAAAAAAAAATTACTCAGATTCTCGTCGTTGTGCAAATTAAAGCACCGCTTACTGCTAGTAAATTTACGAATTAGAAAAGAAAGCAATAACTAATTTGTGTTGCAATAAAAAAAAAACACCGCTGCCACCATGTGTTAATCTTGTAAACTGACTGAAAATAATGCCTCTTGCTTGTCAGACAATAAGTCCTTTCGGGTACGCACCAGAAACTACCCAAAACTACCATTTTCTACCTGATTTAGTCCGAAGGCGTTCGCGGACGCAAATTTTGGGTAGTAAGAAAATAAAAGATGAGTTTCCGTCCGTGCTCCCCTTGCTTTGCTTTTTTTTTAAATTTTATATACCATATCTTTCAATTTCACAGATTTTTTTTAGGACCAATGTTAAGCGCAAACGGAAAAGTTTAACTTTCAAAATTGCATCGTCCACCTGAACTTATGCCTTGCTTGTCGTTCTTCGCTTGTTTGAGAAGCTTGTAGATCTTTTAAGAAGCATTACATATATACAAGTTATGGCAGCAGCTCATCTTAATAAAGAAACTATCTTTTAAACATATGAAAGTAATTAAGAACAGATGTACCAACATAGTTCAAGTAATTAAGAACAGATGTACCAACATAGTTGAATACAAAGGGATGCCTCATCAACCTTTGTTCATTCCAAGGAAAGGTAATAAAGAAGGATAGAGCCAGGACGAGACAAAAGACAATAATAAAAACCAAACAGGAAACGACGCCTTACATTAAGTATAGAAAATGTATAAATAAGGAAACTTCATATTTTGTAGAGTTAGATTCTAAGAAGACATTAATAAAGAAAGAGGTCTTGCTCTTAAAGTTATTTTAAAATCAAAACTTGTGTTTTGATTTACATCGAACATAAAATTGGCGCAGTCGGTAGGATAGCTATCGAAAAATGTACAAGTATACTACATAAAAAATAAAATAGCTATCTAGTGATTCGAACAAAAATCGTCACGCACAAAATAAAATTTTTCGTGAACACTTTAAAGAACTTAAAGTTTAAATCAGTGAAAATCAAAGTAAGAAACACTTTATAGACCATAAAGTTAAAATTCTTTTTCTTGTGAATACCCTATCGAACATAGTGTTTAAATTCACAAAAATCTATACACTCTAGTGAACCCAGAGTTAAAGTATAAATTACAAATTTCCGTGAACACTTTAATGAACTTAAAGTTCAAATCAGTGAAAATCTAAGTAAGAAACACTTTATAAACCATAAAGTTAAAATTTTTTATTGTGAATACCCTATCGAAAATAGTGATTAAATTCATAAAAATCTATACACTCTAGTGAACCCAGAGTTTTAGTAAAAAATCTTTAAATTAGATAAAGAACAAAACCAAGTAGAATTCTTTAAAGCAGATAAAGAAAAACTACAAAGTGAATTAGTTTAATAACCAATGTCAACGTAAATGACTAATGTTATGAAGTTCCATAGAGGAAAAACTAATTAGAGCCAAGCAGATCAAAAAAATTATTAGATAAAGTCAAAAAGAAGAAACTACCAAAACCCAATTCCAGATTCACAGATGAAGAAGGAAGCACAACGGATGAAGAAGACGAACAATTAAAAAACATCAGAAACACACCGATACCAGAAAGTTGTAAGAATAATTTAAGTACTAATTCTAAGAAAAATAATTGTGAAAATATTGAAAGTAGTTCTGGAAAAAATATTGAAAAAGAAAATATTAAAATGGCTTTATCATTGACATTAGACCCACTTAAGTACATCGAGAAATTAAGTACGTTTGACGGTAGACGAGAAGACTTATATACGTTCATAACTAATGTAGACGGAATTATTCCAACATTAAATAAATATGACGACCAATCACAATTAATGTGTATTAATATTTTAAAATCAAAATTGATAGGCAAAGCAAAAAGATGCGTAGAAATTCATGCACATCTACAGAAATGGGTAGACATAAAAGAATTATTAATAAGTAATTTTGGAGGATTCAAAAGTAGCTTTCAATTATATGACGACCTTAGACAAATAAGTTACAAAAACAATGTAATGACATTTTATAATGAGATACAGAGAACTTTGTGTGAATTAAATCAGAAAACAGTGCAAGAAAAAAAGGCACATGAGATATCTCATAATAACCAAACTGCATTAGATACCTTTAAAGAAAAGTTACCTATTCATATGAGAACAGTATTATTCTCACTTAAACCAGCTAGCTTACAAGCAGCATTACACGAACTTACTCAAGCAGGATTCATAGAAGAAAAAAGGGAAGAAAGATCAGAACCTAAAATACAGAAACTATATTCCCCTAAAGACCAAAAATTCCAACTTAACAAACCTAATAACTATATACCACAAAAATCTTATCAAAATAATTTTCAACCAAAAAATCCAGTAAATATCAAACCACCATTCAATTATTATAATAATAATAATCCCAATCATAACTATAGAAATCCCAATTACAAAGGTAATAATTACAATCCCAATTATTACAACAGAAGTCAGAGTGTAAGACAAATGGAAATAGATCCCACTAGTAGTCAACTAAAAAGAGTACAACCTCAACAAATAAACCATTCTAATAACGAAAATAATAACGAAATAGAATCAGGAACAAATCAAAATTTTCGGTATCCAGCCTCGGAACCTCCGGAACCGGATTGCCCTTTATTAAGTTAGTAAAAAACAAACAAATTATTCGAATGTTAATAGACTCGGGAGCAACGAATAGTTTAATTAGTAGAAATAATGCCCCAAAAGACTATATTATAAAAAGAGAAAAACGTTTAACTAACGGGTGATTTTTTAAGAGGTTTAGAACTTTTTTTTTTAAAAAAACACAAAAAATTCGAAAAAATGAATGAAATATTTATTTGAATCGATAGTTTGAACCTTGCAATTTTATGTTTAAAGATAATTTCATGCAAATGTTGACCGCGGCTGCGTCTCAGGTAGCCCATCCGCTGAGTCCAATTTTGGCATACTCTTTCACACATATCGGCCGGTATCTCACGAATGAATGCATGGATGTTGGCTTCCAGTGCGTCAATCGAAGCGGGCTTGTCCCTATAGACATTAGCCTTGACATACCCCCACAAAAAATAGTCTAATGGTGTCAAATCGCACGATCTAGGCGGCCAATTGACCGGCCCGAAACGTGAAATTAACTGTTCACCAAACTCGCCTCGCAATTGCGCCATTGTTTCGCGTGCTGTGTGGCATGTGGCACCGTCTTGTTGAAACCACATATCATGCAAGTCAAGAACTTCCATTTCGGGCAAAAAAAAGTTTGTTATCATCGCTCGGTAGCGTTCACCATTGACAGTAACGCTGCGATTCGCATCATCTTTGAAGAAATATGGCCCAATAATGCCGCCGGCCCATAAACCGCACCAAACAGTGGCTTTTTCGGGATGCATTGGTAGCTGTTGCAATGCTTCTGGCTGATCTTCACTCCAAATGCGGCAATTGTGCTTATTTACGTACCCATTCAACCAAAAATGAGCCTCATCGCTGAACACAATTTTTCGATAAAAAAGCGGATCCTCGGCCAGCTTTCCAAGAGCCCATTCATCAAAAATTTGGCGTTGTGGTAGGTCGGCTGGCTTTAGTTCTTGCACCAGCTGTATCTTAAAAGGCTTTACGCCTAAATCCTTCCCCAAAATTTTCCACGTAGTGCTGTAACAAAGGCCTAACTGCTGGGAACGGCGCCGAATCGACATTTCGCGGTCTTCTGTCACACTAGCTGATACGGCCGCAATATTTTCTTCACTACGCACAGTACGTAAACGTGTTGGTGGTTTAATGTCCAACAAAGTAAATTTGGTGCGAAATTTGGTCACAATCTTCCGAATAGACTGCTCAGAAGGTCGAGAATGCCGACCATAAAATGGAAGCAGCGCGCGATGAACATTTCGAACCGAGCACGAATTTTGATAGTAAAATTCAATAATTTGCAAGCGTTGTTCATTTGTAAGACGATCCATGGTTAAATTGCAAACCAAACTGAAGCTGTTTGACAGTGACACAAGGTACTAAACACACGTCAGCTGTCAAAACCAGTGTTGCCAAAACCAAACCAGCTAAAAAATCACCCGTTATAAAAACTGTTGGAACTCCAGTTATAATAAATGAAGAAATAAAAATACCTAAAGAAAAATTTATTTACAATGTCGTAGAAGATTGTGTATTCCAAATATTTGATTTCAATCAAAATTTCAATGGAATTATAGGAAACAATATATTAATCCCAAACCAAAGCAAGATTGGTTTTAAAACAAAAACTTTAGAATTAAATAGTGAAATAATCCCTTTATTCTTCAGTATAGACGAAGAAAAAGAATATGAAAAAGAAATAAATCACTTTAATAATATAGAACCACAAATTTCTATATTCGACGAATTAGAAAATAAAAGGTTAGACCATTTAAATGCCGAAGAGCATAAAAAATTAAAAAAATTATTAAAAAACAATGAAAAAACATTTTTTCACAAGGGAGATGATCTAAGTTTCACATCTCACGTAAAACATAAAATAGAAACAACAAGTGATGAACCAATTTTTACCAGAATTTATAGGAAGTTGAATTTCATAAAAAAGAAGTTGATAAGCAGATAGATGATTTATTAAAACAAAAAATAATAGTAAAAAGCACTAGTCCATATAATGCACCTATATGGATAGTACCTAAAAAGGAAGATAAAACAGGAGAAAAAGAATGGCGAATTGTCATCGATTATAGGAAGTTAAATAATGTCAATAAAAGAAGATATTCTACGACATTTCAGCGTATGATGAACGAGGTATTAAAAGAATTTGTAGGAAAAACATGTTATGTTTATTTAGATGATATAATAATATTTAGCACGTCACTAGAAGAACATCTTTCTTCTCTCGAAAAAGTATTCAAGAAACTCCAAAGCGTAAATTTAAAAGTATCTCTTAACAAATGCGATTTCTTAAAGAAAGAAAGTGAATTTTTAGGACATATAATAACTCCAGAAGGTATTAAACCAAATCCAGAAAAACTAAAAATAATACAAAAATTCCCTATACTCACAACTATAAAAGAAATACAATCATTTTTAGGATTAACAGGTTATTACCGAAAATTTATGAATGACTATGCAAAAATTATAAAACCTATGACACTTTGTTAAAAGAAAGATAGCAAAATCAATATAGAAAACAGAGAGTATAAAGACTCATTTGAGAAACTAAAACTTGAGATGCAAGACACACTCATAAACAAACATCCAGATTTCTCAAAAGAATTTACTTTAACTACAGATGCAAGTAACTTTGCAATAGGAGCCGTGTTAAGTCAAAACCATGGGCCATTAGGATTTGCAAGTAGAACTTTAAACAAACATTAATGTTATTCAACGATAGAAAAAGAATTGTTAGCAATAGTATGGGCAACGAAACAGTTTCGTCACTATCTTTACGGTAGAAGATTTAAAATATTAACCGATCATCGACCATTAGCATGGTAACATAATCTTAAAGAACCTAATAGTAAGTTACAAAGATGGAAGATCAAATTAGAAGAATATGACTTCGATATAAGATACCTAGCAGGAAAAGAAAAAAAAGTTGCAGATGCACTTTCAAGAATAAAGATAGATACAATAAATGCATTAGAAAAGGAAGAAGATTTAGCTAGCACCAGACATAGTGTAATATCAGATAGTTCCAATCTAATATCAATCACAGCGAAACCCTTAAATACATTCAAAAGACAAATAATATTAGAAAAAGGTGAAAATAACATAGAAAAGATAACTTTCCCATTCCCAGGAAAAAGAAGAACAAAAATAATCAGGAAAAACTTCAGCAAAGAAACCTATGAATACATAATAAAAGAATGTGATACAAACATAATAAACTGTATATACACGGTAGAATATAGATCATTTTTAAAATTCTAAGATTATTGGAAATTACATCATAATAATCAGAAACTTATTAGGACAAACACCTTTTTAATTGACATTAAAACTCCAGAAACTGAAGAAGAAATAAATAAAATACACTTAAATTATAATCATACAGGAATTGAAAAAACTTATTTAGAAATAAAAAGAAAATATTATTCACCAAATATGAAAGAACTAATAACAAAAGTAATTAACAATTGCGAACTTTGTAATCTTAAAATAGAAAGAAATCCAATAAAACTCCCATACGAGAAAACAATCACCCCAGAAGGTCCACATCGATATTATCACATGGATATATGGATACTTTCCCACTCTATAAAATATCTCACATGCATAGACAAATTCAGCAAATTTGTATGTGTAGAAAAACTCAAAACAAAGAACCAAAAAGATGTATTAAATACCATAACAAAAATCTTTACATATATGACAAGGCCAAAATATATCGTACTAGATAACGATCCCTCATTTCAGACTTATACAGTAAAAGAATACTTTAGAGAGAAAGAGATAGAAATTCATTTCACAACCACATACAGGCACACAGGAAACTCAGATTTTGAAAGAGTGCACAGCACGCTAAATGAGCATTTAAGGATTTTAGAAGGATCAGACAATTTAGTCGACAACGTTTTACGGGCAGTAGAGGTTTATAATCAAACAATACATTTGACCACTAAAGAAAAACCAGTAGACATACATTTAAACAGAGTTGATATTTAATTAGTGCGCGAAAGGATAGAAAGTAATAAAGAAAAAATATTAAAGAAATTAAATAAAAATAGGAGTGATAAAGAAATTAATCCTTACTATACTAAAATAAATAATCCCGAGCGATTTGATAAACTAAAAACAAAACATAAAAAAAAAAAAGTTATAAAACAAAAAGACAAGAAAGTTACAATAAGACCACACGTACGAACACAAGTTTTGCACAAAGACCAATTCAGGAGGAAGAAAAAATTCGCGACCATCCAATATGAAAGCAGTAGTGATACTCCTAATGGTTATTCTGTACAAGCAAATAACGGTAGTACGACCGCAGGAAATACAAATTAGTGAAATTAAACAAGAATTTTTAATAATAGAAAGTGAAAAGGTAGAACTCATAGAATAATATAATACCATGATACATTTAATCAACTTAACCGATTATAAAGGACTAATCGAACAATTAAAAGCACAATATAAAATAATGCCAGAAAAACATTATAAACAATTAAGTGAAATAATTAAATTAGAAAAAAAAATTGATTTCCTAATCCCACATCATATAATTAAAAGAGGATTAATAAATTTAGGAGGTATTGTCTTAAAATTTATATTTGGAACAATGGATGACGGTGATAGAATAGAAATAGAAAACCAACTTAAAACAGTGGAAGAAAATAATCATAATGCCATAGATAACTTAAATAAACAAATAAAGATAAATGATCATTTTAATAATCAATTTAAAACTTTAAGTGCCTTGATGAACCAAGGCATTGAAACAATAAATAAATTAAAAAATAGAAGTAATGATATTGATAACCTTCGTATAGAAATAGAATTCAATAACAACATAAAATAAATTAAAGAAACTTTAGGAAAAATAGAAGACGTAATACTGACAAGCAGAACAGGAATATTAACACAAGACATAATTACAAGCCAAGAAATTAAAGAGAATAATATCACATTTGAAAAATTGAAAGAATTAAAAATCAATTTAGCAACTTACAAAGAAAATATATTAGTAATTGTCTTAATATTCCAACCAAAAGTTTAATAAAATATATATTCAAAACTTTCCGATTAATAATAAAATTATAGATTTACAAACAAATAACTTTTTAGAATTAAATAAAACATTATATTATGTAACAAAAGAAATAAAAAATTTACAAATATTCAAAGACGATTGTATAGAAAATATATTAATAAGCAAACAAATGAAATGCAAAACTAAAGAATACAAAGGAAAAAATGTTATAATAGAAAAAGAAAAATATTTAACAATTAAGAATCTGGAAAAAACTGAAATACAACAAAATTGTAATAATTTAAATTATATATTAGAAGGAAATTACTTAATAAAAGCAGAGAACTGTAAAATTTCAATAAACAATGTAAATCTAAATTAAACTAAATTATAATTTATAATAGAAAGTATTACAAAGAAGAAAAAATAATACCTGTAGTAAACTTTAACTTTTCAAATGAATATTTAGAACAAATCAAGTATGAATCCATTGATAACTTAAAAGAAATAATAGAAATAAAAAATAAAAAGGAAACACAGTATATTTTTAGTTTCTCAACAATTATATTAATCATTGCGATCATTGTAATAATAATACTGTACAAAATAAAAAGTCAAAATAAAACTATAATAAATCTACCTCCAGTCATAAACGAACTGAAGGAAGACTCTAAGGAGGGAGGAGTTATGGCAGCAGCTCATCTTAATAAAGAAACTATCTTTTAAACATATGAAAGTAATTAAGAACAGATGTACCAACATAGTTCAAGTAATTAAGAACAGATGTACCAACATAGTTGAATACAAAGGGATGCCTCATCAACCTTTGTTCATTCCAAGGAAAGGTAATAAAGAAGGATAGAGCCAGGACGAGACAAAAGACAATAATAAAAACCAAACAGGAAACGACGCCTTACATTAAGTATAGAAAATGTATAAATAAGGATACTTCATATTTTGTAGAGTTAGATTCTAAGAAGACATTAATAAAGAAAGAGCTCTTGCTCTTAAAGTTATTTTAAAATCAAAACTTGTGTTGTGATTTACATCGAACATAAAATTTACATACATACATTGTACATATGTTATTGTGTAGAAAGAAATAAAATTCGTATGACTTACTTAATTTAATTTTATTTTCGTTTTTCCATTTTACATATTTTTTATTTTATTTTTTTACACAATATATGTAGTGTTAAATTTGAAATTGCTTTCCAATCGTAATACATATTAGGTTTTATTAAAACTTGATATTTTAATCACGAAGGCTGTGTTTTTATATGTTTCATCAGAATCTGGATTAACTTTTAACACGTACCTACTACAAAATACAATTTTGAAAATTTCCCATTGTTTTGTTTGTTTATTACGTGTTAAAATAACCTAGTTACTATTTTTAAAAAAATTAAAAAAGTTCTCCTTATAATCATTAAAGAATTTATTCCATCAATATTTTAACTTAACTCAACTTTAATTTGAAGAACATGTTACCTTTGACATTTCTTTCAAAAGAGACTTATACAAAAATCAACTGTATAAGTAGATTTTTTCATTCAAATATAAGTCATTGTGTTGTATAGTTTAGTTTGTGCTAAATTGCTGTGCAAAAATTCCTGGTCATTCAACAAAGTGTTGAATGCCCATATAAAAACTTAAGGACCAAAAACAATGGTAAGTTTATAGGTGGTGTAATTGTATATATTATGTAATTTACCACACGATTTTTAACAAAAAAATGTGAACATACATTTTACGTGTTATTAATATTACCTATTGAGATGAAAATGCAACTGTTCAAACCAACAAATTGGGTGCAAAACAAAGAAGTTAGTGAAAAAAGAGGCATTAACTACATTGTGCCATTTACTTGCATTTTCCCTCAATAATATTAATAGTTATAAGCTTCTGGTTAAATGAAGTATTCAAATTTTGTTTGTAATAAAACCACATTCGATGAGACTGCAGGTAAGCTTTACTTCAGGGGATGTAGAACAATTCATAAAAAGTTATTTTCATTAAATTTTGAAAGTAAGAAAATAAGTAAGTTTTGATTTTGTGGGTTTCTTATAATATGAACAATACCTAATGAATTTTGCAGGGAATCAATTTACCATTATGCCTCAAACATTTTTTTAAATAACAATTTGTTGATTTTTTTAGCAATAGAATAAGGATATTGGGTATCTTTTACATTCCAAAAATATTTCTTGTTAAAAATGTCATGTTACGTGTTAGTATTACGAGTATTTGTACAGTGGTGTTGTCGTCAAGTGGTATTATATAAGAAACATTCGTCAACACAATTCGTAACATAAAAATATGATACTGAAGGAAATTAGATTGAAACATTCTACATATTTGAAACTGAAAAGTCCCGTTTCGCAAATTTTGAAATAAAGTTCCCGGACATACATGTCTTTCAATAATGTCTTTATAAATATTTTGAAAAATGAGGCTTTGGATTAAAAAATGCATTTCATTCTCATTTTCTTTAACTTGGTGAGTTTTACCTTTAGAACGACGAATATTGTCCATCCAATAGTATAAACTAAATATATACAAAATTTATAAAAATGGGCTTTTTACGAAAATTATATAATTTTTTCACGTTTCATAACAAAAAGAAATAAGCGAGCTGAAGTTCACACTAAACTGGGTTTACAAAAAAAACACGTATACGCCGGGTATACCTACCACTATATCCCGAAATTGCCTGTCTCGTTGTGATTCCATCAAATACATTTTTTGTGTATAAATTTTCTATCGTGAAATACTTGGTTTGGTTGTTTAAAAAATATATGTTTATTTTTTCATCTGCAAAAATTTGGTTTTGAATTAATTGAAGTATTTATTTAAAACATCTAAATTGGTTTTAGAATTAAGAGTCATAACTTTATCATCGTTTTTATTCGGTGCAGGCTAATTTTGTTCCCAAAACACAAGAATCAAAGCGAAATGGAGGCAGTGAATCAATAAGAAAAATTGACACTTTTTTTACGAAAAAACCAAGACTCGAGGTCCAGCTTGAAAATTCAAGAGAAGATAATTGTACCACTCCTTTTGTTGCCATGAGTGATTCAAATCAAGAAACAAACTCCTGCTGTTCCTATTAACACGAATGCTCAAACTGATTTTGCGTCTGATATTGGATGTCACATAAGCAACAATAACATCAATGATTCCATTAAAGCCAATCTACTCGAAAAACACCTCACCTCTCACCTAGAGAGGTTTCAATGGCTAGTTTTGTCACATAAAGACCAGGGGTTGTATTGCAGGTACGTATAATGTGATTTTTCCATACAGATTTTAGGTGGTATCATAAAAAACGGTCTGGTGTTATACATACATAGGTACTGTGCTCTATTTGCCTTTGGATCAGGTGGCGGTATTCAGTTAAATACACCTCTTAAGCGCCTGGTTAGGGAACCTTTAAAAGTTGTTGATAACCTTCTTGGAGAAAAAGGCGCAATTTTATCACACGAAAAAAATCAGTATCATGAAATGGCCGTTGAAGCTGAGAGATATTTTTTGAGGGCTTACCATACACCTGAATCGAATATTTCTAACAAAATAAGTAAGGCGCGAATGGACAAAGTAACGGAAAATAGAAATCGATTGAGACCAAGAAAATATTTTAAAAAAAGTTAAAAAAGCTAAAATATTTACAATAATTTTTGATGAAACAACCAACACCTCCCATACAGAGCAGTTGAGTCTCTCTTTTCGATACTTTTATGATGGAACCATCAGAGAAGATTTTTTAACATTTTGCGATGCATATGAGAAGATGCAATGTGAAGTAGAGATGAGCTAAACTGTGATTTTCCAATCAAAGGTATAACTGTGAGTGTGATTTATGAATCACTGTGAGTTTAACCTGTGATTGTGATTGGTAATTTTAAAATATTTTTGGAGGCCTACAAATTTTTTTTTCTCAGTAAAATAAAAAGTTATTAAATGAGAACAATAAACAAGGTATTTAAGGTACCTTAAGGACATACGCTCGAATAAAAAAATGCTAAAAATCTCGAGTCACAAATTCCAAATTATCGACTAACAAAATCTTCGAATAAAGAGAAAACTGAATTTAAAAAAAGTAGGTGTGGCAGGAGGCGGATTCCAAAGTATCATCTTAATGCTTTAGAGAGATATATAAGATTTCAGCTTTCTATTGCCTTTGAATAAAAGGAAATCTGAATTTTAATAAAAAGAGGTAGTAACAATAGGCGGATTCAAAAGTATCAATTTAATGCTTTAGAAAAGTCAAATAAACAATTTCAGCTTCCTAGCACCTTTAAATACAGAGAAAATTGAATTTTTATAAAAGTAGGCGCGACTGGAGGCGGATTAAAATATACGTATCCAATACTTTACAGAGTTTATATACGCAATTTCAGCCTCCTAGCACCTTTAATTAAAGAGAAAACTGAATTTTAATAAAAAGTGGGCGTGGCAGGAGGCGGATTACAAAGTATCAACTAAATGCTTTAAGTAATTCGTATAAAAAAATTTCAGCTTTCTAGCGCTTTGAATGAAGAGAAAACTTGATTTTAATAAAAAGTAGGAGTGGCAGGAGGCGGATTCGAAAGTACGTAGGGTAGGGCAGATTCGGCACATTTTCTGTAGATTCCCTACAACTCTTTTAAAAACGCATATTTAATCTGTTTTTATTTCATTTGAAGCTTTAATAATCGTACTAAGGAAGTTGATATTTTTGTATGATGTTACTCAACCGTAACAGTTTATAAAAAATACTTTAAAAAAATACCTCCAAAAGTGGAAAGTGCCCCATGGGGCACTTCTTAGTGGGGCACTTTCACCATGAAATCAACTTTTACAAAAACAAGAACAAATATGATTAATTTTGTCTTTTGTTATAGCAAACTGCTTTATTTAAATTATTCAGTCAATAAGGAACATTGAAATTATAGATATGAGAGCATAAAATAAGATAATACATACTCAATAAATGTTGAAGCTTTTAAGTTAAAGTAAACGATTTGTAAACGTTAAAGTAAACTTAAAAAAATCATTGAACGTTGTATTGGCTCATGTCGGCGTCTTTAAAAAAGATAAGGTTTGAATATCTTGATGATCCAGATGGGTGTTCTGGCAATGTCAGTTCAACTCGATATCACTTCTGAAAACAAGAGATATATCTTCAAAAAGTGGCTTATAAAACTGCCAATTCATCGATTTTTTTCGGAAAAATTCAACATAGAAATGAAATTCGTTTTCATTTTCAAATCGAATTATTTGGCCAACATAATATTTCGCAATTCGTGCGTCAAACTTGACCAAAACATAGTCACCAATGTTGAGTTCAGCGCAGGGAAATATCCGAATTTCTTTTGAGAAGGCCACGTATCCATTCTATACCTGCCTCCTTTTCGACCAACCACGAATGAGGAACTGCAACATTATTTTTTGTTGCATATTCAAAAGCAAACTTTCGTGCCATTGAATATGAAAATCCAAAAGTTTGAGCCGAACACCTTTTAAAGTAATCCACGAGTTCATGCTCTTGGTCTTGGGAAAAAACCTGTTGTGTCGTATACTTAGAGTGAAATTTTGCACTGTGGTAATCATTGCACTCGTTATTTGGATTCAGTTTTTTAAGCCTGGAAATAAGTGTCGTTTGTTTAAAATCATATTTTCGAGCGGCTGAAGTGGGTGTTTCTATTTTGCTTAAAATTTCTTCCAGAGCCTTTTGAAGAGTTATTTCATTAATGTCGCAGCGATTAGTCTTCTTCTTATATGAGCGAACCATTCTAAAAAATGAAGTGTTTTCTAATAACATGGGGCACATTCGACATTTACCGAAAGTGCCCCACGTGCGTTCGACGAAAGTGCCCCACCTTTTGTTTTTATACAAAATATTATTTTTTTTTAAAAAAAACAAATTGACGAAAAGTAAAACAAATCTTATGTTAATAATACATACTAGCACTAAAATTGAACACCCATTGAATTCCGTTATTATAAAATAAAATGTCGCTTACCTCGTGCCTGAGCAAAGTTACACAAAATAAATTGAAAATTGAAAAATAAGTCTATACTGCACAACTATTGAAAGAGAACTGTGAAAACACGTATGTGATAGAAGAGAGCAGTGTGGCCAACAATGGAATCATTGGTTTTATTTCAAAGCCAACTATATTTTTAAAATTGCGAAAGTCAAATGTGCCCCGCCGTCGAAAGTGCACCACCCTACCGTACCCAATGCTTTAGAGAGTTCATATACAAAATTTCATCTTTCTAGTACCTTTGATTAAATAAAAAACTGATATTTTATAAAAAAAAAGTGGGCGTGGCAGGAGGCGGATTTGAAAGTTTCAGCTTAATGCTTTAGGGAATTCATATACAAAATTTTTAGCTTTCTAGCTCATTGAATGAAGAGAAAACTTGATTTTAATAAAAAGTAGGCGTGGCAGGAGGCGGATTCGAAAGTACGTACCCAATGATTTAGAGAGTTCATATACAAAATTTCAGCTTTCTAGTGCCTTTGATGAAATAAAAACTGAATTTTGATAAAAAAAAGTGGGCGTGGCAGGAGGTGGATTCGAAAATATCAACTTAATGCTTAGAGAATTCATATACAAAAATGTCAGCTTTCTAGCGCCTTTGAATGAAGAGAAAACTGAATTTTGATAAAAAGTAGGCGTGGCAGGAGGCGGATTCGAAAGTACGTACCTAATGCTTTAGAGAGCTCATATACAAAATTTCAGCTTTCTAGTGCCTTTGATTAAATAAAAAACTGAATTTTAATAGAATAGTGGGCGTGGCAGGAGGCGGATTCGAAAGTACGTATACCCAATGCTTTAGAGTTCATATATACAAAATTTCAGTTTTCTAGCACCTTTGATTAAATAAAAAACTGACTTTTAATAAAAAGTAGGCGTGGCAGGAGGCGGATTCAAAAGTACGTACCTAATGCTTTAAAAAGTTCATTTACAAAATTTCAGCTTTCTAGCGCCTTTGAATGAAGAGAAAACTCAATTTACTCTTCTTGTGCTTGTGTTAAAAATCACGATTCACAAATCAGTTCTACCTTCTAGCTCCTAAAATAATGAATAAAACTGTTCTTCACATTTTCGTCATGAATCATAAAATTTTTCTCTGTCTTGTGATTTTGTTCAGTTGCTAAAATAATAAATAAATCACGACTAAATTTCTCGTTCTACTTCATTTTACTCAACGTTGTGACTTCTCTGGTCGTGATTTTGTTCACAGTTCATAAACTAATCACGGCCATAGTTCATTTTCCGTTCGTTGTGATTTGTGAATCGTTTTTGTTTGTTGTGAAATTGTGATTTTACTACAGTTGTGATTTTCAATCACATTTAAGGCACTCACAGGTTAAATGTGAATCGCTCACAGGTAGTGATTGTGATTTTAAGATTGAAAATGTTTATAGGGTCGTTAATCGTTTTGAGAAAAATATGGTGTTACCAAAATGATTAAATGAACAAATGAATATATAACAAATAAACGAAATGAACTCTAGCGTATAGGGGGCTCAGGATCAAATTTTTGGTTGGTGTTACCAAAGAAAATGCCAAAATGAACCTAAAGACACAATCGATGAATCGTACCTACACGTTGATCGTCGCCAACCGACGAGCTTCAGTGGAGGATAGTTGAATTTGTATGAACTCTTTAAATCACTCGATTTGAGCGCACTTAGAAGCCTTTTACTCAGGTTATAATTATCGGATGCTTAATGTTAAGATAGATAATTAAAGATAAAATGACAGGCTCTGCATCAAAATGTTTGCAAAAGCTTACAAAATTTAACACTAAAAACGTGAAAGATTGGCTTTTAAGAACTAATTTCATCACGGCAAATGACGGGAGGAACAAGAAAACAAAAAGAAAAAGAAAAAGAAAAAAACGTACCCACAAAGAATATAATATATTCCTGTAAGGGAGCCGGCAAGACGTTGGTTCGAGTGGAATGTGTGCAATAAAAAACCACCACTGCACTGTGAACTGGAAACAAAAATGGAACAAAAATGATATACATACATAGCTACATTATTAAGTAGGTTAGGTATGTCTGTAAATATATGTTTATTGTATATGTTGATTAAATTGTAGGTATTTTGCAAATATTATTCGTAATGGTACGATTAGGTTGGTTTGGTTGGCTTATAACTTCTGTTCTAACAATCGGATATTTAAAATAAAGGTCTTAAAATGAAGGTAAAATATCAAACTAATTTATTCAGCTAAAAAATAATTGAAATAACATAAAAGTGTAGGTGAAAAACGTTTAGGTTTAATTCATCAAAATAAATAATTGCAAAAATTGAAAAATTGAATAACAAAATTGGCTTCGCCAACAAAATTCATATACCTACGTATCTATATAGGTACATACATTATGTATGTAGATAGGTAGGTAAGTAGAAATGGGGATCACGAGCAACCTAGTTCGTTGACCCAATTAGCGCTAGAGTGCGCCGTTTTGTTACCATAACTCGTTGGACCTGTGGATGTAAATGGTTTGGAATGGCTCAGAGACGTAAGAAGTTTGACCCCTTAGTATGACATTATCTTAAAGATTAAGGTTTTGAAATAAGTTAAATAATAGGCTTCAAAATTTTGTGTGACAAAACTTGACTTCATTCTTAGTCAATTCGATTGTTGAACCTAGAATATGCACAGAGACCTATACTTGAACCTCTATGATTATAACTTATAACTTTAGTTCTATAAGGGCCAGATGTTGAAGATTAAGGTATTTAAATTAAGGTTAACTAGGCTATAGGTAGGATTAACCTAGCGAAGCAACTTAAATATAATACCTAATCGAAAAGGGTTGATTTGGTATCTTCTGTTCTAATTATCGGATCTTTGAGGTTAATGTCTTAGAATTAAGGTAAAATCTCAGGCTACAAATTTATGTGACAAAACAACATCTAAACCAATGCGTTTTTTGAACTTGACCAACGTCTAAACCAATGTGACTTTTGAACTTAACCTACGTCTAAGCCAATGTGATTTTTTAACTTGAACTATACGTCTAAACCAATTCGATTTTTAAGCTTGACCAATGTCTAAGCCAATGCGATTTTTGAACTTGACTTACGTCTAAGCCAATGCGATTTTTGAACTTGACCTACGTCCAAACCAATGCGATTTTTGAACCTAAAATATCCAAAGATACCTACTTGTGAATCTCTTTAATAAACTAACAACATTAGCTCTAAGGGCCAGTTGTTGAAGGTTAAAGTATTTAAATTAACATTAATCAGCCTAGAGGTAGGATTAACTTAGAGAAGCAACTTATATGTAGTAATCGAAAAGGGTTGACTTGGTAAGCTTTTACTTTCTGTTCTAATTGTCGGATCTTTGAGGTTAAGGTCTTAAAATTAAGGTTAAATCTAAGGCTATAAATTTATGTCACAAAACTTTACCTAAGTCTAAGCCAATGCGATTTTTGGACTTTGCCTTAGTTCCAAACCAACGTTATTTTTGAGCCTGAAATATGCAAAGGTACCTACTTGCGTTTCTCTTTAATAAACTTACAACATTAGTTCTAAGTTGTTGAAGGTTAAGGTATTTAAGTTAACGTTAATCAGTCTAGAGGTAGGATTAACTTACCTAAGCAACTCACCGACCGCTCCATGCCTAAGTGAACTGAGAGAATTTTCTTCCAACATCTTCCGACTATTACAGTTCTACCTTAAGGTCCTCAAATGAAAAAAAAAAACGATTCAATTTGGTTGTCAACTCAGCTGTCAACTTAATTGGTGCTTTGCTTTTTATATACACAGATAAAAGAATACTGCTTAGCTGTCAAAACCATTTATATTGTCTTAAGAAATTACACGACTCGAGTTTATTAAATTTATTAAAATATGAGTTCAAAATGCAAAATATTATAGAATACCTAAAAACCATTAGGTAAATCAGGTTTGCATTGAGTTTGAGCTACACATCAAATTATTTATAAATTTGGTCTCGCGTTAAAAAGGGTTCACTTTGATAGTAAATCAAATAACTTGCCTATATATTTATAAATAGTTCAATAAGTTGAGAGACTTGTAAATCAATTTGAGTAAATTTGAGCAAATATTTGAATTTCTTCAACATCAACGCCGTGATTAAATAAACTGAACTGAACAACATTAATTTAACCGCCAACTGGGATTCGACATTAAAAATATCTACATATTGTAATTTCAGACTGAAGAATGGTTTCTTAGACATCTTCAGAAGTTTTGGTGCAATTATAGGATACAAATTAGAAATCACCAAGATTATTCATGTTTTTATTTTATCGAGCTAACACAAGTCATTTTCAATGTCCCCATAGTTACTCTATGAGTGAAATCTGTAAATTTTTGAATCACAGGTTGAAAATCACAGGTCGTGATTGCCGAAGCCAATGCTTCGGCAAAACGACACAAAGTTTTCACGGATGAGGTGGAAGGAACGGCTTTGCACGGGATTTGCGAAATTCGATGGGTAGAAAGGCATGACGGACATTTACAATTTCAGGGCACTAATTTAGTAAAAGTTTGTAATGCTCTGGAAAGAATTTCCTCATGGGAAGACAGCAAGACTGCAAGTGAGGCTCAGTGTCTGCAACAAGCATAAAGGAGTGCGGAGTTTCTCATAGCATCTGTTTGCTTGTGTGATGTCTTAGGTAAATAATTGTTATTAGAAATATTCAAAAGATATCTGTAGACAATTTTTTACTAATAAATTTTTTCTATTTACCAGGTGTTACTGTATCAGTCGTTTCCTTCAAAAGTCTTCATTAGACCTTAAAAGAGCAACGGATGCAATGACCGATGTTATGAACAGATGTTGATCGGAAGCAGCCTAGAGTTGTCTCAAAGCAAATTCATCGATCAAACTATAATCAGCCAGGTCAGTCTGTAGAGGAGTATTTTCGAAGAGCCGTTTATATTCCCCTGCTGGATTCTGTAGTGACGGACTTAAAAGATCGACTTTCTTCTGATTTGTTTAGCATTATTGCAACTAGGAGTATTTTTGCCAAAAACTGCGTACACTGACGCTGACTTGGAATCTGTTCGTGAATTGACAAAAATGTACAGGAAGCTGTTAAATAATCCACCTGTTTCTATGGTTGTTCAAGAATTCCAGCTTTGGATAAAAATGTGGCAAAGGGAAATTGAAGAAGGTCGAACATTTCCACAGTCTCTACCGGAGATGTTAGATTTTTGTGACACAGCTTTATATCCAAACATTTATATAATGTTGCAAATACTAGCTTCACTTCCTGTTAGTGTCGCAACAGCGGAACGGTCATTCTCCACTCTAAGGCGTGTCAAAACTTGGTTGCGAGCAAATATGGGAGAAGAGCGACTCACTGGCTGTTACCAATGGCAACACCGCCATTCATGTCTGCACCATTTTTACCATAGCTGCGCCTGAAAATATATCACATATATATATAAGTTGTTATGCACTTTGTGACATGTAAGAGTCAGTTCTTGATCGGTCTATCGACCGTGAAAGACGTGTATTTAACCCGAGGAAACGGCAATAATAAAAGTGGGTTTTTTTCTATAATTTTTCCCACAATAAAAGTTTCGTTGTTTCATTTAAATCGGAGTTGGATACATTATGGTCCTTCGAGTCGGGATGTGAAAAAAAAAAATCGGATCGGAATAAATAGTGAAATGAAAAGTGCGAATTGGAAATATACACCATCAAAATTGCTGGGAAGCCAAAAATAAACGGAACCAGGAGGGTTTGCATGTGCGCGAATTTGCAGCACAGGGATGTGTGTACAAGTCTCGCACACACGGATGTTAAGTTTTCTTTTTTTCATATATTCACATTTTACAGGAGATTTGTAATAATTTTATTGACTTACAATCACTACTTTCAATTATAAAATTAATTTTTGTGACTTACAACCACCGTTTTAATATAATATTTACTTTTTATATTTGTTCCTTACAACCACCAAAATATACAAGCATGTAGGAACATGCAACGGATATTTATTTTTTATTTGGTGCCTTACAACCACCAAAATATAGAAGCATGTAGGAACATGCAGTGGAATTTACTTTTTATTTTTGGTGCTTTAAAACCACCAAACTCCAGATGCTTATGTACCTATAATATACATAATCATGGAAAGCATATAGGAACATGCTCCGGATTTAAAATAGTATGTGTGCTGAAAATAGGGGTTGTTCTTGTTTGTCTTCTTTTTCTTTGTTGTGTTATTTTCGATATCGGAGATATTGGAATTATTGAAAGTAAAAGACGTTTTCGTTTTAGCTGCCAGTACAAGACTGACTCTTTATTTCAAAACGAGTAGGAGAAGAAAAGAATAAAAAAGATAAGATAAGGGATTATGTGCACTATGTGCAAAAATGGGAATTGGATATGCACTGAGTGTGCGGTAAAGATTATCTGCACTGTATGTGCGATGGGTATTGTGCACTTTGTGCAAAAATAGGAATTGGATATGCACTGAGTGTGCGGTAAAATAAATAGTTGCGAATTGGAAGATTGGAAGGGTATACATTACAGGACAGGAGTTGAGAGGGTGTACATAACACCTCCCTCCTTAGGGAAAGAAAATTATAAAAATTAGTGAATGAGTTATAGATAAATATGAGGAGGAAGAAATTACATTTTTATAATTTTCTTAAAATTTATGGTTTCGTATCTTATTATTTATAATTAATCAAAATTCATAACATAACTTTATAATTACATATTTTTATAAAATAATATTTGGTTTTTAACTTATTTTTACAATTTTAAAATTTACATTCTTTTTTATATTAAAGTTTGACTATAATTACAATTTGTATATATGTATCTACACATTTTATAAAATATAATTATTCAAGTTAACAATTATATTTAATATATTTTATCTTAAAATGGTTCTTATAAGATTTGAATATTTAAGTTTATTAAATATTCAAATTAATCGTTTGTACAAAATCCTTGCGAAATTTCTTGGTTACTTCTAGAGGTTGAGCGTCGTATTGGAGTTCGAGATTCCGGAGCGAGAATGTCGCGTATATGTAATCGTGGAGTGTATTGAAGTTGTTGCATAGAAATTGAAGTTTCTTCTGAAGATCCACTTTCATGTGGATTCGATTTTGTAGACTTGTTTGTTTGATAACTATTGTAGATTTTTACCAAACATGCTTCATCAGTATTGTGTCGACAACATATAAGCTGGATTAGTTTAAAACATCTGCAGCAGGATAAGCAGTATATTATAATAGTGATTGCAATTACATTTACTATGAAAAGTGATATCGTTTTGAACCATCCATTGTTAATTTTTTGTATGTGATCTTCAAAAACTTGATCCATATTTTCTTCCATTTTATTTAATTGACTGGATGCTATATTTAATTCGTCAAGGCGAATATTTAAAAGATTCACTGGCGATAAAATTAGTTTTGACATATTACTGCGTTTTGTTTTGTTGCTATGGTCGTCTTGGAATAGTGGTACGTTTGGAAATATTTTGCTGAGATGCAGAGTAAGCTCGGCAACCGGTTTGCAATTTGAATAAACCTATTCCTTTTATGATGTCATCTTTGATCTCTTCATCTTCGCAGCTTATGGTGATCAACTCTTCCTGGGGACTCACGAATATCCAAACATTGTTTTTGAGAGGATGCCAAATCGATATGAATCATTTAAAAATCCCGTGTTGCACTCTTCTAGTAATTTTGTCTCACAGATTGGTGGGATTGTTGCTGATTTTAAGATATTGTTTTCACAAATAAATTTATCATAATAAATATTTTTACAATTTGCTTCCTTATTTTCTATTGTGGTATATGATAGCTTATTTACAGAAATTACTAAATAATTGGCTGAAGGATTAATAAAAATAAAGGAACCATCTTTTAAAGGAACTGGAAGTGGATGTATTTTATATAGGTTGTATTCAGTATGTGTAACTAGAGGAGTCTGTATGACAAAAACTAATTTGTCTTCTTTATAAAATGCTCTCAATTGAGATATTTCGATTAATTTAAAAGAATTTTCGTATTCTAGACGTAATGGAAATGTTTTCACATTATTTAAACGATGAGTATTATTAAGTAATTCATCAATAAATCTTTTAGGTGTGATGATACTTGGGTGCAAAATATTTACTTTGGAAAATAATATTGCAGAAATGATTAAATCATATTGTTCATTGCATTCGCTTATAAGATATGTTAGAAATGTCATATGAGAATTTAAAATCACTAAGATTTCTAAAGAGTTTTCGAATTCAAACGTATTATTAATGAATTCATTAAATTTTAGTATGTTATCGTTGAGTATTTTTTCTGATATCTTTAAGGTAGTGATAGTATCATTAAAATTAGCGATTGTTGTTTTAATAATATGTATCTGATCTTTAAGAATGTGATTCATTGAGGACTCGTCATTTTCAAGGTTGTTTATTGCATTAATATAGTTTTGAGCGTCATCGGCATCGGGTGTTCCGAATAACCAATTGAGGGCGTAACCACCTCCATTAAATACTCCTCTTTTGGATCTTTTCTTTTTTAATAATTGAGTCACTGTTTCTCCTTTGTGAATAAGGTTACTGATTTGTAGGGAACAAAAATTAAGGGATTGATTACAATTATTTATAAATGTAGATTCACAAAATGAATTCTTTTGTTCTATAGGTACATATTCTATTTTACAATAGGTTCCATGTATGTTATTACATAAGTTTGTTGTTTTTTTGATAGAAGTTTTTAATAATTTCTAATTTTTCCTGATAATAAGGTACATCTAAATATACAATTGTTTCGAATAAGTCATTATAAAATTGGACTGTTCCAATTTTTTCATAGAATATACCGCTATTTATATTTATTTTTGTTATTTCGTAACTTCCGGTTTTTGTACATTCCAGTACTGAAAGGTAGATGATGACGGTGAGTGTAATAGACAAATTCATGGTGGATCTGAAAAAGGTTTTAACCTATTTGAATGAACTTTAATTATTTTATTCCCAATTTTAATAGAATAATTTTGTTTTGAATGTAATTTAACTATATTATAGGGGCCTGTGTATTTTGTAGTTAGTTTGCGAGACTGCCCTATTTTTGTCTGATGGTTTTGTAAATAAACTTTATCGTTTATTTTATAGCTTATTGGACTGGAATTCTTATCGTATTGTAACTTTGATTTTTGTTTAGAATCATTTAAATTTTCTCTAGCAATTTTATGAGTCTTGTTAAGACGATATTTTAATTGATCCTAGTATGAGTTGTAAGTATATTTGAATTCTGGGTCTGAGGTAATTGCTGTTGGTAGTAGGGCTTTATGACCAAAAATTAATTCATATGGAGTGTATTTGGAAGAGCAATGTACATGTGTATTATATGCAAATATTGCTATTGGAACATATTTGTCCCAATCAGTTTGGTTCGAATTAATGTAGTGCTTAAGATAATCCTTAAGAGTTGAGTGAGATCTTTCCAATGCGCCATTACTTTGAGAATGATATGCAGTAGTTATAAAATGTTTTATTTTAAAGAGTTTTTGGACATCTTTAATTAGGTTTGAATTAAATTCAGTTCCCTGATCGGAAAGAATGAACTTTGGAATTCTGAATTGGGAAATAAATGTGACTAATCTATCTGCAACTGTATTCGCATCATGTATTGGAATTGGAATTGCGTATGAAAATTTGGTTAAGTCATCTTGCATCGTCAAGATATATTTATTACCATCTTCCGTCAGCGGAAGGGGACCTACAATATCAATTGCTAGTTTTTCAAAAGGCTGTGAACTAGTACTTGTAATTTCCATTGGAGCCTTTCTTGATTTTCGATCTGTTTTATTTTTATGACATGAATCACAAGATTTAATATACTTCTTAATATCTTTTCGCATATGTTGCCATTTGTATTTGCTTTGAATTCGTTTTAGCATTCTATGAAATCCACAGTGACCTGAAGTCGGACTGTCATGATTTTCTTTTAGAATTTGTGGAATTTGTGCTGGTTTAGGATTTACTATTATGTTCATATAAATAGTTATCTTAATTTTTGAATTGCGAAAAATATAGAGAATTATCTCCCGACATTTTTCATATTTGAATTGGTTGTATCGATCAATCGGATTGGCTATAGAAATTATATTTATGTTTTGTTTTTCGAGTTCGATTCTGAGATTTTGCATAGTATAGAAAAAATCTGAATACAATGGTTTATCAAAAAAATGTTGTTTTACAAAACAGTGGAAAAACGTTTGACCATTACTTGAAGTAGTTATGAAAATGGAAAATAACTCAAGTGGAGCATTTTTTATTAGTTCTGAGTTAATAGATTTAGAGAGTATTTCTTCTGTATAATAATTTTCATTATCAATATCTAAAGCAGTAATGTATGCTAAAGTTGATTTCGAATCAAGGATATTATCGTTGCATTCATTAAAATCAAATATATTGGGTAAGAGTGAATTATAATGAAACTTTACATAATCATTAAACGTTTCTTTTTTCTCAAAATGAAATATTGAGGGTTTATTTTTAGGAATTCTAGAAAGGCAATCAGCGTTAGAGTTTACTCGACCTGGTTTGAATTGAATTTGGTAATCATATTCCTCGAGTTTTAACCTCCAACGTATTAATTTTGAGCCTGGATCCTTAACATTGAATAACCACGTAAGTGGTCGATGGTCAGTGACGATCTTGAATTTTAGACCATAGAGATATGGACGAAAATGTTCTACAGACCAGATTATTGCGAGTAGTTCGCGTTCAGTTGTACTGTAATTTGATTCGTTACGATTTAGAGTTCGGCTAGCGTAAGCTATAGGAAGGTCAGATTTTTCATCTTGCATTTGGCTAAGGACCGATCCAATTGCAAAATTGGACGCATCAGTAGTGAGTATGAATTCCTTAGAGAAATCTGGATATTGAAGTATTGGACTAGAAATAAGTTTAAGTTTTAAAGATTCGAAAGCATTTTCTTGTTCTTGAGTCCATTGATATGAGGTATCTTTTTTCAAAAGCTTAGTTAAGGGCTTTGTGATTAATGAAAAATTAGGAATAAAGCGTCGGTAATAACCGGCTAGACCTAAAAATGATTTAATTGATTTAGTATCCCTTGGAGTGGGGAAATTTTTTACAACTTCCGTCTTTTTGTGATCGGGCTTAACTCCTTTGTCACTAATAATATGACCTAAATAATTGACTTCCTTTCGTAAGAATTCACATTTGTCAATTTGCAATTTGAGATTATTTGTTCTTAATCTTTCGAATATATTTCTCAATCTCAAATTATGATCTTTGATCGAATTTGCGTATATTACAATGTCATCTAAATAGACGAAACATTGAAGTCCTTGTAGGCCTGAAAGAATATTATTCATGAGCCTTTGGAAACAGGCTGGTGCGTTTTTAAGCCCGAAGGGCATTCGAACGAACTCATAGTGCCCTGTTGGGGTGGAAAACGCAGTTTTTTGAGAATCACTAGGGTTCATCTGGATTTGATGAAATCTAGACGCCAGATCTAGTGTTGTGAAGTATTTAGCATGAGCAAGTTGGTCAAGAATCTCGCTTATATTAGGTATCGGATATGAGTCTCCCACTGTAATATTATTAAGATTCCGATAATCGATCACTACTCGCCATTTTTTCTCACCTGAAGCACCTGGCTTCTTTGGTACAATCCATAAAGGAGCTGACCATGGAGAAACGGAGGGTCTTATAACACCCTGTTTTAGTATTTTAGAAATTTGAGAATTTACCTCAGTTTTGTGAACTTCTGGATACCTATGTCTTTGCAGCAATAGGAACATTATTTCCAGTATTTATTGAATGCGTTATAGCATCAGTACATGTTAAAAATTCATCATCTAAATGAAAAATATCATTGAATTCTTCACAAAGAGTATATATTGAGTCTCGTCACATCGTTAGATGTGATACCCGTAAATTTTTTTGTATTGCTTCTAAGCGATTCGAGTACGAGATATTATTGTTTTTTGCACAAAAAACAAATGCAGATTTAGGTAGAGGTTCTAATTGTAATGATAGTTGTTTAACTTCACATATTTTATTAGTTGTGTTAAGAATTGAGGCATAAGCTTTGTTTACATTGTTTACTTTTGTAACGGCTCTAGATAAGTAAACACCTTCACAAAGTTCTATTTCAGGCAATATTCCTTCAAGTATTTGAGGATTTGTTACGTCGTGAGCTTGGAAGTAATTCTATGCAATTGGTTCCTCTATAACATAGGGTATTTTTATCGTAATCGATTTTTGCTTGATTTGTTCTTAAGAAATCGTTTCCTAAGATACCATCATGTGGTATGTTCGTACTTTGATTTATTATGTGGAAACTGTGTCTTATCTGAATTGGATGGGAATCACCAATGTCTATGATACAAGATCCGATTGTACATATTGCGTTCCCTGTGCTAATACCGTTAAGGTTTAATTTAATATTATTATGTTTTTTAAAATGGAGACACTAGCACCAGTGTCTACTAAGAGGTTTAAGTATTTTTTATTTGCTTGAGGGCAAATAATTTTAACAATTGGTAATTTATGCAAATTAGATGAAAAGAAGATATCTTTTTTTAAATAAATGTTGCCATTTGTGGGTCCTCCAGTAAGGCAACTTTTATAGGAGTATTCAGAGAGTTTTTTTGAAAGTTATTTGGACTGTTGTTGTTAGTGTAACCATTTTGATTACGGTTATTATTAAATTGTCTTTTTCGACATTCTTCTATACTGTGACCCAATTTCTTGCAATATTTGCAAACTTTTTATTTCTGGTTTTTTGACGAAGAAGCGACGTTTACACTTCTTTTTTGGTTTCCACAGTGAATGGTATTATGTGTGTTAGTTTTACATATAGAGCAATATAACCTTTTATTACTACACATATTATTAATTCGTTCTTCAGTCAGAGCAGAAGTTATAGCCTCATTCAAATTTTTTGGTTCTCTCAGTCTTAAAGATTGAGAAATGCCTGGATTTGAAAAATATACTATTCTGTTCAGGGCTATTTCCTGAAGCATCTCAATCTTGCCCGTCAACTTCATTGGATCCGAAGTTGAGGAGTTAGTAGAATTTATACATCGTTTAAGAGCACTTTCTATTCGACAGGTGAATTTGCTTACCGGTTCATTCGGTGCTTGTTTACAATTAATTAATTCATAAATTAATTGCGAATGGTGCTTGATATAAGTCTTTGAGGAAATTTTTTAAGTCATCCCAATTTAAAAATATTCTATTAACACAAGCAGCTTTTGCTTTCCCAGTAATTTGGGTTTGTATATAATCGAGGAGTATGAATTTTTGAGTAGGAGTAGCTAATGCAAATGCACGATTGCAGTCACTAATGAATGATGAAAGTTCCTCACGACTTCCATCAAATGTTTTTATAAATTTTATTAAAATGCTAATAGGAATTTCTGGGTTCTGAGGAGGGATTAAGGATGATTACATTACTTGAAGTAGTTATGAAATTGGAAAATAACTCAAGTGGAGCATTTTTTATTAGTTCTGAGTTAATAGATTTAGAGAGTATTTCTTCTGTATAATAATTTTCATTATCAATATCTAAAGCAGTAATGTATGCTATAGTTGATTTCGAATCAAGGATATTATCGTTGCATTCATTAAAATCAAATATATTGGGTAAGAGTGAATTATAATGAAACTTTACATAATCATTAAACGTTTCTTTTTTCTCAAAATGAAATATTGAGGGTTTATTTTTAGGAATTCTAGAAAGGCAATCAGCGTTAGAGTTTACTCGACCTGGTTTGAATTGAATTTGGTAATCATATTCCTCGAGTTTTAACCTCCAACGTATTAATTTTGAGCCTGGATCCTTAACATTGAATAACCACGTAAGTGGTCGATGGTCAGTGACGATCTTGAATTTTAGACCATAGAGATATGGACGAAAATGTTCTACAGACCAGATTATTGCGAGTAGTTCGCGTTCAGTTGTACTGTAATTTGATTCGTTACGATTTAGAGTTCGGCTAGCGTAAGCTATAGGAAGGTCAGATTTTTCATCTTGCATTTGGCTAAGGACCGATCCAATTGCAAAATTGGACGCATCAGTAGTGAGTATGAATTCCTTAGAGAAATCTGGATATTGAAGTATTGGACTAGAAATAAGTTTAAGTTTTAAAGATTCGAAAGCATTTTCTTGTTCTTGAGTCCATTGATATGAGGTATCTTTTTTCAAAAGCTTAGTTAAGGGCTTTGTGATTAATGAAAAATTAGGAATAAAGCGTCGGTAATAACCGGCTAGACCTAAAAATGATTTAATTGATTTAGTATCCCTTGGAGTGGGGAAATTTTTTACAACTTCCGTCTTTTTGTGATCGGGCTTAACTCCTTTGTCACTAATAATATGACCTAAATAATTGACTTCCTTTCGTAAGAATTCACATTTGTCAATTTGCAATTTGAGATTATTTGTTCTTAATCTTTCGAATATATTTCTCAATCTCAAATTATGATCTTTGATCGAATTTGCGTATATTACAATGTCATCTAAATAGACGAAACATTGAAGTCCTTGTAGGCCTGAAAGAATATTATTCATGAGCCTTTGGAAACAGGCTGGTGCGTTTTTAAGCCCGAAGGGCATTCGAACGAACTCATAGTGCCCTGTTGGGGTGGAAAACGCAGTTTTTTGAGAATCACTAGGGTTCATCTGGATTTGATGAAATCTAGACGCCAGATCTAGTGTTGTGAAGTATTTAGCATGACCAAGTTGGTCAAGAATCTCGCTTATATTAGGTATCGGATATGAGTCTCCCACTGTAATATTATTAAGATTCCGATAATCGATCACTACTCGCCATTTTTTCTCACCTGAAGCACCTGGCTTCTTTGGTACAATCCATAAAGGAGCTGACCAAAGAGAAACGGAGGGTCTTATAACACCCTGTTTTGGCATTTTAGAAATTTGAGAATTTACCTCAGTTTTGTGAACTTCTGGATACCTATGTCTTTGCAGCAATAGGAACATTATTTCCAGTATTTATTGAATGCGTTATAGCATCAGTACATGTTAAAAATTCATCATCTAAATGAAAAATATCATTGAATTCTTCACAAAGAGTATATATTGAGTCTCGTCACATCGTTAGATGTGATACCCGTAAATTTTTTTGTATTGCTTCTAAGCGATTCGAGTACGAGATATTATTGTTTTTTGCACAAAAAACAAATGCAGATTTAGGTAGAGGTTCTAATTGTAATGATAGTTGTTTAACTTCACATATTTTATTAGTTGTGTTAAGAATTGAGGCATAAGCTTTGTTTACATTGTTTACTTTTGTAACGGCTCTAGATAAGTAAACACCTTCACAAAGTTCTATTTCAGGCAATATTCCTTCAAGTATTTGAGGATTTGTTACGTCGTGAGCTTGGAAGTAATTCTATGCAATTGGTTCCTCTATAACATAGGGTATTTTTATCGTAATCGATTTTTGCTTGATTTGTTCTTAAGAAATCGTTTCCTAAGATACCATCATGTGGTATGTTCGTACTTTGATTTATTATGTGGAAACTGTGTCTTATCTGAATTGGATGGGAATCACCAATGTCTATGATACAAGATCCGATTGTACATATTGCGTTCCCTGTGCTAATACCGTTAAGGTTTAATTTAATATTATTATGTTTTTTAAAATGGAGACACTAGCACCAGTGTCTACTAAGAGGTTTAAGTATTTTTTATTTACTTGAGGGCAAATAATTTTAACAATTGGTAATTTATGCAAATTACACTGAAAAAAAAATCGTTTGTAATATCAATAAACACCGTTTATTGACTGTTTTTTCATTGTCTCAATAAACTTTTTGTTAATACTACGAACATTTATTGTTTCAAAAATTTCTATTCAATAAACGATTTGTTGGCTCAATTAAACTCCGTTTATTGAAAATTAAAATTTAAAAATTAATAATCGGTTGCTGGTATCAATAAACTTTTTTTTTGACACAATAAACTCATACATTGCGCCAAACAATTTTTGTTATAAAACTTCTTTTTTAACTTTGATAAATGCGTTTATTGGCGCAATAATCAAATTATTAAATGTCAATAAACATTTTAATTGATTTTCACATTTTTGTTTATTATCGTAATAAACTGTGTATTGGCCCAATAAACTATTTATTGTCCCAATCAAGTGCTTAGGGGTAGCTAAATACTTTATTTTTTTTTTCAAATTATGGTCGATTCTCATAAAATTCACAGTCTGTTCATGCTGTGATTTTTATATAGAGTCGGTAAGCATTAACTATAATTTGCATCTTAGATGGGTGCGACAGCATAATATTACAAAACGCATTATGGAGTTAAGGTCACTTGAATAAAAATTAAAAGTTCAAGTAACCTCAACTCCAAAATGCCTTTTGTAAAATACTATCGCACCCTTCTAAGACGCAAATTATGTTCGATTCTTAGCGAATCTTATAAGAATCATGGCATGAACATAATGTGAATTCTATAACAGTCAATTATAATTTAAAATAAAAAATTAAACTTATAAACACTTTATAGAGACAATAAATATTTTATTGGGACAATAAAAAGTTTATTGGGCCAATAAAAAAAGTACATTGCCGCAACTCACCAATTTTTTAAAAGATAAATAATTCAATAAATAATTTCTTGTATCAACAAACGTTTATTGGGTTAATAAACCACTTTCTCTTGTATCAATAAACGTTTATTGGGCCAATAAACCACTTTTTCTTGTATCAATAAACGTTTATTGGGACAACAAACCACTTTTGCTTGTATAAATAAACGTTCATTGGGTCAATAAACGTTTATTGGGTCAATGAACGCTTTTGCTTGTATCAACAAAATGTTTATTGGGTCAATGAATAGCTTAAGCATGTATCAATAAACGTTTATTGGGTTAATAAACAGTTTTTGCTTGTATCAATAAATGTTTATTGGGCCAATAAACCGCTTTTTATTGGCCCAACAAACCAGTTTGTTGGACGAAAATTGATAAATAAATTTATTGTCCCAATAAACTTTTTTATTGTATCTACGTACCTTTTTGGTTCAGTGTAGATGAAAAGAAGATATCTTTTTTTAAATAAATGTTGCCATTTGTGGGTCCTCCAGTAAGGCAACTTTTATAGGAGTATTCAGAGAGATTTTTTGAAAGTTATTTGGACTGTTGTTGTTAGTGTAACCATTTTGATTACGGTTATTATTAAATTGTCTTTTTCGACATTCTTCTATACTGTGACCCAATTTCTTGCAATATTTGCAAACTTTTTATTTCTTTGGAGTTTGAAGGATATTTCTGGTTTTTTGACGAAGAAGCGACGTTTACACTTCTTTTTTGGTTTCCACAGTGAATGGTATTATGTATGTTAGTTTCACATATAGAGCAATATAACCTTTTATTACTACACATATTATTAATTCGTTCTTCAGTCAGAGCAGAAGTTATAGCCTCATTCAAATTTTTTGGTTCTCTCAGTCTTAAAGATTGAGAAATGCCTGGATTTGAAAAATATACTATTCTGTTCAGGGCTATTTCCTGAAGCATCTCAATCTTGCCCGTCAACTTCATTGGATCCGAAGTTGAGGAGTTAGTAGAATTTATACATCGTTTAAGAGCACTTTCTATTCGACAGGTGAATTTGCTTACCGGTTCATTCGGTGCTTGTTTACAATTAATTAATTCATAAATTAATTGCGAATGGTGCTTGATATAAGTCTTTGAGGAAATTTTTTAAGTCATCCCAATTTAAAAATATTCTATTAACACAAGCAGCTTTTGCTTTCCCAGTAATTTGGGTTTGTATATAATCGAGGAGTATGAATTTTTGAGTAGGAGTAGCTAATGCAAATGCACGATTGCAGTCACTAATGAATGATGAAAGTTCCTCACGACTTCCATCAAATGTTTTTATAAATTTTATTAAAATGCTAATAGGAATTTCTGGGTTCTGAGGAGGGATTAAGGATGATTACATTACTTGAAGTAGTTATGAAATTGGAAAATAACTCAAGTGGAGCATTTTTTATTAGTTCTGAGTTAATAGATTTAGAGAGTATTTCTTCTGTATAATAATTTTCATTATCAATATCTAAAGCAGTAATGTATGCTATAGTTGATTTCGAATCAAGGATATTATCGTTGCATTCATTAAAATCAAATATATTGGGTAAGAGTGAATTATAATGAAACTTTACATAATCATTAAACGTTTCTTTTTTCTCAAAATGAAATATTGAGGGTTTATTTTTAGGAATTCTAGAAAGGCAATCAGCGTTAGAGTTTACTCGACCTGGTTTGAATTGAATTTGGTAATCATATTCCTCGAGTTTTAACCTCCAACGTATTAATTTTGAGCCTGGATCCTTAACATTGAATAACCACGTAAGTGGTCGATGGTCAGTGACGATCTTGAATTTTAGACCATAGAGATATGGACGAAAATGTTCTACAGACCAGATTATTGCGAGTAGTTCGCGTTCAGTTGTACTGTAATTTGATTCGTTACGATTTAGAGTTCGGCTAGCGTAAGCTATAGGAAGGTCAGATTTTTCATCTTGCATTTGGCTAAGGACCGATCCAATTGCAAAATTGGACGCATCAGTAGTGAGTATGAATTCCTTAGAGAAATCTGGATATTGAAGTATTGGACTAGAAATAAGTTTAAGTTTTAAAGATTCGAAAGCATTTTCTTGTTCTTGAGTCCATTGATATGAGGTATCTTTTTTCAAAAGCTTAGTTAAGGGCTTTGTGATTAATGAAAAATTAGGAATAAAGCGTCGGTAATAACCGGCTAGACCTAAAAATGATTTAATTGATTTAGTATCCCTTGGAGTGGGGAAATTTTTTACAACTTCCGTCTTTTTGTGATCGGGCTTAACTCCTTTGTCACTAATAATATGACCTAAATAATTGACTTCCTTTCGTAAGAATTCACATTTGTCAATTTGCAATTTGAGATTATTTGTTCTTAATCTTTCGAATATATTTCTCAATCTCAAATTATGATCTTTGATCGAATTTGCGTATATTACAATGTCATCTAAATAGACGAAACATTGAAGTCCTTGTAGGCCTGAAAAATATTATTCATGAGCCTTTGGAAACAGGCTGGTGCGTTTTTAAGCCCGAAGGGCATTCGAACGAACTCATAGTGCCCTGTTGGGGTGGAAAACGCAGTTTTTTGAGCATCACTAGGGTTCATCTGGATTTGATGAAATCTAGACGCCAGATCTAGTGTTGTGAAGTATTTAGCATGACCAAGTTGGTCAAGAATCTCGCTTATATTAGGTATCGGATATGAGTCTCCCACTGTAATATTATTAAGTTTCCGATAATCGATCACTACTCGCCATTTTTTCTCACCTGAAGCACCTGGCTTCTTTGGTACAATCCATAAAGGAGCTGACCATGGAGAAACGGAGGGTCTTATAACACCCTGTTTTAGCATTTTAGAAATTTGAGAATTTACCTCAGTTTTGTGAACTTCTGGATACCTATGTCTTTGCAGCAATAGGAACATTATTTCCAGTATTTATTGAATGCGTTATAGCATCAGTACATGTTAAAAATTCATCATCTAAATGAAAAATATCATTGAATTCTTCACAAAGAGTATATATTGAGTCTCGTCACATCGTTAGATGTGATACCCGTAAATTTTTTTGTATTGCTTCTAAGCGATTCGAGTACGAGATATTATTGTTTTTTGCACAAAAAACAAATGCAGATTTAGGTAGAGGTTCTAATTGTAATGATAGTTGTTTAACTTCACATATTTTATTAGTTGTGTTAAGAATTGAGGCATAAGCTTTGTTTACATTGTTTACTTTTGTAACGGCTCTAGATAAGTAAACACCTTCACAAAGTTCTATTTCAGGCAATATTCCTTCAAGTATTTGAGGATTTGTTACGTCGTGAGCTTGGAAGTAATTCTATGCAATTGGTTCCTCTATAACATAGGGTATTTTTATCGTAATCGATTTTTGCTTGATTTGTTCTTAAGAAATCGTTTCCTAAGATACCATCATGTGGTATGTTCGTACTTTGATTTATTATGTGGAAACTGTGTCTTATCTGAATTGGATGGGAATCACCAATGTCTATGATACAAGATCCGATTGTACATATTGCGTTCCCTGTGCTAATACCGTTAAGGTTTAATTTAATATTATTATGTTTTTTAAAATGGAGACACTAGCACCAGTGTCTACTAAGAGGTTTAAGTATTTTTTATTTGCTTGAGGGCAAATAATTTTAACAATTGGTAATTTATGCAAATTAGATGAAAAGAAGATATCTTTTTTTAAATAAATGTTGCCATTTGTGGGTCCTCCAGTAAGGCAACTTTTATAGGAGTATTCAGAGAGTTTTTTTGAAAGTTATTTGGACTGTTGTTGTTAGTGTAACCATTTTGATTACGGTTATTATTAAATTGTCTTTTTCGACATTCTTCTATACTGTGACCCAATTTCTTGCAATATTTGCAAACTTTTTATTTCTTTGGAGTTTGAAGGATATTTCTGGTTTTTTGACGAAGAAGCGACGTTTACACTTCTTTTTTGGTTTCCACAGTGAATGGTATTATGTGTGTTAGTTTTACATATAGAGCAATATAACCTTTTATTACTACACATATTACTAATTCGTTCTTCAGTCAGAGCAGAAGTTATAGCCTCATTCAAATTTTTTGGTTCTCTCAGTCTTAAAGATTGAGAAATGCCTGGATTTGAAAAATATACTATTCTGTTCAGGGCTATTTCCTGAAGCATCTCAATCTTGCCCGTCAACTTCATTGGATCCGAAGTTGAGGAGTTAGTAGAATTTATACATCGTTTAAGAGCACTTTCTATTCGACAGGTGAATTTGCTTACCGGTTCATTCGGTGCTTGTTTACAATTAATTAATTCATAAATTAATTGCGAATGGTGCTTGATATAAGTCTTTGAGGAAATTTTTTAAGTCATCCCAATTTAAAAATATTCTATTAACACAAGCAGCTTTTGCTTTCCCAGTAATTTGGGTTTGTATATAATCGAGGAGTATGAATTTTTGAGTAGGAGTAGCTAATGCAAATGCACGATTGCAGTCACTAATGAATGATGAAAGTTCCTCACGACTTCCATCAAATGTTTTTATAAATTTTATTAAAATGCTAATAGGAATTTCTGGGTTCTGAGGAGGGATTCAGGATGATTACATTACTTGAAGTAGTTATGAAATTGGAAAATAACTCAAGTGGAGCATTTTTTATTAGTTCTGAGTTAATAGATTTAGAGAGTATTTCTTCTGTATAATAATTTTCATTATCAATATCTAAAGCAGTAATGTATGCTATAGTTGATTTCGAATCAAGGATATTATCGTTGCATTCATTAAAATCAAATATATTGGGTAAGAGTGAATTATAATGAAACTTTACATAATCATTAAACGTTTCTTTTTTCTCAAAATGAAATATTGAGGGTTTATTTTTAGGAATTCTAGAAAGGCAATCAGCGTTAGAGTTTACTCGACCTGGTTTGAATTGAATTTGGTAATCATATTCCTCGAGTTTTAACCTCCAACGTATTAATTTTGAGCCTGGATCCTTAACATTGAATAACCACGTAAGTGGTCGATGGTCAGTGACGATCTTGAATTTTAGACCATAGAGATATGGACGAAAATGTTCTACAGACCAGATTATTGCGAGTAGTTCGCGTTCAGTTGTACTGTAATTTGATTCGTTACGATTTAGAGTTCGGCTAGCGTAAGCTATAGGAAGGTCAGATTTTTCATCTTGCATTTGGCTAAGGACCGATCCAATTGCAAAATTGGACGCATCAGTAGTGAGTATGAATTCCTTAGAGAAATCTGGATATTGAAGTATTGGACTAGAAATAAGTTTAAGTTTTAAAGATTCGAAAGCATTTTCTTGTTCTTGAGTCCATTGATATGAGGTATCTTTTTTCAAAAGCTTAGTTAAGGGCTTTGTGATTAATGAAAAATTAGGAATAAAGCGTCGGTAATAACCGGCTAGACCTAAAAATGATTTAATTGATTTAGTATCCCTTGGAGTGGGGAAATTTTTTACAACTTCCGTCTTTTTGTGATCGGGCTTAACTCCTTTGTCACTAATAATATGACCTAAATAATTGACTTCCTTTCGTAAGAATTCACATTTGTCAATTTGCAATTTGAGATTATTTGTTCTTAATCTTTCGAATATATTTCTCAATCTCAAATTATGATCTTTGATCGAATTTGCGTATATTACAATGTCATCTAAATAGACGAAACATTGAAGTCCTTGTAGGCCTGAAAGAATATTATTCATGAGCCTTTGGAAACAGGCTGGTGCGTTTTTAAGCCCGAAGGGCATTCGAACGAACTCATAGTGCCCTGTTGGGGTGGAAAACGCAGTTTTTTGAGAATCACTAGGGTTCATCTGGATTTGATGAAATCTAGACGCCAGATCTAGTGTTGTGAAGTATTTAGCATGACCAAGTTGGTCAAGAATCTCGCTTATATTAGGTATCGGATATGAGTCTCCCACTGTAATATTATTAAGTTTCCGATAATCGATCACTACTCGCCATTTTTTCTCACCTGAAGCACCTGGCTTCTTTGGTACAATCCATAAAGGAGCTGACCATGGAGAAACGGAGGGTCTTATAACACCCTGTTTTGGCATTTTAGAAATTTGAGAATTTACCTCAGTTTTGTGAACTTCTGGATACCTATGTCTTTGCAGCAATAGGAACATTATTTCCAGTATTTATTGAATGCGTTATAGCATCAGTACATGTTAAAAATTCATCATCTAAATGAAAAATATCATTGAATTCTTCACAAAGAGTATATATTGAGTCTCGTCACATCGTTAGATGTGATACCCGTAAATTTTTTTGTATTGCTTCTAAGCGATTCGAGTACGAGATATTATTGTTTTTTGCACAAAAAACAAATGCAGATTTAGGTAGAGGTTCTAATTGTAATGATAGTTGTTTAACTTCACATATTTTATTAGTTGTGTTCAGAATTGAGGCATAAGCTTTGTTTACATTGTTTACTTTTGTAACGGCTCTAGATAAGTAAACACCTTCACAAAGTTCTATTTCAGGCAATATTCCTTCAAGTATTTGAGGATTTGTTACGTGCGTCGTGAGCTTGGAAGTAATTCTATGCAATTGGTTCCTCTATAACATAGGGTATTTTTATCGTAATCGATTTTTGCTTGATTTGTTCTTAAGAAATCGTTTCCTAAGATACCATCATGTGGTATGTTCGTACTTTGATTTATTATGTGGAAACTGTGTCTTATCTGAATTGGATGGGAATCACCAATGTCTATGATACAAGATCCGATTGTACATATTGCGTTCCCTGTGCTAATACCGTTAAGGTTTAATTTAATATTATTATGTTTTTTAAAATGGAGACACTAGCACCAGTGTCTACTAAGAGGTTTAAGTATTTTTTATTTGCTTGAGGGCAAATAATTTTAACAATTGGTAATTTATGCAAATTAGATGAAAAGAAGATATGTTTTTTTAAATAAATGTTGCCATTTGTGGGTCCTCCAGTAAGGCAACTTTTACTGGAGTATTCAGAGAGTTTTTTTGAAAGTTATTTGGACTGTTGTTGTTAGTGTAACCATTTTGATTACGGTTATTATTAAATTGTCTTTTTCGACATTCTTCTATACTGTGACCCAATTTCTTGCAATATTTGCAAACTTTTTATTTCTTTGGAGTTTGAAGGATATTTCTGGTTTTTTGACGAAGAAGCGACGTTTACACTTCTTTTTTGGTTTCCACAGTGAATGGTATTATTCACATATAGAGCAATATAACCTTTTATTACTACACATATTATTAATTCGTTCTTCAGTCAGAGCAGAAGTTATAGCATCATTCAAATTTTTTGGTTCTCTCAGTCTTAAAGATTGAGAAATGCCTGGATTTGAAAAATATACTATTCTGTTCAGGGCTATTTCCTGAAGCATCTCAATCTTGCCCGTCAACTTCATTGGATCCGAAGTTGAGGAGTTAGTAGAATTTATACATCGTTTAAGAGCACTTTCTATTCGACAGGTGAATTTGCTTACCAGTTCATTCGGTGCTTGTTTACAATTAATTAATTCATAAATTAATTGCGAATGGTGCTTGATATAAGTCTTTGAGGAAATTTTTTAAGTCATCCCAATTTAAAAATATTCTATTAACACAAGCAGCTTTTGCTTTCCCAGTAATTTGGGTTTGTATATAATCGAGGAGTATGAATTTTTGAGTAGGAGTAGCTAATGCAAATGCACGATTGCAGTCACTAATGAATGATGAAAGTTCCTCACGACTTCCATCAAATGTTTTTATAAATTTTATTAAAATGCTAATAGGAATTTCTGGGTTCTGAGGAGGGATTAAGGATGATTACATTACTTGAAGTAGTTATGAAATTGGAAAATAACTCAAGTGGAGCATTTTTTATTAGTTCTGAGTTAATAGATTTAGAGAGTATTTCTTCTGTATAATAATTTTCATTATCAATATCTAAAGCAGTAATGTATGCTATAGTTGATTTCGAATCAAGGATATTATCGTTGCATTCATTAAAATCAAATATATTGGGTAAGAGTGAATTATAATGAAACTTTACATAATCATTAAACGTTTCTTTTTTCTCAAAATGAAATATTGAGGGTTTATTTTTAGGAATTCTAGAAAGGCAATCAGCGTTAGAGTTTACTCGACCTGGTTTGAATTGAATTTGGTAATCATATTCCTCGAGTTTTAACCTCCAACGTATTAATTTTGAGCCTGGATCCTTAACATTGAATAACCACGTAAGTGGTCGATGGTCAGTGACGATCTTGAATTTTAGACCATAGAGATATGGACGAAAATGTTCTACAGACCAGATTATTGCGAGTAGTTCGCGTTCAGTTGTACTGTAATTTGATTCGTTACGATTTAGAGTTCGGCTAGCGTAAGCTATAGGAAGGTCAGATTTTTCATCTTGCATTTGGCTAAGGACCGATCCAATTGCAAAATTGGACGCATCAGTAGTGAGTATGAATTCCTTAGAGAAATCTGGATATTGAAGTATTGGACTAGAAATAAGTTTAAGTTTTAAAGATTCGAAAGCATTTTCTTGTTCTTGAGTCCATTGATATGAGGTATCTCTTTTCAAAAGCTTAGTTAAGGGCTTTGTGATTAATGAAAAATTAGGAATAAAGCGTCGGTAATAACCGGCTAGACCTAAAAATGATTTAATTGATTTAGTATCCCTTGGAGTGGGGAAATTTTTTACAACTTCCGTCTTTTTGTGATCGGGCTTAACTCCTTTGTCACTAATAATATGACCTAAATAATTGACTTCCTTTCGTAAGAATTCACATTTGTCAATTTGCAATTTGAGATTATTTGTTCTTAATCTTTCGAATATATTTCTCAATCTCAAATTATGATCTTTGATCGAATTTGCGTATATTACAATGTCATCTAAATAGACGAAACATTGAAGTCCTTGTAGGCCTGAAAGAATATTATTCATGAGCCTTTAGAAACAGGCTGGTGCGTTTTTAAGCCCGAAGGGCATTCGAACGAACTCATAGTGCCCTGTTGGGGTGGAAAACGCAGTTTTTTGAGAATCACTAGGGTTCATCTGGATTTGATGAAATCTAGACGCCAGATCTAGTGTTGTGAAGTATTTAGCATGACCAAGTTGGTCAAGAATCTCGCTTATATTAGGTATCGGATATGAGTCCTGTAATATTATTAAGTTTCCGATAATCGATCACTACTCGCCATTTTTTCTCACCTGAAGCACCTGGCTTCTTTGGTACAATCCATAAAGGAGCTGACCATGGAGAAACGGAGGGTCTTATAACACCCTGTTTTAGCATTTTAGAAATTTGAGAATTTACCTCAGTTTTGTGAACTTCTGGATACCTATGTCTTTGCAGCAATAGGAACATTATTTCCAGTATTTATTGAATGCGTTATAGCATCAGTACATGTTAAAAATTCATCATCTAAATGAAAAATATCATTGAATTCTTCACAAAGAGTATATATTGAGTCTCGTCACATCGTTAGATGTGATATCCGTAAATTTTTTTGTATTGCTTCTAAGCGATTCGAGTACGAGATATTATTGTTTTTTGCACAAAAAACAAATGCAGATTTAGGTAGAGGTTCTAATTGTAATGATAGTTGTTTAACTTCACATATTTTATTAGTTGTGTTAAGAATTGAGGCATAAGCTTTGTTTACATTGTTTACTTTTGTAACGGCTCTAGATAAGTAAACACCTTCACAAAGTTCTATTTCAGGCAATATTCCTTCAAGTATTTGAGGATTTGTTACGTGCGTCGTGAGCTTGGAAGTAATTCTATGCAATTGGTTCCTCTATAACATAGGGTATTTTTATCGTAATCGATTTTTGCTTGATTTGTTCTTAAGAAATCGTTTCCTAAGATACCATCATGTGGTATGTTCGTACTTTGATTTATTATGTGGAAACTGTGTCTTATCTGAATTGGATGGGAATCACCAATGTCTATGATACAAGATCCGATTGTACATATTGCGTTCCCTGTGCTAATACCGTTAAGGTTTAATTTAATATTATTATGTTTTTTAAAATGGAGACACTAGCACCAGTGTCTACTAAGAGGTTTAAGTATTTTTTATTTGCTTGAGGGCAAATAATTTTAACAATTGGTAATTTATGCAAATTAGATGAAAAGAAGATATCTTTTTTTAAATAAATGTTGCCATTTGTGGGTCCTCCAGTAAGGCAACTTTTACTGGAGTATTCAGAGAGTTTTTTTGAAAGTTATTTGGACTGTTGTTGTTAGTGTAACCATTTTGATTACGGTTATTATTAAATTGTCTTTTTCGACATTCTTCTATACTGTGACCCAATTTCTTGCAATATTTGCAAACTTTTTATTTCTTTGGAGTTTGAAGGATATTTCTGGTTTTTTGACGAAGAAGCGACGTTTACACTTCTTTTTTGGTTTCCACAGTGAATGGTATTATGTATGTTAGTTTCACATATAGAGCAATATAACCTTTTATTACTACACATATTATTAATTCGTTCTTCAGTCAGAGCAGAAGTTATAGCCTCATTCAAATTTTTTGGTTCTCTCAGTCTTAAAGATTGAGAAATGCCTGGATTTGAAAAATATACTATTCTGTTCAGGGCTATTTCCTGAAGCATCTCAATCTTGCCCGTCAACTTCATTGGATCCGAAGTTGAGGAGTTAGTAGAATTTATACATCGTTTAAGAGCACTTTCTATTCGACAGGTGAATTTGCTTACCGGTTCATTCGGTGCTTGTTTACAATTAATTAATTCATAAATTAATTGCGAATGGTGCTTGATATAAGTCTTTGAGGAAATTTTTTAAGTCATCCCAATTTAAAAATATTCTATTAACACAAGCAGCTTTTGCTTTCCCAGTAATTTGGGTTTGTATATAATCGAGGAGTATGAATTTTTGAGTAGGAGTAGCTAATGCAAATGCACGATTGCAGTCACTAATGAATGATGAAAGTTCCTCACGACTTCCATCAAATGTTTTTATAAATTTTATTAAAATGCTAATAGGAATTTCTGGGTTCTGAGGAGGGATTAAGGATGATTACATTACTTGAAGTAGTTATGAAATTGGAAAATAACTCAAGTGGAGCATTTTTTATTAGTTCTGAGTTAATAGATTTAGAGAGTATTTCTTCTGTATAATAATTTTCATTATCAATATCTAAAGCAGTAATGTATGCTATAGTTGATTTCGAATCAAGGATATTATCGTTGCATTCATTAAAATCAAATATATTGGGTAAGAGTGAATTATAATGAAACTTTACATAATCATTAAACGTTTCTTTTTTCTCAAAATGAAATATTGAGGGTTTATTTTTAGGAATTCTAGAAAGGCAATCAGCGTTAGAGTTTACTCGACCTGGTTTGAATTGAATTTGGTAATCATATTCCTCGAGTTTTAACCTCCAACGTATTAATTTTGAGCCTGGATCCTTAACATTGAATAACCACGTAAGTGGTCGATGGTCAGTGACGATCTTGAATTTTAGACCATAGAGATATGGACGAAAATGTTCTACAGACCAGATTATTGCGAGTAGTTCGCGTTCAGTTGTACTGTAATTTGATTCGTTACGATTTAGAGTTCGGCTAGCGTAAGCTATAGGAAGGTCAGATTTTTCATCTTGCATTTGGCTAAGGACCGATCCAATTGCAAAATTGGACGCATCAGTAGTGAGTATGAATTCCTTAGAGAAATCTGGATATTGAAGTATTGGACTAGAAATAAGTTTAAGTTTTAAAGATTCGAAAGCATTTTCTTGTTCTTGAGTCCATTGATATGAGGTATCTTTTTTCAAAAGCTTAGTTAGGGGCTTTGTGATTAATGAAAAATTAGGAATAAAGCGTCGGTAATAACCGGCTAGACTTAAAAATGATTTAATTGATTTAGTATCCCTTGGAGTGGGGAAATTTTTTACAACTTCCGTCTTTTTGTGATCGGGCTTAACTCCTTTGTCACTAATAATATGACCTAAATAATTGACTTCCTTTCGTAAGAATTCACATTTGTCAATTTGCAATTTGAGATTATTTGTTCTTAATCTTTCGAATATATTTCTCAATCTCAAATTATGATCTTTGATCGAATTTGCGTATATTACAATGTCATCTAAATAGACGAAACATTGAAGTTCTTGTAGGCCTGAAAGAATATTATTCATGAGCCTTTGGAAACAGGCTGGTGCGTTTTTAAGCCCGAAGGGCATTCGAACGAACTCATAGTGCCCTGTTGGGGTGGAAAACGCAGTTTTTTGAGAATCACTAGGGTTCATCTGGATTTGATGAAATCTAGACGCCAGATCTAGTGTTGTGAAGTATTTAGCATGACCAAGTTGGTCAAGAATCTCGCTTATATTAGGTATCGGATATGAGTCCTGTAATATTATTAAGTTTCCGATAATCGATCACTACTCGCCATTTTTTCTCACCTGAAGCACCTGGCTTCTTTGGTACAATCCATAAAGGAGCTGACCATGGAGAAACGGAGGGTCTTATAACACCCTGTTTTAGCATTTTAGAAATTTGAGATAAGATTTAGTTTTATTTGATTTTGTATCTTAACTTCTGAAGAAGTTCACTTTTTTTTTTGTAAGATTCAATTTTTATTTGATTTTGTATCTTAACTTCTGACACCAATGTTATTTTCACTATCGGAGAAATTTGGAATTATTGAAAGTAAAAGACGTTTTCGTTTTAGCTGCCAGTACAAGACTGACTCTTTATTTCAAAACGAGTAGGAGAAGAAAAGAATAAAAAAGATAAGATAAGGGATTATGTGCACTATGTGCAAAAATGGGAATTGGATATGCACTGAGTGTGCGGTAAAGATTATCTGCACTGTATGTGCGATGGGTATTGTGCACTTTGTGCAAAAATAGGAATTGGATATGCACTGAGTTTGTGGTAAAATAAATAGTTGCGAATTGGAAGATTGGAAGGGTATACATTACAGGACAGGAGTTGAGAGGGTGTACATAACAGTTGTGTGTGTTAGAATCTTGTCGCGTCCGCTCAGTGAGCGTTATTAAAAGAACAAAAAATTGTAGGGGAAAATTAAATTTCTTACGTAATTTCGAATACCGGTTTCGGTTTAAAAAAAGAAAAATATAAAGAACGTCGAAATCACAATTCAGTTATAAATTTATTACTTTAAATTGAGAAGAAATCGGATATTTAGAAAAATATAATTAACTGGAGTTAAAAGGAAAAATAAAAATAAAAAAAGGCATTTATTGTCGATCGGCTGCAGAACAGTAGCAGGAGTTGATATGTTTGTGAGTATGTGTGAGGATTATTTACATTAAGAATACAGTGGAATGTTTGACATTCTTTTCTTGTAGCGAATGAATATTTCTACGATGGAGTTTTTTTTTAAATTAATATGGGAATATTTTTATTTGCGTTTGGAATTCAGAATCTATTTTCTTGGTTCTACAGTGGAGTTATTTTTTCTAAAAAATATTATTCTAGGAAGAAAAAGTTTACTTTCTGTTTTCTTGGGTGGACTCAAGTTAAATTATAGTTTTCACTAATAAGTGAGATTATATTCTTATTTTTGTTACTAGTATCGAGTGTACTCGAGGAGATTTTCACTAGGAAGTGAGAATATATTTTTATTTTAGTTACTACTATCGAGGGGACTCGAGGAGATTTTCACTAGGAAGTGAGAATATATTTTTATTTTTGTTACTAGTATCGAGGGGACTCGAGGAGATTTTCACTAGGAAGTGAGAACATATTTTTCTTTTTGTTACAGTATCGAAAGGAGTCAGAGATAATTCCGCTAGGAAGTGAAAATTGTAAATTTTGTATTTTGTGTTTATTGTTATTGAGTGGACTCATGGAGAATTTCACTAGGAAGTGAAGTATGTAATAAATTTGTTTTAAGAAATTTTCTTGGGAGGACTCAAGAAAAATGATTTTGCTAGGAAGCATGGATGGGGTGTTCAGTGCGAGCACATAGATGTGTGGACCACTAACACAATTACCCAAAACATTCTAGGAAGAATAAGGAGAATTTTTCTAGGGGACTAGGTTTCTAGCTGGAAATTTGCTGGGAAGCTTGGAATGAGTGTTTCAGCGCGAGCACATAGATGCCTGGACCGCAAACACATTTATATATTAATAAAAACAAATTTAAACTATTCTAGGAGGAAAATTTTCTAGGGGACTAGAAATGAAAAAAACAACAAAATAAAACAATTTTATTTATTCTAGGAAGAATAAGGACATTTTTTCTAGGAAGAATAAGGAAATTTTCTTGTGGACATAATATTATTTTATTTTTTTTTTTTTACAATTTAAGTAGGGATAAGGAGGTCTTTCAAAAAAGAAAGAAGGAAAATATATTTTTAATAAATAATATTATTTTATTTTTTTTACAATTTAAGTAGGGATAAAGGAGGTCTTTCAAAAAAGAAAGAAGGAAAATATATTTTTAATAAATAGATACCGAAATATCTATTATTTGGATAAATAACTGCGCTACAATGTTAGCCAAAATATATTAAAGGATTTAGTAGATTCTTCTAGGAAGAAGATAATGGACAAATATCGAAGTGAAGTTATTTGGAATTTTCTTGAGGACTTGAAAATTTCATTGTCGATTATTTTGAATTTTTCTTGAGGCCTTGAAAAATTTATTGTCCATTATTTAAAATTTTTCTTGAGGTCTTGAAAAATGTATTGTGGATTATTTTGAATTTTTCTTGAGGACTTGAAAATTTTTCTTTGAATTACTCTAGAGGACTAGAAATAGCTTTTAGCTAATTTGGAGGTAGAGTTACGTGCGAGCACATAAATGCGTGGCCCGCTAACACATTTACAAAACAAAAAGGTATATTTTATTGTTGTTTTTCTGAGGAGTTGAAAATACTTCTAGGAAGAAAACAGTAGCTCAAAAGGATTTGAGAATAATTTGAATTTTTAATTTATTCTTTTTCTTAAAAGGATTTGAACATTTTTGTAATTTTGAATCTGTTTTCAAAAGGATTTGGGAGTAGTTTCTGATACTTTTTTCTATAATCTCAAAAGGATTTGAGGAATTTTTGGATTTTTTTAATTCTGTTCTCAAAAAGATTTGGGAATAGTTTTTTATTATCTTTTTTACTATAACTCAAAAGGATTTGAGAATATTTTGAAGTTTTTTTTCTCAAAATGATTTGAGAAATCTTTGGAATTTTGATTCTGTCTTCAAAAGGATTTGGGAGTAGTTTCTGATACTTTTTTCTATCACTCAAAAGAATTTGAGAATTTTTTTGATTTTTTTGATTCTGTTTTAAAAAGGATTTGGGAATAGTTTCTAATACTTTTTTTCAATCGCTCAAGAGAAATTGAGAATTTTTGGAATTTTTGCTCTATCGCTCAAAAGGATTTGAAAATATTTTAATTTTAGTTTCGGAAATTAGTACAGGAGTACAAACAAAAAAATTCCGTTAAAAAAGGATGCCAAAGAGCTAGGAAGTTTAAGGGAAATAGCGTTGAGACTATTTAAAGAGGCGTTTTCCAAAAAATCAGGAGACTAGGAAAATTTATGTAGATAAAATGAGGGAAGAAATAGAAATAGGTCATCTCATCTTGTCTACAGAGAGACCAAGGATAGGAGATATGGTTTATTATATTCCACATCATTGCATTCCGAAGGATAATCGGATTGTTTTCGATGCAAGTTGCAAGACGGACAGGGGATTGTCCTTAAATGATATCCAAATGCTAGGTCCTAAATTACAGAAAAATTTACATGAAACCATTATGCGTTTTCGCAAGCATAAAGTAGCTGTTTATGCGGACATTAAGACATTAAGCTATAGAAGAGGACTTTTACATGGATGATTGTGTGACAGGATCTCAAACAGTTGGATCTGCCATCAAATTGGCAAAAGAAATAGATACGATTTTAAAAAACGCAAAGTTTGAATTGCGTAAATGGAATTCAAACAGCCAGGTGTTTGTGAAGGCTATGAATTCGGAGTCTGAAAAAACTTTCTTATTTTCGGAGGGAGAAGGCACAACCATTTTAGGACTTAAATGGTTGATAGAAGAGGATAAATTTACTTTTGTGATAAAAATTTGATTTAAATTTGACGGAGTCATAACCAAAAGAAAAATTGTAAGTCATGTAGCCCAACTATATGACCCAAATGGATATATATCGCCTGTTACGATTATCGGCAAGGTTTTGATTCAGGAGTTATGGAAATCAAAAATTGATTGGGATGATAGGCCTCCGATTGAGCTGGAGAATAAATGGATAGAATTTTGGAGCTCGATTATTTATTTGGAAAATTTCCAAATAGATCGGTGGTTAGGCACAGGTAGGAATCCAAAAATACAACTTCATGGGTTCTCAGATAGCAGTGAATCAGCGCTAGGGGCGGTGATGTACGTTAGAGTGGACTATGGTAATGGTATGATAACAAGTAAACTTTTAATATCAAAAACAAGAGTAGCACCGCTTAAGATGATCACTATTCCACGATTGGAGTTATCAGCGGCTGAGTTGCTTTCAAAACTAGTTAAGAAAGTAATGGAGTCGATGGAATGGCCAACGGCAGAGTATGTGCTGTGGCTTAACTCTGGTCCAGCATTCTATTGGATAAGGAAGGAAACAAGAGATCTTAGAACTTATGTCGCAAACAGAGTTGCTTCGATCCAAACTAATACGGAGATTAAATGCTGGCGTCACATCGATGGCAAGGAGAATCCAGCTGATTTACTAACAAGAGGAGTTTTACCAAAGGACTTGGTTAACAATAATTTATGGCTACATGGTCCTAGTAAGATAACTATGGAACAAACCGAATGGCCAAGGAGTAGGATTATGGAGGAAGTTCACCAGGAGGTGGAAAAGGAGATGAAGATATTTTCTGTGTCGTACTACAATGAGCTATTACACATAAGGCTTAGAGGATCTAAAAAAAGTGTACCACTGCTTGATTATACAAGTAAATTGGAGAAAGCAATAAATATTCTGAGTTATGCCAGGAGATTTATTGAGAACTGGATAAAGAGGAGAATAGAGCTTAGACAAACTTCTAGGAAGATTAAACGGAAATCAGAGAGAAAAGTGAGACAACAGGAAGTCGTACCTCCTACTCTAAAAGAAAAAGCTTTAGTAATGGAATATTTGATACGGAAAAATCAACAGGAATATTGTAACAAGGAGTGTACAGCATTGAATGCTGGAAAGCCTTTACCGGACAGGAGTCCCATTGAAGGTTTGAAACCGATCATGGATGAACACGGGTTGTTGCGGGTTGGTGGGAGACTAGGAAGATCGGAAATCGATTATGAAATGAAACATCCAGCAATTATTGCCAACGGATCAAGGTTGTCCGAATTGGTAATCAATTATGCTCATCAGGAGACGAAGCATTGAGGTATCCAGGTGATGATGCAATTTAGAAGACAAAGGTATTGGATACCAAAACTACGAAACGGATTACGGAATCACATTCATAAATGTGTAATGTGCGTACGCTTGAATGCACTAATGGAGGGGCAGTTGATGGCAGAATTACCATCAGAAAGAGTCCAGGTTGGGAAACCATTTTTAGCCACCGGTGTGGATTATGCTGGCCCTTTTGAGTTGAAAGTGGTGAGTGGGATAGGAAGAAGGAAAAGGAGAAAATGTTGGGTGGCAATATTTGTGTGTCTTCGAACTAGGGTGATTCATATTGAGATAGTTTCAGATTTGTCATCAATGGCCTTCATAGCTTGTTTTGAACGGTTCATTGCTAGGAGGGGGAGATGTGAAAAGATGTTTAGCGACAACGGAACACATTTCCTTGGAGCTTCTAAAGAATTAATTAAGGCTTTGAAAATATTTTCAGATAAGGAAACTCTTGATAATTTAAACAGGAAAGGAACCTAATGGCACTTTATGACACCAGCCGCACCGCATCAAGGAGGGATTTACGAGGCTGCGGTTAAATCTCTGAAGTTTCATTTGAAACGGATTGTCGGGCAAAGGATATTGGCCTATGAGGAATTCGGAACTCTACTCACTCAAATAGAAGCCATTCTTAATTCGAGACCGCTTCATTCTCTGAGCGACGACCCTATGGATATCCAGGCGTTAACGCCGGGACATTTCTTGGTAGGTGAACCTTTAATTTTACCTCTTCCTTTCAGATTTGACGAAAAGGCAGAGTCAGCAGGAGCTAAACTGTGGAAGGAGAGACACCAGATGGTAAAGCACTTCTGGAGTCGATGGCAAGCGGAATACCTCACATCGCTGCAGGAGCGTTAAAAATGGAGAAGGGAAAAGGAGAATCTCAAGGTTGGTCAACTGGTAGTTCTCAGGAGTGAAAACTTCCCACCAGCCAGCTGGGCGATGGGCAGAATATGCGAACTACTCCCCGGTCGGGATGGTCTCGTTCGAAATGTCATTGTTCAAACTGCAACCAATAAATTAAAGCGACCGGTTCAAAAATTATGCATTTTACCGGGTAGTTAGGAGAAAACCAGTCGGGAGACAAACTAGCCAGGAGGCAGGAGTATAAAAACAATGTTTTTAGCCGGGACTGTTACGAATGGCAACACCGCCATTCATGTCTGCACCATTTTTACCATAGCTGCGCCTGAAAATATATTACATTATATATAAGTTGTTATGTACTTTTTGACATGTAAGAGTCAGTTCTTGATCGGTCTATCGACCGTGAAAGACGTGTATTTAACCCGAGGAAACGGCAATAATAAAAGTGGGTTTTTTTCTATAATTTTTCCCAATCGGAGTTGGATACACTGGCCTTGCCTTAATGAATGTTCTTCGAGACATTACAATTGATGTCGATGAAATAATAACAAAATTTGCTAATAAAAAGCAAAGAAAGCTTGATTTTATCATTTAAATTTATATCTTAAAGACAATTGAAAAGTGCAATATACTTTAAATATGTTATGTACATCATTTTACAATGTACTTTTTTCTATGTTTGCATTAAATGAATCATAATTTTTGTTTTGTATCACTGTGCTTTTTTTATTTTGGTAACATAGAAGATTCTATGCTACGCATGTTTTTATTTGGGTCCTATATTTTATAAATTTTGATCTTAGGCAACTTGACCCCCCCAAACTGAATTCCTGGATCCGCGCCTGTACATAACACTTAAAGATTCATTCAAACCATAATTAGATCTTGCAAAAGAAGTATAAAAAAATCTGAATTGCGATTTAATCTAGGACGACAGTTTATATTAAGCACACTGAGAATATAGGTAGAACAAATTGATCCAGATAGAAGTTGAAACAGGAAAAGAACATTATTTACTTCCCTCCTTTTCTTCAGCGTCGAAAGGCTTAGTAGATTCAATCTATTTTCATAAGACGGCAGACGTTGATTTGGATCCCATGGAAGATGACGAAGGACGAATAACAAAAATTTTTTTTGAAAACTTTCAATTTTATTTATTGAAACATAATACTTAGGACACCATACGCAGCTACAATACTCAAGGATAGGACGGACAAGAGCACAGTAGAGGATTTTTGAGATGTATGGATCATTTAATTCCTTAGAAAACCTCTTAATTAATCCAAGGCGGCTTCTTGCCTTACTTGTGATGATGTCAATGTGGGAGTTAAATGAGAGTTTGACATCAAATAAGACTCCCAAATCATTAAATGTGTCCACGGCCCGCGCGATCAGGTAAGCATTCATCAATAAAATACGAAGAAACAATAGGATTTTTCCTCCTACTATATGACATCACTTTACACTTTTTTATGTTGAGTTCCATACCATTGAAAGAGCACCATTGAAAGGCTCTATCAATATCGTCTTGCAAAAACAGATATCCACTTGGATTTGAGAAGCTATAGAATAGCTTAAAGTTATCTGCGAAGATAAGGATTTTTGAATAGAGAAGATTTTTACCAATGTCATTAATAAACAGTAAAAATAGTAGTGGTCCAATATGACTGCCTTGAGGAACTCCAGAAAGCACATTTATAATTTTTGAAATACAGTTATTAAAGTTTACATACTGTATACGGTTTATTAAATACGATTTGATCCAATTTATTATCCACTCTGGAAATCCGTAACTCTCTAATTTTAGTAAAAGTATAGAATGACTGACCCTATCAAATGCTTTGCTTAAATCAGCATAAAAAACGTCTGTTTGCAGTTTATTTTGCATATTAATATTAATTTGATTCGTGAATTCTAGAAGATTCGTTGTTGTAGACTTTTGCAGACAAAACCCATGTTGTTCAGGAACAATTATTAATTTACAGAAAAATTGAATATGTTCAAAGACTATATTTTCAAACAACTTTGGTATGCATGAGAGCTTGGCAATACCTCGATAATTTTCAGCATTGTTTTTATTTCCACCCTTGAAAAGGGGTAAAATGTACGAAGACTTTCACAATTCAGGAAAAACACCGGACGATAGCGAACAGTAAATATGTAAGTGATTGCAGCACTAATGTAAGACTTACAAGTTTTAACAAAAATAGACGGAATATTATCAGGACCAAACGAATATGTACTTTTTAAGCCGTCAATATATTGCACTACTTCCGCTTCAGTCAGCCTTAAAGAAGGTACATATATCACAGTTAAATCGATGTTGGATTGAATTATCACAGTATTTAGGATTGCACGAAGTATAAGTTTGTTCGAAAAAATCATCAAATAAATTACTTATTTCTATATCACAGGAGGAGAACTTATTATTATATTGCACGGATGATGGAAAATTTTAAGTTTTTCTTTTAGAGTTTATAAAATTCCAAAAGAATTTAGAATTTCTGTCAGAAGCCAGTCTGAAAGACAAAGAACAACAAAAAAATACAAAATGGCTGTTGTTTACTTTTTTTTTATCTTGGTAGAAGTTTTTTTTTTAATTTGTTCATTTATAAAAGTGAAATATTTTAATAAATTAAGTGAACTTTTCGATAAAAAAAATTAATAAAGAAAATATTTAGGTAATTTAAGAAACTTATTTTGTGGAGTGTACTTTAATTCAGTGTTTTTTTAAATTCTGTCCAATTTAGTTATAATTTCTTCATATAGAATTTGGGATTAAGTACTAAAAAAAAATTACGTGATGTTCCTGTTTAGTGTGTATTTTTCATTTGTAATTATTTACAATGTTTAATTTCTTCATTATCAAATTTAATAAAGAATATGAAATTATAATGGAAATTTCAATAATGTCGCTTTGTTTACTTTTTTGCTTTTGTTTACTTTTTGTTGACGTTTAAAAACTGGCAAATATTTTGGTTTAAGGCGTTCGTGTATTCTCGGACAGTTCTGCTTCTCTTTGAGAGAATTTCACCCCCACTCCACCAAATTTGACAGTTTACCAGATTTAGTCCGAGAAGTACACGAACACGAACAAACTTAATATGTATTTATTGTGAACTAAACTACTGTGAGGGTACGTGTTTTGTTTTGCAATTATATTTTCCTTAATGTACAAATGTCTTAATTTGATAAAAAAAAACTTAAAAAAAAAACTATTTTATAACAAAAATCACAATTTGTCCTATCCACTGAAAACTCTAGTTTATATTTATCCTTTTATTTAAGAACAATTAATTATTCACAGTAATCTATAAACAATAACTCTTTGACATGTTCTCCGAACACTGGTAAACAAATAGGTAAACAAACTGAAATGACCTTAGGTACGGTCCCAGAGACTTTGTTTCGTGTTTAGTTGAAAGACGGAGGCATGCTAGTGTCGGCTCGGCTAAGCTCGTCGGACGGGGTAGTTCTTGCCTTTCGCTAAAACATCTCTTGCTCATTATCAAAAAAATTATTTACCATGCCAAAAAAAAAAAAAAATTATAAAAAAAAGGAAGGGAAAAGAGAGTTATGTAAAAAAAATAAAGATCATAATGATAGTTCGGAAGAGGAATAAAGAGGGATAAAATAATAGATTAAAAAATTAAAAAAAGGAAACAAATTATAATAAATTCAAGTCCTTTGCCGATACCTAAGTGAAAGAGTGGGAAAATAAGGTACCTAGCCTAAAATTATCTTATTTTAATCAAAAGAGTTTAAATAAGTCACCTCTCGGCCTATTTTTGACTTATCTATATCTAATCTATCTTAGTCTATCAGGTCCCATCTTCATCCCACAATCTCACCAAGATAACGGTTCACTCAAAACAAAAAGGGTGTTGCCCGGTGTTGTTGGCAAAAATCTTGGTCGTCCCTCCCGCATGTCATAAACATTGTCCAAATTGCTATCTTCGTTGACCATTAGCAAATGGAGATAACCCCTAGGTCGGAATTTCAGCTATGAATTTAACTCTGTCCTGTCAGGTTATGTCATGTCAACAGCTTCTAGAGGTGGTTGATCTGATCAGACCTTCACACACCATTCGCTCTGATTTAGCACTGCATGGTTAAGAGGCCTCCACCCAAAATGTCGAGGTCAGATTCGAAGATTTTTATCTTCGAATAAAAAACGAGAGTAAAAAAAACTCACCCCTAACAACATGTTTGAACTTCGAACAAACATCGTTCGAATGGCATATGAAACAACAACAAAAATAGAAGCTATACGTTCACATCGCATACAGCCTTTTTTATTTGTTTGTTTTTGTTGCTTTGCACTATACTTTTACTTTGTTATGAAGAAGAGGAAGCAGTGCAGGTATAGATTTTTATTTTTTTTGTTCAATATTTCGTTTTGGGTATAGGGAGTAAAGTGTTTGTAAATGTATTCGTGTGTTGGAAAGGGATATTATCCCAGCAAACATTTAGGTGAATGTTCACTTAACATTCAGCAAAAATGAAGAATATCATCCGATAAATGTTCATTTTCAGTGAATGAAATATGAAAATGTTTCAAGAGCCTATCATTTTTACGTTATGAAGGGAAGAAGGGGTTTGTGCGGAATTTCTTGCAGGATAAAAATGATTGAGATTCGATTCTCCTTCATTGTAGGTGAATAAAAGTGAACGTACACAAGTAATTCCTCAAACAAGTAATTTGGGTGGATTCACTTCTATTCGTATTTATTCATCATTTATGAATCATTTAAAAGATTCATATGTGTGTTTCGTTACCCAGGAGTTTGGACCCAAATCGATTTAGAAATGAATTCAGATTCGAAGGTTTTGTTCACTTATTTCAATCATTTATGATACAGTTCTGAATGAAAATGTTTGCTGGGATGTGTTGTTTTTGCTTTTGTATCGTGGTGCGCGAAGAGCTATTTGTGAAGTTTTTTCTGTGGAGGAAAACTTGTGTTGAAATTTTTTTTCTCAATAATATGCATAGGTATATTATTTTTTTCATTTCAAATTATTTGTAGGTCACTTTATTGGAATGGGGTAGTTTTGTTCAACTTGAATGATTTTAGATTTTAGGATATTGTTATGGTAGGTAAAGGATAAAGTATGTAGGTAGGTATGTACAATATGCATTTGTATGTTTCCAAATTCCGGATTTACTAAGAAGTGATTATTTAATTTTAGGGTGTTTTTTACTTTTTGTGTGGTTTCAAGAGTTTTTTTTTCTTCTAGGTAGGTATTTGAGTGTAGGTAACAAAAGCGATTCGGAAGGTATTTGTGATTTTATTTGATTATGAAGATGTAGGTATTATTTGTTATAAATTCCCGAATTACATACCAAAAATAGGTATCGTTTCTTGAGGAAATTATTAAATAAATACAAATACCTACCTATTGTTAGATAAATATAATTGGTAGGTACCTGTAGGCTGTGGGTAGGTTATACACTAAAAATAAATAGGTATGTAGATAGGTACATACTTACTGTCAAATAACTTTCGACTGTGTAGATACCTATACTTTTTTTGAAAAATAAAAACAAACAAATCCTAATTAAAAAAATTAAATTTTCTTCCTTTATACTATGGCAAGAGTACGTTACTTAGGCGCCAAGAAATGATAACGGTTTTTGTAGAACAGTTCAATACAAGCATTTTTTGCAATGGGAGGGGGCTCTATCTCCCCCGTTTGAACAGGAAGGGCAAATTAAAAAAAAAAAAAACTAAATAATGTTAAAAAAATATTAAAACATAACGGTATTATTAACAATTAAGTATTATACCTATATTTAAAGCCAATACTCTGTTCTATTAGTACATTTAAAATGATCAGGTAAGAAAATGTAATGCATTCTAAAAAATTCACATTACCTAGGTTCTACCGTACGACTGCAGCAAATTAATATAATTTCTTAAATTGTATGTATTTTGAAATAAATGGGTTTTAACATTTTTTTCATTTTTTCATAAATATTTTGAGTTTGAAGGCGAATTTTTCAAAAAAATTTGACATAAATAATTTAATTCAGATTTAAGATTAAAAAACAAATTTCTGGCTTTCAAAACCAGTATATTATTTCATTGTAAATGTTGCCGTTGTTTTTTAATAATTTTGTTTTCATTTTAAACCATTTTTTCGTAAAATTTCCCCTACCTTCTAAACGTAGCTAGATAGACCCTCCTCCTACAATAAAAAAGTGCTTGTTTTTGACCTTCCATACATACCTCGCTGCTTATACGCCGTAATGCTGGGTGGTAGGGTAGCACTGTAATTATGTAAGAAAGCAAAAAAAAAAAAATTTCATAATAAAGTAGTTATAAGTAATTTTCAATTTTCTCAAAAACTAACTTTTTTCTAAAATTACCCCTACCTACTGAACGGGGTGCGATAGAACCCCCCTTTTATAGTTGAAAATGCTTGTATTGAACTATTCTAAAAAAGACCGTTATCATTTCTGGGCGCCTAAGTTATCGTACTCTTATTGTACTGTACATATTATGTAGTATAAAGGAAGAAAATTTAATTTTTTTAATTTGGATTTGTCTACAACAAAGCCACCAGAACTCATAATCTCTTCCATTGGATCGTCGGGATTGGGAAAATGGTTGTCAATTGTCACATCCTCTTGGTTCACTTCTTGCACCTCTTCAGGGAAAGTAATTTGTTCATTGTTGCATATTTCGGTAGGATTTTTTAAACTAAATAAAAAAATTGTCATATCAGAGCCATTGGTACATACAATATTTCACGCCTGGGGAAGTTATTCCACCTTTAAATTATATACTCAATCAAAAAATAGAAAAAAATAAAACACGAATGTTTTTTTGTTGCATCTCAATATGACCATTTTTCACAAAGGCACAGCTCTTGAAAATACTGCATTTATCTACAAAAATCTCTCTACATGAAAATGGTCCCGAAATTGTTGGATTTTTTCATAACAAAAAATGGCCCCATTTCCAAATAGGAAAAATTGCCCCTAAAATAATGAAAAAAGACCCCAAAAATTTAACCATAAAAATTAAAAATAACCCCACAAAATTTGTATGTAGGTAAAATAACAACAAAAGACGTCGATTTATGTAGGTATGTTGTTCGGGTTGATTTTTCATAGTTTTGGAGCATTTTTTTATTTTCAATTTTCGGTTTGGGATGAGACTTCATTATGAAAAAATATACCCCAATCTTTTAATCTTAAAGAAATAAATTTATTTCAAACCAAGTATTAAAAAATTTAAACAGTTCATTTTGATTTTAATCATATTAACGCACGATATTTTTACATTTTGAAAAGTTAAAAAGTTCAAATTATTTTTATCATCATGTCACCCTAATTCAATAAATGTAAGACAATGTTGGTGTTGTTGTTTTACACATATATTTTTGGGGTCATTTATCATATTTGGTTTCAAGCAATTTTAAATTTTGGGGCCTTGTTTCATCTTATTTGCATTTTAAAAATTGGGCGATTTTTCATTGTGAAAAAATGCCCCCATTTTGGGGTCAGTTTTAATTTTTTATTCAAGATAAAAAAAATGTTTGGGGCCTTTTTTTGTAATGAAAAATTACCCCAAAATTGCGTTTTTCCTTAATATTATTTCTTTTAATCATGCCACGGGAAATGTCCTAAAATAAACTTTTCGTATATGTATAGGTTTATAAATTTTTTTTTAATTCGTTAGCGGGCAGAAAGCGGTTTTTAAATAAAAAACACTTTTTTGAAAACAATTAAAAACTATTTTTAAAACACCATTGTTAACAAAAATTAAATGAAAATTTGGGTATTGTACATAATATGAAAATTAAAAATGGTGACTTGAAGATTCATTTTGATAAAAATTGATATCAAAGTTCGAATCAGCGCGAAAAATCATTTTAAACAGATGTGTATCACAAGTAGGTATATGCTTTATAAAAAAATATCCATGTTTTTTTTTTTTAATACAAAAAATGCTAGGTACATATATGTAGCGCTAACTTGATATTTTGTTAGCATTACAGTTTTAGAAATTAAAAAACTAAGTAAGCAATTGTAACTTTTTTTACTATATCTAAAGAAGTTGCGAAAAGAAAAAACATATAAACATTTTTTGGGAGAAATTTAAAATTCAATTTCAATTCAAATTTATATGATTCCATAAAATTGTTCATGTTAGGTACCTACTGACATATTTACATGAATTACTTGCTTATTTTGTAAATTTCTCACTAGTTGCCATTTTTAACAAACTTGCCCTTTAGTTTTGGTTGTTTTCTACCCATTTTTTCACTTCACTGAGGTATAACAATTTATTATACAAGAAATGCAGTATCATAAAATCACTTTTTTTATTGTAATTAAGTAAGGTATGTTAAAATATTTGTTTTTGGTTCTCTCCACTTAGGTATGTTTAATTATTCAATATTCTCTGTATTATTTTTTTAGAATCAACAATTCACTTAGTTTGGAATAGAAATCAATTTTGGAATCACCAGTTCACTCTACGAATCACAAACTCAATTGGTTAAAACTTCATAGACAGAAAATACTTTTCCTTTCAATTTCATTTCATGTTGCCAACTCCAAATAAAAAACCGTGACAAATTTCAGCTAAAACAAAAATCAAACAAATTCTGTGTAAAGCTCACCAATACATTTATCCTTCGTTAGATCACAGTTGGCGGCCCAAGCAGAAAACCAAAAAAATATGCAAAAAATTGCATCACATCACCAGAAATACCTCAAACTCTTGTTCAGGCCATACAATACAAGGTACATTTCACTCACATTATCTATATGTCTTACCTAATTATTATCTTGTCGATCATGTTTGATTTCCAAATTTCAACCCTGCTATGAAGCAATGCAAACAAAATGTCGTTCGGTTTATTGCTCCGGTATAAAGCTTATTGTATCTAACACCTGTATCTACCCCACTCCTGGTTTCTTTATTATGATAGGTGTTCACTGTTCAATGAATAAAAAAATGGACTTTGGTTTATTTTTTTTTGGAAAATCAAATCAAAAAAAATCTTAGCTTAAAAATATTTGTTTGTATTCTATGCTAATAAAAAAAAATAATGAAAAAATCCTGATAGCATAAGCTTCTTGGATAACACAAATATGGTACCTACCTACCTACCTCACATTTCATTCTCATAACAAAAAAAATGGAAACCAAATTCTCATATTTTTGCTTGGTCATAACTATTTTGTCAGTAGATGAAATTATAATTTACATAGATTCTGTTTACAAACGACCTTCGCATACAAACAAAAATCAGTTTGACTTGACCTACAGACATTTTTTTTTCTTTATTTCTTTTTGACATTACCCACAAAATAATTGGATGTAGCTATATGGTACAGCGCAGCGCTCGCTTAGCAGTACCCACAAAAACACTTTTTTTATTTCATTTTATCATCAACACATTCCCATTCTATAATGCTGCCTCTGGTTCATGTTTGATTCGATCTACAACATTCATTTTCGAAGAAAAGCCATCATGTGGCAGCTAGATTTACTAAAAATTCGAAATATTTGAAAATAACGACTATTTATTGCAAAACAGACCTTTGAAAAATTTGTTATTTCTAACAAAATTTAAGTTTTTGTGCTAGTTTTTTTTAGTGAATTTGTTTATTAGAAATTTTTTGTCATTATGAGAAAGTTTTGGGTTATTTGGTTTATTTCTTGTTATTTAAAAATACAATTGAAAAATAGAAAATTTGTCAATTTTCAAAAGCAAATATTTAAAAAAAAAAGGATCAAATTAAAAAATCGGTGCCCAAGGCATTGAAGCCCTAATCAATACCTTTAAAATGATATACATTTTATATATGTACTCCTCTCCTGTTCTGAAATCGTTAAGCATCCATTTGGCAGTTTTGCGTGATTTTTATAAAACCTCTTACTAGATTTTTGAAATAAGACGAAAACAAAATCCAAAATCAAAAATATAGCCCCAAGACTTTGAAGCCAAAATGTCATTCTTTCATATGCAATTTAAATTTTGGCCATATATGGTCCCGTGGCGGAGATTCTTCGGAATCCATTTTGCCAATTTTCCATATTTCACAAAAATTTGGGTAGAGGCCTCTTAAACGCCAAATTATGCCCCAAATTCACCAAGGCGAGGGTTATTTCCATTATGGGAAACAATCTTTATGAATTGGAAGATGAGAAGGGTACACGATTAGGGGTTTTCCACTCAAAAGATATCAAAAAGTAAATATTTCATGATAACCAGCTAGCCAGTGACAGATTCTCAGGCGTGGGTCTAGGTCCAAAATTAAAACGATTAAAATCCAACGTAAATTTTAGATTTCGTTTTCTTTTTCATTTAACGCGTCGTGAAAAAAAAATCCGTAGTCAAATTTTATGTGCAAGTCAAATTAACTCTTAAACTCTGGTGATAAAAAAATGTAAGAGGTCATCGTACAGTTTTGCAAACAAAAAAGAAATAGCTTCAACCCTCAGATCGAGCCACTCCTGCTATCCTCTTTTAAAATAAAGGATAACCTGCCCAGAATGCTGTGCGCAAATTATATTTATTCGACGGAATAAAAAAAGTAATTTATAAGAAATTTATTTTTAAATGTAAACTTTATTTTAACGAATTAAATATTTTAATAGCTAATTTTCAATACGTAGGCCAGGCAAGTCCTTTTTCTAATGTCATCTCTTCTTGTAGAGCTGATTTAGGGTCGATTATATGCTGCATCGGTATGTTATTGTTTATTTTGATTTGTTTTTTCTTTAAAAATAAGGCTAGTATAATAAAAAAAAGTAACTTAATGTGTTAATATTCTCAAATTCGAATTTTAGCTCAGTGTTTGGGTCTATATGATTCGACAACATAATCATTTATGGCATGTGTTTTTATATAACTAAGTATCTTTTGAGTAGGATTTGTATAATTCTTATTATCTATGTTGATAGTTTCGTTAAATGTTATTAAATAAATTCCATTTATTTTATCATTATTTACAGGGTGATTATTTTTTAATAAAATTGCTCAATCTTTTATTATTTCGAATTCTTTCAGTATTTCTTTAGTTTCATTACTTGTTGTAGGGAGTTTGTTTAATAAATCTGAAAGACATGATTTTTCGTAATTTATTTTACAAAAATATAAATTTCTTTCTTCCTTACAATCTTGAATATTGTAAAATGTTTCATTACATTTTGCTTTGTTCTTATTAATTACTATTTTTTCATTGTTTTGTTCGATTGCTCTTGTTTCAAATATTTTACAATTTTTATAAATGATTGGGTATTTTATTAATGTTATTATAACATCTTTAGTTTGAACAATCTTAAAATCACTAACATCTAATAGATGAGATATTGATATAATCCATGTTCATTATTTGTTATTTTTCGAATATCTTTTTTATTTAATATGATTGGGTTTAAAACTTTAGCTTTACTTAAAGCAATAGTTTGAATAAGGTGTTGTAACTCTAGTATTATTAATTTATTAATTTCTTGTAATCTTCTTGTTTTTAATGTATTTGTTTCAGTGTTTAAAACTTTAGTAATTTCTTGGATAGCTTGCAAGATCTGTGAATTGGTAGTTGCTTGTTTATTATTATTATAAATTAATTCATTTAATTTGTTTTCTACTAGTAAATGATCATCATGGTCAGGTACTCCTGATATCCAACTTAGTATTGTTCCTATAGTATTGATTGCTCTTTTGAACTTGGTTATTCTAATTTCATCTATTAATGTCCTCATTAAGGTTATTTCTGACATTATTTCTGTGTTTTCGTCTAAATTAAATGTAATAAAATCATACTTTAAATTTTCTACATTTGATTCTCTTTCCAATTCCGCTATGATTTCATTAATATAAGTAATGTTTGTCATGTGGAATAACGTTCCATATTCTTTATAAACTGCTGTATTACCACTTTCTATAAGTAAATATTCACTCCTAGAATAATCTATTATATCTGACCTTATTAAAATAATATTGCTTACTGTAATAAAACTAATAAAAAGTTTTATGAAGTCCATTTCCTGCAAAGAATAAAAATCTACGATTTTATATTATCTTTATGTATTTTACCTTTGTTAGTTAATATTTGATATTTTTTATCATCTATTACTTTGGTACGATTAAATCTTTTTTAATTTATTTCTTCCAGTACCGTAGTTTTTTACATAAACTATTTGATTTTTCTGAAATTCTCTACTTTCACGATTTTCATTGTGTGTCTCTAACATTTTTAATTGTTTTTCTTTCAAAACCTCCCTAAGGCGCGATTCGCACAGAACTGGCTTATGGTGCTGGTGTGGTTAAGGTCTGCAACGGGCGTGGAGTGGGTGTAATGAACTCAATTCACACAAAAGTGACAGTGACCGTTCTCTTTTTGACAGATCTCTTTTTGATGAATTAATTTAAATTGTTGTAAGCAAAAGTGCATACTTTGTAAAAACTTGTTGTTTTGTTTTCCACCTGATTTTTTTTGAAAAATTATTGCCAATAAAAAAAGAACATAGAAATGGGACGATGAAAACGATGATCTTTTTGACCTTAATCAGATACAAAAACAAAGAAGGTACCACCCTTTGTGGATGGAAAAAGGGAAAAGCAGTGGTGCATTCAACTTAATGCGAGAGCTGAACATGTATCCTGAGCGTTTCCAAAATAATCAATGAACCAATAATTAATGCTCAGCGGTTTGTGGTTGGGGGCAAGTTTACAAAGAATAAAAATAAATGAAATTAAAAAAATACCTACCATTTGCATTGAATTTTGGGCTATTTTCTGCCATGTTTGGTCTTGCACGCTTCTTTTGCAGTAATCTGCCCTACTGTAATTATATAAATTTTTATAAATCTGGATCTCATCGCAGAATTCAATGTTGAATTCATAGTCATCCCTCATGCTCATTTTCTTTTGGTTTGATTTGGTTTGACATATGAATGGGTTTCATTGTGGCGTGACGTTTATCTAGGCCACTAGAGTTTTCAATATGGCGTGGCAATGACAGGGAACACCATATCCTTGCCTCTTCATATGTGTGTGTATTGTATTGAGAACATGCAAATTACACAAAGTGACATAATATGTTGCAACCACGCCAGAACCACACCAAAACCTTAAGCCAGTTCTATGTGAATCGGGCCTAAGATTGTGTTTTGTTTTGTTAAATAATACTTCCTGGGGTTTCATACCTGTTACAGAGTTAACGGTTTAAAATATTTAAAATGTTTAATAATTCGAGTTCAATATTAACTTTAGATTCAAGGGGATGTACGACTAAGAACTTTGAATAACTATCTACAACTGTAAGGTATATTTCTTTGCTTTCATACAAAATATCTATATGTAGCTGTTCACCTTCTTTTTCTGGTATTGGTTTGGTACCTATAGGTACTCTTATTGGTTTACGATCGTATTTGTTGTCGTTGCAAACAACACAGGTATTTGTATATGAAGAAATTTGTTTCTTGATATTTGGCTAGTAGTATGTTGTCTATATTTGATTATAATTTTCAAGAGATCCCATGTGTGCTCAGTGATTATGTTCAACTGGTCTTCTTTGTTCGGTATATCCTGTGCATATATTTTAGATCGTACAAAATTTTTACTAAATGTGTCGAGAAGTTTACTTTTAACTTCGTATAAGTCTTCGTCTGAAGCATAGATACAGACTGTGCCTGGAACTATGTATTTTTTAAATAGAGTGATGACCTGATCTGTGTTTGTATATGATATTGTATACCTCTTTAGATTATTAAAACAAGTCTCAATATTGTCTGAACTTACAGGGCTATTCTGGCGTTGTGAGGGCTCACAACTCACAAGTCACAAGCCTTTGTGAGGTTGATTTCTTGTGAGGTTGTTGTGAGGTTCTCAAAAGGAGATCACAATTTGGATAGTTTTTATGAGGCTCACAGTTGTGAGGATACGAAAACCTCACAAAATCGATTTCACCTTTCCTTGTGAGGTTCTTGTGACTTGTGAGGTATCAGTGAGGTTTGCCAGAATAGGGCTGTTATATTCGCTTTGTTTAGTATTATCTGATGCTTAAAACAATTAACAGGCAAGGATGTCGTCTCTATTTGTCTGTTATTACTGCTTTCAGCGGAATGAATAGTTTGACTTGAATTCGTTAGATTATTTAGGTTTTGTCGACTTAGCGCATCAGCGACAACGTTATCTTTACCTGGTTAGTGGTTTGTATATAATTTTCGGTGCATACTCTTCAATAATAGCATGCCAGCGCTTCATTTTTATATTTGGGTTTCTTTTTGATACTGAGTACGTAAGTGGTTGATGATCAGTATGTATTTCTAGGTTTGAAACTCCGTACAAATAGTTCCTTAAATTCTTTAAGGCATATACTATAGCGAAAAGTTCTTTTTCGTTTGTTGCATAAGTTTTCTCTGTTTTATTCAGCGTTTTCGAAATGAATATAATTGGTTTGTCGTCTTGTGACAATACTCCTCCGATTGCATCATTACTGGCATCAGTAGTTAATATAAATTTTTTCTTAAAATCTGGTTGTGTCAACCTTATTTTTTCGAATTAATATTCTTTAACTTTATTAAATGCTTTTCTACTCTCCTCGCCATTGTTTATATTACATTTCTTGCTCTGGTTCTTTGATATCCTCCCATTTTCACCATTTAAATGAATTTTTAACTGTTTAGTTATCTGAGCATAGTTTTGTATAAATTTACGATAGTACCCTGTCATACCTAAGAAGCTTCTTAATTGTCTAAGAGTTTCTGGTTCTTGATATTCTTTAATTGTGTTAATTTTCTTGGGATCGGTAATTATATTCTCACTGATAACATATCCTAAAAATTCCACCTCTGTTTGATAGAATTGAGATTTTTCTAATGATATTTTCATATTTTTATTATTTCATTCAGGTGATGAGTATGTTCTTCGATATTTTTTGAAAAAACTATAATGTCATCAATACATGATAGAATTTTCCGATGTATGGCTTAAGAATATCATCCATGGCTCTTTGTAATACAGAGGGTGCGTTTTTTAGGCCAAAAGGCAAGCGCATGTATTGGTATTTACCATTATTCACGGAAAATGATGTCTTTTGAATATCAGAATCTTTCATTAATATCTGATGGAATCCACTTTCCAAATCTATCGTTGAAAAGTATTAAGATTTACCCAAATTGCTTAACATAACATTTGTGTCACTTATAGTGTGTTCATTGAGTATTTTAAAGTCGATGACAAACCTGCCTCTTAGGTGTTCCATGTTCGTTGAACCCTTTTTTTGGTACTACCCACACTGGACTTGAATATGAACTTTTACTTGGTCTAATTATATTATCTTTTAGCATTTTACTTATTTCGTTGTTTATAAATTCTGAAGCACTTAATGGATAAGGGTACTGTTTTGTCCATATTGGTGTTTCTTTATTAGTTTATTTCTGCCACCACATCTGTACGGAATGGCAATGTAATACAGTAAAACCCTCTTAAGAGAAACTGGAAAATGTCACAGTCTTTCTTTCACTTAAGCGGGTTTTTCACTTAAACGAACCCCGCTTAAGTGAAAAAAAATTTCACTTAAGCGGAGTACGGATAAGTGAAAAAAAATTGCACTTAAGCGGATTTAAAACTTTCAGAAAGGGTTCTGACATATCAGAAATTCAAATGTCATTTTCGTGATGAAAATTTGGTAGATGTGAAAAATAAAAAAGAAGTTAAAGCGTTCAGCAAATTTTTTGTTCTGTTCTATTAATTTTTTTTTCACTTAAGAGAGCTTTTTTCAATGAAAAATATTTAATTTAACTAAAAATATGTTTCAGGTATCCGGGTTTTTCACTAAAGCGAGTTTCGCTTAAGCGGAGTTTTATAAAGATAATTGATCGGCAAATACTCGGGGATGAAAAAAGTGTTTCAGATAAGCGGGTTTTTCTCTTAAGCTTCGATAATGGAACGAAATTGTTTTTTCAAAATATCAATGTTTTGATCTGATTGTACTTTTTCAATTACTTGGCTATTGAGGCGTGGTTCGAGACTGTAAATAGAACGTGAGTCAGTCGTACTTGATGACTCTAAGGTAACTTTAATTTCATTTCCTGTTTGTGTTCTATTATTCTCCCATGGTAATGGTTCGCCATCCATGAACATCCTTTCTGCTGTATTATTGCATATCAACAAATTTATTTCTAAATTTAAATTTATATGTGCACTTCGCAAAAGATTGTAACCTATCAAGCAATCTGCTTCCAGGTTCTGAATTTCGTAAAATCGAACCATTCTATCAAAAATATATATTTCATAATAATATTTAATAATTGTAAATCCATTCACGGTTTTTACTCTTTTATTAATTTCCAATGCTTTCGTATCACTAAATGTTTTTGGAGACGTGTAACAAGATGTTGCTCGAGAGTCTATCAATATTTTTAACCATTTGTTATTTATTTTTTTTGTATATGTGGGGTAATCCCACGTTCTGTCTATAAAAATGATTCTCTTGGATATTGTTTTGTTTATCCTTACTTTGTTTAATGGTGGGAGCTTAATTGAACACTTTGTTCGCTTTCTCTTTTAACATTATAATTCTGATTACCATTCTGATTAAAATTTCTATTAAAATTCCTATTTTGATTAAATTGATTGTTAGTATTTCTAAATGGATTATTCTGATCATTATGTACTTGACTTAACCTTGGCATTTCCTGTGGAGTTACCTTTCTATAAACTGAAGATCCTAATTCCATTGGCTCTGGTCCTTGTTGACTAGCTCTTTTGTTTGTTGATGACTATGTTGGGGTTTTTGTTGGTATCTTAATGTATTACCGTATGTTTCGTTTCTAACATTATTTCTTTGATTGTACTGATTCAGAAATCTACTTCTTGTTTTGTTACTTTCTAACCCCAGAGCCTGGGCTAATGCATTGAGCAAGTCTCCAGGTTTCATACTAAATACTGTATCAGACATTGGCTGATGAAGACCATTTATAAATGCTATTAATGCATTTTTCCTATATAAATTCATTTATCCTATGAATTTCTCAGGGGTTTCACTGTAGGTTCGCATATGTCATTTTAACTTTATTTATTATTAATGTCAATTTTTCTGTAACTTCATTATAGAATTCTACTAACGTTTTTTTGCCCTGTATTATCATACTTAATTCATGATTTAAAACATGAATTGGTCTTTTATCCGCTTAGTCTAATCTACTCAAAATGGCTTCAAGGTTAAGTACCGTACCATGACTGGTAAGAACTGAATTTGCATGAGAAACTATTTTGTTTCTCATTATGCTTAAAGCAGCAAAAAATCGTCTACTACCAGAAGTGTAGAGACTAATACTATTTTGACAAGCTTCTCGCCAACTCACATATCCTTCATTGCTACCTTCGAAAATTGGTAGACTTTTAATAATATCAAGACTTTCATTGTCTAGTATTTGTGGATCTATTGTTTGTTTTTTATAATCTGTTACATCATTTGGAATTGTTAAATTTTCAAATGTTTTTTTTAGTTCATCTCTCTGATTATGCTGCTGAGCAGTAGCCTGTTCAAAAGCTACTTCAATAATTTGTTTTATATCCACAGTTGTTGTAGTCATTTTAACAATTATAGTTTCACTTCTTAAAAATAATTTCTTACGATAAACTTACGATATTTTTCTCTGCTTTTTACAATGCTGTTCTCCAATCTGTTGCTGGATACTGGCTTTATAGAGCATACGGGAATCACTTTGCTGGTTTCTTCCTTTTAGTTCACAGTTGATTACACTTTCAGGATACTTTGTTTTTCTCCTATTAGTAAACAAAGTTGATAGCTTTAATTTTACTTTGAAAGTTTTTAAGCTTTAAATGTATCTACAAGTGCTTATGCAGATTTCACTATTTTATTCACTTTCACTTTTTATGTTAAATGACCTATCCCGGTTGAGCCCCCAATTATAATTATTCGACGGAATAAAAAAAGTAATTTATAAAAAAATTTATTTTTAAATGTGAACTTTATTTTAACGAATTAAATATTTTAATAGCTAATTTTCAATACATAGTTCTTTACGTACTACTCGGCAACTACTCACTACTCCTTCTGTGTTCTATCTATTTATATCGTTATCCTGATGAGTTGGTTTTCTTGTCCTCAGGGTTTATGGTGGTGTTGGTTAATTACTTTTTGTATCTTTATCTTATTTATTATCTTGTTTGGTTGTTAATTACTTTTTGTATCTTTATCATATTGTATTTATTATCTTTTTTGGTTGATCATAAAGTATCTGTTATGCATTTGTTTCTTATTATTATATGATGCTTTTGTAGATCATTAGAGATCCTGTTTATTTTATTATGTCCTCTTACTGTTTTGGTACAGTTGAGTGTTTATAACTCGTACAACATTATGGATTTTTCTTTTCATTTTATTTTGGTAAGTTTTATTGTTGAAAAGCTATATTTTGAACGGAATTTGTTGTCTATTTTGATTTATTTGTTTTCGAAGTTGATGCGATATTCTTAACCTATCTAATATATATATAAAAAAATATATACATTCATATGTACCTATACAATATATATAAACACAATAGTAGCAAATTTTTTTGAGCTATAAAGGTAAATGAAAAGAGAAAATAAATAAAAACAAAACAAATGATATTCATGCATTTTCTAAATAATTAATTAATAATTTAACTAAATATAACATATCCAAAATTAATTTAACTATTATTAAGAAACCTATTAAAATATTTTATCTTAAGTTTTGAATGTATTTCCGATTATTTTAAATTTCGTTTTTAATAATAGTTTTGTTTTGCCACAACTTTGTGAATTTAAGTATGCAGTTCTTTTTGATAAAAAAAATAGGTGGTGAACAAAATTTTTTTTCATGAAAAAATGTCTGTGGTGGAACTGCAATTTTCTCTTTCCTGCGACAGTTTACAGAAAAAAAAATGACATTACTTAAATATCTGACTAACTGGGATGCACATTGTTTTGCGCCAAAAAAAAATCGTGGTGAGTATATAATTTTCTTTTTCGATTTTGGTTTTAGTTTACAGCTCGGATGGCTATGGTGAAATGAAAAATATTAAAATATTGTTTTTCGGGAAAAATCTCACCCATAAGAAATGTATGGTTTTTTTTTTAGAAGAACTATATACTTAGCTTTAAACGATAAAAAGTAAATATAGCTTACTCATATGAATGTTATATATGTATATCTATCTCTTTCAAATCAAAACAGAGAGCGAAACGCTTAATGTCATTTTTGAGTTACAATTTACTTGTGTTGGTTTGTTTTGATAAATTTTTTTTTTTAAGTTTTATTGTTACTTTATTCTTCTACGAAGATTTGATTAGTTTTTTTTTTGTAATAAAAAGTCAGGAAGTATAATTTTTTTTCCATAATGAATATTGAATATTGAATTAATAATAATAATCAAATTTAATCAAATCATTTTTTTTGTTAGTATACAAGGTATATTTTTAGTTTAATAAATAGTTCCATATGTATGAAAATTTAAATCGGGAGTATTCATTTCACACTGGTATAGATGGTTGGTTGTATTTATTTGTTTTCTCGGAATCTCCTGTGAGATGATTTCCTCTACTTTCAATTGATATGCATTCCTGCGTTTAAAGAGTTTTCATGGGTGGATGTGACAACTTGCTCTAAAGGTGACAGACAGCGATGGTATACGAGATTATGTCTTCGTGATGAATAAATTTACTACAGTGGATCATTTGGTTATAGTTTCACTAATAATTTAATATGTGAAGTGAAGTATCCTACTTAGTTTTCAATGGTTGAAATTTAGCTTTTAAGAAAGATTTTTTAGTAGTTAGAGGTTAGTAGTCAGGACTCAAGATTCGAAAGGTAATGAAACAAATCAGGCCTCGCTTATATATTATAATATAATATAATATAATATAATATAATATAATATAATATATATAAGCGGTTGTGGTCCAAACAACCGTAGTCCTGGTTTCAACGATGGCATGAATTCCTGTAAGCATTTTGTCGTTCTGGTGGGTTCAAAGAGGGTAAGGTTTTTTTAGGGGATCTTTTATTTTTTAGGATAGACTTTCAGATTCTATTGAATTAATCCATACAGTTTTTCGGTGTCAGAGTTTGAGCCCTAGACTAACTCAAATAGAAGTCTCCTTCTCAATAGAACACCTTTAAAAACGTTACATAATCTATAGAGCAGCTGCAATAAAACATGTATTGACTATATACATTTTTAAAACTCGCTTTTGAGCCGCATAAAAACATGTATTCATGTAGCATATTCTTCGTAAGAAAATAAAAAAATATTTCCTTTAGTAAATAATTCAGGTTTATTTCAATATAATAAAAGGAAAAAAGTTATTGATAATTATTATTAAAGAGATCAAATCGAGGTTAGTGCACAGTTCCGGTCGTTGCTTTAATCTGACATGTTTTTTCTATCGTGTCTGCTTTCGGCTGTCTCCGAGGTATTTGCTACCTCTGTGCCAGCGTTGCCACTCACACGGCCATCCTGTAATTCGATAATCTCCAACTTTATTAACCAAGTAGCGATCATTACGACCGATCTTAACAATTTCATAGGGCCCAAGATACTTAGGGAAAAGCTTTTGTCCCGTAGAAACCTGCGTCTTTTGAATAGCAACCAGTTCACCCAAATCATATGTAGATTGTAGGCTAGGGACACCAGTCGTCACGAGATGATGTTTTATATTTCTCTCCGAGCAGTACGTCTCAAAGTCGTTAGACGTAAATGCAGATCCTTTGTCAGAAACAATTCGTCGAGGTTGACCAAAAACTTGTGATTGCAAGTTCAGACGATCGCGTCGTTCTTTTAACGGAATACATCCAGATAAACTTGCAGAATGCATCAACGGTAACCAAAATTTGTCGATAATTTTTTGCTGTGGATGGGAGCGGCCCAAGATGATCAAGATGGAAGGCGTGTAATGGCTGATCCATCTTGGCAATGGGATGAAGTAGTGTCTCCTTTTTACCATTCTTTTTTGAAGGAAGTATACAGGGGATACAATTCGCCGGCTGAATGCTTAAATGCCCCACAGACCACTTTTTCGGGAAACTGAGTTAAAGATGCAGTTATACTAATTCGTATGTTCTCTTTCGTTTGGTGCTATTCCCGTTGCTCTATCTCTATTATTAATAAAGTTACAGAAACCAGTTTTGCTCCATAGACCACATATTTTCGGTTCTGTTCGTGCTTATTTGCCGCATATCCAAAATTTGTACGAGGTGGAGCAGTTTTTCTATTAAAGTTTTAAAAACAGACGCTTAATGCTTAAATTCCTCATTGCAATGGGCAATGGATATAGATCAAACATCACTCAAATATATTTTCAATGCTTAATTGCCCCATATCCACATGAGATGGCATATAGAGCATGTAACCTCTCACAATCTATTGAAACCAAGTGACATTTTTCCTGCTTATGTGCCCTATATCCATGGACAAAAGTACAATCAGCTGGAAAAGTATTTTAAAAAAACTTGTTCCTAAAATTGCAAAGCAAATTGCAAATTTATTTTTTATTTATTATTTATTTTTTTTCTAAATCATTTTTAAAATAAAATTTAAATACAAACATTAATTAAAAACCCAAAAAATGCTGTCTATAATTAATTAAATATTTATTGATTATTTTTCGACGCTTCAATTCTGGTTTTGATAGTTTTCAGGGCTGATTAAGTAATATCTGCTGTGTTTATAAGGATAATTTCTCAAAAAAGGCCATAATATTTTTTTTTTTAAATATTTTTAAAAAAATAAAAACGAGGTAAAAATAAGGGGAAAAAATATTTTTAATAAGACTATTTCTATATCTTCAGGTTCACAAACTATATAAATGCATTTAGAGTATTCCTAATAAGGTTTTTATCGATAATATTCAAGCATTTTTTTTTTGTTTTTACTAAAATGGATAAAAACAAAAAAGGTAAAAACCAAAAATAATTAATTTGAAAAACTGTGAAAAAATACTAAAACTTAATCCTATGAATGCTGAAGTATTTTTTTACCCAATTCCGAATAAAATTGAATGTATTTTTCTAGGAAATTTTAAGAACCAAAGTTCAAGTTGGATATTTTTAATTGTAAAGTGTGAAAATACTTTGTCATTTTTCATACTTTTTTTATCGACTTAAAATTAAGCCAATGTAATATAGGGAAGGGCTAAGCCATTATATTAATATTCCTTTTTGTTTTATATTTTTATCACTACAAATAGATTTTAAAAAATTAGAAGTGCTAGAAATTTTATATTTTATTATTATTTTTTGCTATCGTTGAATTCCCAATGTTAAAAGCATAAAGGTTCTATATCCATAGGAAATTTGCAGTTTGGTTTTCATAGATTTAACATTCGTATGGAAAGGGTTCTATATCCATTTTTGACTTTTTCTAAACTTTTATTTTTTTTTAAATAACCATAAATGTTTTTAACCCTAGGACTTCAAATTTAAAAAAAGAAATATTCCATTCATGTATATAAAAATTCAAAGGTCGAAATTTTCAAATGCAAAATTACGAAATTATGTTTCAAACCTTAAAATTCGTTTTCTGAGGAATAATTTTTTTGTATATGGGGCATTTAAGCATTCAGCCGGCGAATTGCTGATGACGTCAGCAATCTTGCGTTCCACCTGGGGAATAAAAAAGTAATTTTTAATTAGGTTAGAAACTTTACCAACGCCAGAATGTCCCTTCTCTTGAAACATTTGAATGATTTATTTCTGTAGAGACTTTGGAACCACCAAAACATAAACACCATCTACGAATTTATACAGCACGTCATTTCTAAGATGATAATCTTCGTAGGTATCCTATTTCGTAAGAATTTCTCGAATAGCACGGCAAAATGCATTCTTGACTGCTTTCACAGATCCGTCTTCTATTGCGTAAACACATGATGGATGTCGGCTTAAGTCGTCAAGGTGGCGCATGGCAGACCCATATCTGTGATGAACTTTACAATTTAACTAACTAACTGTAGTGCAACACGACTATTCAGACCCTTTTTCGACATAGTGTCCTTAAATGCTTTGCAGACGGTGAAAATGTGAAATCTTAAGCCAAGCAAGTAGATTCTCAGTCGTTTAAGAGCTTTGACTATTGCGAGTACCTCTAGGTTGTAGCTTGTGAATTTCTTCTCCGAGTCAGTTGTTTTAAAGCTTAGAAAAAACAATGAATGATACAGACCATCATTATGTTTTTGGTTTTTGGATGAGCACAGCCCCGTATCCCTCCTAAGAGGCGTCGGTGTGCAGCTGACTTTGCAAATTAGGGTTGAAAAGCTTTAGCACCGGCTCTTGACACAGCAGCTCCTTCAATTTGCTGTAGGCTTGTTCTTCGGAAATTCCCCATAAAAACGTGGCATCTCATTTTGTCAGGTCGGTTAGTTAGATCTTTGCAATAGTGGTGTACCCTGGTATAAATTTTCTGAAGTATCCCATCAGCCGAAGAAATTGTGTAACTGACTTGACGTTTTTCGGTGCCGGAAAATGTTTAACCGCTAATGTTTTCTCTTCAGATGGTTTTATACTGCCGTTCATAATAATATGGCCAAGGAACTTTACTTGAGTTTGGAGGAAGGCACATTTTTCCCAGTTTATTATAAGACCATTCTCCTCAGATACCTTCAAAACTTCCTTTAACTTTTTGATACCTTCGTCCTTTGAAGTGGCAGCGATAATCAAATCGTCAATGTAGGACAAAACAACTCCTCGGCGTTTCAGATCTTGAAGAATAACTTTCACATACCTCTGAAATACGGCCGGAGAATTGCATAAACCGAATGGGATCTTACTAAACTCAAAATGGCCGTCCGGAGTCACAAAGGCCTTGTATTTTTTACTGCTCTCTTCTATGTCGACGTGCAAAAATCCATTCCTCAAGTCCAGAATAGAAAAAACTTCCTCCTACCTAATCTATAATCGGTAAAGGGTAACGATCTTTCAGAACATGTCGGTTAAGCTGTCGGTAATCAACAAATAGTCGCAGCGAACCATCTTTGTTGCATGCCAAGACGATGGGACTGGCGAAGTCTGAATTACTGTTGCGAATGATCCCGTCTTGCATCCACTCTGAGATTTGCTTGTCTACGACTTCCTTTTCAAGAGGAGCTAACCGCTGTGCTCTCTGCTAAATCGGCTTTTCTTCATCCAGGATGATTTTTATTTGTACACTAGTTCTTTCGGGGCGCTTTGGAGAGTACTTTACAATCGTATTTTCAACATGACTTCTGAGTTCTGGCCCTGAGATGCTTTTAAGTGTCTCTGATAGTTGCAACTCGCCACAAGAAATTAAGTTTATTCGAAACACCGGATTATCTGTCTCGGATTTCTTCTTATGAATGATAGTTTGTCCATCTTCGATTACTAAACATACTTCTGGCAGCAAATCTTTACCTAGTAAAAACTCGTAGGACAACCAATACTCTGGTACAAAATGACATATCAAATTATAATACTCGCCTTAGATCTCGATGCTGATTTTCGAAGCATCCAATGTTTTAGCTGGCTGGCTTCCAAATACAATGGTGTCAACTCCTGGATCATAGGGTACGTATATTATGTAGAGAACCGACTTAGGGGGTTTGTTCTCTTTCGGCCTACAAGCTGCTAGAACACTGAAATCTACTTTTTCATAAGCATGTATTAGTGGTTCCGTGCATTTTAAATGGGACCCGATGCCCCCACTACATTTGAGAATAGGAGACACGCTCAGTTTGAAATATGGTGGATTATGCGCTCAGATATTCAAAATAAGATTCCGTTAAATTCAAAAATTGAAAAATTAAATTAATTTTTGATTTTTATCCTTTTGACGGATGCTTTAAAAAATCTCGAAATCATACAAATAATATATATTTGTTATCTACTTGTTTCGTAAAATTTTTAGATTTTTCAAAAAAATTTTAACCGAGATATTGACATATTTCTGTTGTTTTATTTATCACCTCATAACTCTTAAGTTATTGCATCTATAGGATTAGTTTTTTTAATTCGCATCTAGGAAAATAGATAGTTAATTTGATATATAATACATAACTGTATACCCTAAACGACCTTCACAATAGTTAAATAGGAAACCAAACAAATCTCGGAAAAATTGAAAAAAATGGGGTTTTTGTTCATTGCCAACTGACGTGTTTCAGTAGAGAATTGCCCAATTTGTTCTAAAATTGAAAAAACACCCGATTTGCGGTCACTTAAATGCTATATATATATATATATATATATATCTTTGGACCAAATGGTCGGATTTTCAAAATTAAAGCCAGAATGACAGGCTTGTACCAGCTACAAAGAAATATACTTTTATGTTACTCTGCAATGATTTTGTAAAAAAAATTTAGCCTGATATTCAACCTGAATTTTAAGGCCTCAACCTTAACGATCCGACTATTAGAATAAAAGTTATCAGCCAACCAAACTAACCATATGAAGGCACCTTAACAAATTATGAATGAAAAATACCTACCACAAACGTGCATACCTACATATGTATGTATAGAAAATTTTTTCACGATGCGAACCCAATTTGCCAAGGTTATGCTGTTTTGTTGCACACACTCCACCGTCTTTAGAATTACTATCTCCCTCCAACCAGTATATTCTAAGTAGCAAACTTTTTTTATTTTTTTTCTTGTGTATTCCTCTCCTTCGTTACGTTTGCCTCGATAGAAATTATTCCCCAAAAATTAATTAAATTTAGCTCGTATAAGCCTGTCATTCTAGCTTTAATTTGAATTTTAAATTTTGAAAATCCGACCATTGGATCCAAAGATATAATGACCGCAAATCGGGTGTTTTTCAATTTTTCAACTTTTTGAGCTACTGGCACCAATTTTTTGTTGTATCAACAATTAACACGTATTTACGGACAGGGAATTTAAGAGAGTTTTCTCTTACTGAGCTAAAATAAAATTTTAGGGTGTTTAAGGCAAGGGGGTACGAGTCGGTTCTCTAGATAATATAGGTACTCTTTGTCCTGGATACTGAATGTAACACAAACTCAAATTCTGTCGGATACATTCTTTGGCAAGAGTTAGATCGCTTCCTGTATCGATAAGTGCCAGGAATTCCTGACCTTGGATCTTGATCGGATCAGTGATATCTGGAACCATCAACCTGTTGACTTTAGCACTTGTTGTTGGCTTCTCTGAACAATTTTTGGCTATGTGTCCACACTGGTTGCATTTAAAACAACGACAGCCTTTCACCTTGTTAGGACACGTTTGAGCGTTATGAGAAAGAGCACCACAATAATGGCATCGAGACTGCGGACCTGTTTCTTCTTTTCTGGTGATATTTTTGGGAACTGGCTTATTTGCAGTGGCATTTTTGGAACGGATTTGATCAGCTTTCATTCGCTCGTACGGCTTAAGCTTTTAGGTCCTCTAAGGTCTTCACATGAAAAAGGATACCCTTGCTTAAAACATCATCTGATATGCCCGCTATGATATACTCTAAGAGATGAACTTCTCTACAGTTCCCCTAGGAGCTATCTTCTTCATTCTATAAAAATGCTCTAAAAATGATTCGTTTTCGGATTTGGTTGTCTTTTCCAGTATTGTATGGACGTTTTCAAGCTCCTGTTTGCTGAAATCCTTCACCAAAAATTCACTCAATGTGACCCAACTGTTTATAGTCTTTTGCGACTCCAATGCAAGTTTGGCCGCACCGAATAACAATCGCCTGCAGTACATACATTTCTGGACGTCTCCCCATCCGCAAACCATGGACACATTCTCAAAGTCCGAGATCCATGATGCAATGCTTTTACCATCTTCACCATTATATTTTGCTAGGGCCTCTTCAACGTGTTTAAATTGGAAGGCATTATGAACGCATGGAACGTCAGCTTTTGTTGTTGGCATCTTTTCGTGGTTGGAAGGTGCTTTGCTGACAGTTTCTTGAAAAAAAAGTACTTCACTATCTTGGCTTTTTTCTTGTCCTTTGCTTGCGGGTGAGTTTCTGTCACTTTCAAACTCTCCCTCGCGTTGCACTTTGCTAGTATCTTCTCCTTTTCTAGTTCTCCGTTCACAGAGATTTTGAACACGTGCGACTAACTCCGTTTTTTTATTATAACGGATCGATAAGCCGTTTTGTCTAAAAATTTCTTGCAATTCTTTTACCGTAAGACTTTGTAAATCACAAATAGGCTAAAGAAAAAAAAAAAAAATATATAAAAAAAATCTCGTATGACTTATAGTTTACAAGGCACTGTGCAGCTAAACTAAGATATGTAGATGAAGGTACACTTCTGACACCATGTAGAATATTCTTCGTAAGAAAATAAAAAACTATTTCCCTTTAGTAGATAATTCAGGTTTATTTCAATATAATAAAAGAAAAAAAGTTATTGATAATTATTATTATTTAAGAGATCGAATCGAGGTTAGTGCACTGTGGTTGTTGCTCTGACATGTTTTCTCTCTCGTGTCTGCTTTCGGGTGTCTCAGTGGTATTTGCTACCTTTGTGCCAGCGTTACCACCCACATTCATCACAGCAAGTTATAAGATGCCGTGTTTTATTATCCACGGATCTGGATCAGGATCATCCCATGAAAATAAAACGATACGGATCCATAATGACAACAGTGTTGTATGCTCATCTCTTTTTTTCTTATGTTTGTTTATTTTTCATGTAGATACTGTCTTCTTTCTTTACACTACAGTTTGTACTCCCTACCGACTAAAGAGCCGTCTACTCGCCAGAGTTAAAACTTATTTTCGTATCTTTAAAATATATCCAGATACAGAGCAGGATCCAAAGTTGTTGTTGTATTACGTGTTAAAAGATATCATATTTCAATGCAGATGATATTTATTCAACACATAATCTATGGAGCAGCTGCAGTCAAACATTTATTGACTACATAAATATTTAAAACCTGCTAATCAACCCATGAAAACATGTATTCATCACACCAAGTTTTGTGCTGAGTACAAGAAGAAGAGTGGTTGAGTGCTCGCTTGATGTCTGGAAGGATCCCAGCTCAAATCTCCAAGTAAGTAGTAATTTTTTGTTCAATAAAATAAAATAAATTTGTATACTTTCAGAATAAACTAATAAAAAGGAAACAGAGGTGACTCACAAGTCACAATAGAGAGGGAGGGTGGTGATACAGAAGAGAGATGACTATACAAATGTAGTGAGTACAGAGAAGCTGTACTGATAAAATATTGAATGCAAAAAACCTGTATTCATTAGAAATCGATTTAGACTCAAAGCATGTGGAGTCATAACATAATTGACTGTAGCAACTACATTTACATGGATTCATTGAAGAAAATTTACACATATTTATGTAATAGGTCAAAAGATTTATTTATTGATTTCATGACCTTTTTTTAAATTATGTACCCAGTAAAGATTTCAATATGTAGTCAGTACAAACATTATGTGTGCAGAAAATTATAGGATGAGTCAATGCATTTATTTGCTGAGTGCATACATTTTTCCTTCATGTTGACATGTTTGAGACTTACTCAAATGAGGTTAAATCCTCCAAGTTGCGAAAGTTTTCGAAACCGTTGCTCAACAAGAAAAATTATTATGCTGATATTCTACAAAACACGATTTGATGAAATATATAAAATAAGTTCAAAATCTATGTATTTCTTGGAAAACTATTCAAACAAATCAACCACCTGCCCCACAACAGATTGAATGTTATCGATGTGGCTTTTATATTTATATGAAAAATTATGAAAAATGCCCAACATTTGGAAAACTTTGCAATAACTGCGGTGGATGGGACTATTTTTCCAAGAAATGTCAATCGCGAAAACGAACCTGTCAATTCAATGAAAGAAATATCTCGGTGAACAAAATGACAAAAATTGAAGATCAACAAGATGATTCTAATGCAAAACATAAAGAGGAATCAGTCAAACACAGATAAGGACGAATACGTTTTCAATGTTACTACAAAGGATGATAGCTATTAGCTGTGAAGTTCACTGCGAAATTGGCGGAGCAATTGTGAATGCCATTATCGATTCTGGTTCAAAATATAATTTAATGAGTCAGCACATGTAAGAGATTTTGAAATCACAAAACATCATTGTAAGAAATCAACGAAAAGAGACTGGAAAAGTTTTTAAAGCATATGGTGGATATGAATTACCATTAATAGGTGCATCTCAAGTAGCACACTGGTGTATAATTTGGTGTAAATTCATGAATTTTGGTGCAAAATTGAGAAAACTGAAAAAAATTTCGGTGTATTTGTCAAAATATACCGGTATACAAATTACACCATTGTCTTTTCTGTGCAAAATTTCAACATTTCTTTTGAAATTCGGTGCAAAAAATAAACCTTAGTAGGTAAGGGGGCGCCTGAAGCCGGGAATTTTTTGTGAAAGTGTGTCGCGTGCCAAAGACGTCGGTAGGCTTTGTAGTTGGATGAAAGAGGCCGCCGGTCTTATCAGTATGTGGTCGTGGTGCCAAAGAGTGTGACCGTGGTTGTATGTCTTATCAGTGTTTTATGTTAATGGGTGATAGAGTGTTTAAATGTGTGTGTGCAAGATGTTTTTTTAATCAAAGAGTGTGACGGGGAGACCGTGGTTGTATGTCAGTGTTTTATGTTAATGGGTGATAGAGTGTTTGAATAGAAATGTGTTTATGTTAATGGGTGATAGATTGCTTGAATAGAAATGTGTGTGTGTGACAAAGATGTTTTTTTTTTAATCTGTCCATTGAATAGTTATTTGGAATTTCAAAACAGGAAGTTAATGGGAGAGAGCTTGAATAGAAATGCGTCATGATTGTGTGGGAAAGGTGTATATTTTTTTATCTGAATTATTGTTGTGGTTTGGAATAATTAAAAATAATGTTTAACTAATTGGAATTTCAACATTAGACGTACAATATTTAAGATAATCTTAAACCTTTTTCTATTTATCTGGAAATGAATATAAAGAAAAAAGAAAATCATAGAGATACACAGGCAGTTGATCGTGTTAAAGACAATCGCAGAGATATACAAGCAAATGCGGGTGATAGATTTCTTGAATAGAAATGTGTGTGTGACAAAGATGTTTTTTTTTAATCTGCCCATTGAATAGCTAATTGGAATTTCAAAACAGGAAGTTAATGGGGTGATAGAGAGCTTGAATAAAAATGCGTCATGATTGTGTGGGAAAGGTGTATATTTTTTATCTGAATTATTGTTGTGGTTTGGAATAATTAAAAATAATGTTTAACTAATTGGAATTTCAACATTAGACGTACAACATTTAAGATAATCTTAAACCTATTTCTATTTATCTGGAAATGAATATAAAGACAAAAGAAAATCATAGAGATACATAGGCAGTTGATCGTGTTACTGGAAATGGATATAAAGAAAAAAGAAAATCATAGAGATACACAGGCAGTTGATCGTGTTAAAGACAATCGCAGAGATATACAAACAATTGATCATGTTAAAGACAATCGCAGAGATATACAAACAATTGATCATGTTAAAGACAATCGCAGAGAACAGGTAATTGAACGTGTTAAAGACAATCGCAGAGATATACAAGCAAATGAACGTGTTAAAGACATTCGTAGAGATATACAGTCAATTGAACATGTTAAAGACAGTCGTAGAGATATACAGGCTGTTGAACATGTTTATGACGTATTTCAATCACATATAACTTAATATATATATCTATATATATACAAATGAGATATTAATAAATAAAAAAAATTTATAAATTTTACAGTTGAGTGTGTTTTCTAATAGCTTATGATAAACCCTTGAATAGTAAGCATCTTTTTAAAAATGTTGTTTTTCCCGCTCGTTTTATGTCTGATACCCTTACTGTCTTTTGCTTTACCCATACCAGTGGATATAAATTTACAACAATCAAACATAACTGACAATCTTTCTTTTTCCTTGAGTCTACCTAATAATGATACTGTGCAGATAGGATTATCGTTTCGTTTGTTAACCTATACTAATGGTAAAAATTTACCTAATATCACAAAAACGGGTACAACACCATTTCAAAATGATGCATCAGATAATACAGCAGTGACGTCAACAACAGCAAGAGCGATAAATAAAATTTTGGAAGATAAAAAAATAACCGTAGATGAAGCAATCGAGAGTTTTAGGCAAGACTTGATTAAAAAAGAAACTGAAATATCAGGAATTATACAAAGTAAAGAGGTTTTTTATAGACATTTCAAGCTTGAGTTTGATGAAGATAAGGCGCTAACTATTCGATGTTCGTATGATAGCAATTATAATTTGCGTACACTCAGCATTAAGTGTTACGAGTATCATGAATATGAAACTGAGAGAGTTTTAAGCAATGGAGAAGTTGAGGTCTTTATGAAGGAGGATCTCGAATATAAATCTGATGTTGAATTATTGAATTTCAAATCATTAAAACAAGCATACCATATGAATATCTCTTAAGAAAAAAAATGTATTTATAAATGTCAATAAATATTTAATATTTAAAAAAAAAACAAAAGATGTGATATTTATTTATTTTTAGGGAAAGGTATCCAGGAGTTGTGATCGGATGAAAAACCAAGCCATTTTACAAATAATCGATCTTTTTTCCTTTGAAGCACTTCTTCGATTAGATATGTATCGGGAAACTTAGTTTTCTGTAGTTCAAGCTCATAAAATCCGCCTTTAATGGGATGCCCTTGGTGATCTTTCAATAGATACGTTATTGGATTTGAGCGTTGTACTTTGGATTTTTTAAAGATTTCTGTGGTCCAATTCGGTGTGTACCCTTTATCGAAAACATGTTTGTATTTACTAATTCTGACAAAATCCCCAGTTTTAAACTTCGGAGTAGTATGTATTTTGATACGATTATAAATCTTGGAGAGCAATATTTTTTCATTTGAAACAATAACTTCAGATAGTGTCATTTTTATCGTACGGTGTTTGGAATTATTGTACGTTTTTGTCAGTTGTTCTATAATATCAATCCAACGATATGAACCATTTAAACTGAATTCTTTCCACATCCAAGTTTTCAAGGTACGATTAAATCGTTCAACAATCGATGCTTTTAGAACACTAAATGTAGAGTAATGGTTGATTTAAAATTTGTTCATAAGTTTTTGAAAAGATGCATTGAAAAATTCTTTCCCATCATCTGTTTGTAAATTTTTAGGGTGACGACCTTTATTAAATATATCTTCTATAGCCTGAGTAACACTCGTTCCTGTTTTATTTTTAATAGGAGTCGTCCAAGCAAATTTAAAAAATGTATCAATAACTGTGAGAAGATATGGATAATTTTCGTTTTCGTGGGAATACACACCCATCTCGACTAGGTCAGCCTGCCATAAATCATCTAGACACTTAATAATTACTCGTCTTTTTGGGGAATTCCTTCGAGCAGGATTATGTAGTTCTTCGACAGCATTTCTTTGATTCATCTTTTTATTGAATGATAAAAAAAACAAAGTGTTTATTCTTCTTATGTACGTTTATTAATTTAAAGTATTTCTAATAATAATTTAAAGTTTTGATCAGACTATTTAAACCTTTTTATACAGAGACATAATTTTTTTTATTCGTAACATCATATTTTGAAGCATGTAACAAGCACACGTATCTGGTCCATCCTGACATAAGTTTGAAGATCATGGACAGTTATTAAAATGACAGCCATGTTTTGAGGTTATGGTAGATACATTCATAAATCTTTTCAAGAAGACTACACTATCCAAAAGATCCTCGTGATGCACATCCGATATATTTTGATGATTTGTTTTCAAAAATTGCAAAATTTCATCAAAAATTAAAAAAGTATCTATGCTAGACATATTTTTTTTGGAAATGTTACACTTAGGTGTTATGTCAAAGACTGAAGTTAATTTAAATTTTAGGTTTTCCTTAAGTTAAAATATCAGATTTTTCTTTTTTTTATTATTATTATTATTAGTTGTGTCAAACAGTAGTTTCTCAAAAAGAAAATGCATTAAAGAGAATACCTAAACACTTCTTGATTTAACTTTACAACCCTATTAAGTACAAATATATTATATCTATTTAAATATTAAAAAATACTTTCAAATTATGTTATTTTTTATGTTTATTTTGTATTGGTTGATAAAAAGATTGAAAGAAACAAAAAAAAAATGTTTTTAGAAAGCTATATTTTATAAAGAAATTTTAGGATAGTAAAATGTTAATGTTTTGTTATGTCATAATGTAATTGGTAAAAAATATAAGTTTAAGAAATAAAATATTGTAAATATGGAATTTTATAATTATAAATAGGAATATGGTTTCTTACTTTATATTTTGTTCTAATTTTGTTACAAAAAGTTTAATTTAGTTATTAAAAAAGGCATTTTTCCATATGAGTATGTTACATCAGCTCAGAAACTTGAAGAGACTAAGATTCCACCAAAGTCATCCTTTTATAGTGCTTTGAATTCATCAAATATAATTGACAGTGATTATTTACATGCTCAGAGAGTATGGGATTCTTTCAATATTAAAACACTAGGAGAACACAGCGATATTTATTTGAAAACCGATGTGTTGCTTCTAGCTGATATTTTTGAAAACTTTCGTGATGTATGTATTAAAACTTATGATCTCGATCCATGTCAATTTTATACAGCGCCTGGTCTTAGCTGGGATGCTATGTTGAAAAGCACCAAAGTGGAATTAGAACTTTTTACGGATATCGATATGATCCATTTTATACAAAAAGGCATAAGAGGAGGGTTAAGTCAATGTAGCGGTAGACACGCTGTGGCTAATAATAAGTATAAGGAAAACTTTGATGAAACAAAAAAATCAACGTTTTTAGGATATTTCGATGCAAATAATTTGTATGGATGGGCAATGAGTCAATATCTGCCAATCAATAAATTCCGATGGTTAAATGATGAGGAATTAAATAATTTAAATATAGAATCAATAACCGATGATTCTAGTAAAGGTTACATATTATGTGTAGATTTAGATTACCCTGAATATTTACATGATTTACACAATGATCTACCATTTTGTCCTGAAAACTTGAAACCTCCATATACAAGTTCAAAGAATACAAAATTAATTGCAAATGAAATTAACAAAACCCGATATGTTATTCATTATAGAAATTTGAAACAATGCCTATCAAACGGTTTAATATTGAAAAAAGTTCATAAAGTTCTAGAATTTAACCAAAGTGCCTGGTTAAAATCGTACATTGATCTAAATACACATTTCAGAACCATATCCACTAATGAATTCGAAAAAGATTTTTATAAATTGATGAATAATAGTGTTTTTGGGAAAACAATGGAAAATGTGGATAAAAGAGTTGATGTGAAAATCATCACAAAATGGGGTAATATTGGTAAAAGTACTGGAGCAAATTCCTTAATAAGTAAACCAAATTTCCACAGTATATCAGTAATACACGAGAACTTAGTAATAATTCAAATGAATCGATTAAAGGTTAAATATGATAAACCGATTTATGTTGGATTTTCTATTCTAGATTTATCAAAAACCTTAATGTACGACTTTCACTATAATTTTATGAAAGTTAAGTACGGTGATAAGTTACATCTTTTATATACTGATACCGATTCGCTTATTTATGAGTTCGAAACAGAGGATTTGTATAATGATATAAACCAAAATTTGAATTATTTTGATACAAGTGACTATCCAGAGGATAATCAATAAAACATTCCAAGAGTGTACAAAAAAGTCGTAGGAAAATTTAAAGATGAGTGTTCATGTAAATTATTACTGGAATTCGTAGGTACAAAAGCAAAATCATATTGTATTGTTACTGAAGATGACATAGTTAAACAAATTAAAGGAGTAAAAAAAAATATTGTAGCAAATCAAATAACTTTAAATAAAGATAATATTATTCTTCCTTCTTTCTTTAAAAAAAAATCTATGAAACATTGTATTTTATATATTATGTATTATACGTTCATATTTATTTTGTAAATGTTTTAAAATTAAAAGAAAATGCATTAAAGAGAATATCTAAACACTTCTTGATTTAACTTTACAACCCTATTGAGTGAAAATATATTATATCTATTTAAATATTAAAAAATACTTTCAAATTATGTTATAGTTTATGTTTTATTTTGTATTGGTTGATAAAAAGATTGAAAGAAACAAAAAATGTTTTAAGAAAGCTATATTTTATAAAGAAATTTTAGGATAGTAATATGTTAATGTTTTGTTATGTCATAATGTAATGATATCACTTTGGTAAAAAATATAAGTTTAAGAAATAAAATATTGTAAATATGGAATTTTATAATTATAAATAGGAATAAGGTTTCTTACTTTATATTTTGTTCTAATTTTGTTATATATATATATATTAGTGAAAAGAAAAGATACAATAAATTCAATTAAAAAACAAAACAAATACAAATCTTCTTCTTAATACTTCTGGACGTAAATATTGCAGCAGTTGGTGATGTTATGTATTGCAGCTTTGAAAATGAAACTACAGCAGTGGGAAGACATATCAAGAATAAGTAAACATATTTTAAAATTTTGTCTACCCAAAATTTTATTTCATAATAATTCCTTCGTATAATGACGCTTAAAGTTCTTATTACAAACTGATTTAAACATTTGTACATGGATATAATGTGATTTAATATCAAAACGTTAGTTTGATTCAAATGCATTTAATAAGGAACAAACAAATTTTAAATATCAGTTCGTTTTTGGTGGCATTTCATCTTCATACCCATTATGTAGATAGGATTCCGAAGGCTTAAACTCACAAGAAAAAGATAAGTGCTTATAAAATAAGCCAAGTTTCCTGCATAGTTTTTTAGTCAATTAAACATCATATTTGGTCTGTTTGGTAACGTGAAATTTCTTGCGAATTTGCACAAATTTTCACAAAATTTCACAATTTGCTGTCAAAACCCATAAAAAAACTCAGTTTTTGGGAAATTTATTGAAAAAAAAGTTTTGCGTTCTAAACGTGAATTTTGGGGTCTGAATGTATATACTCGCTGAGCCGCCAAGCCTTTGAGCCGCTAAGCCGCTGGGCTTCCAAAATTTGATCTTTTGGTTTCTCATTTCCACTTCTGAGCCGCTGAGCCGCCAAGGTTTTTTATTCACAAACTGACCTGTTCTGTTTAAAACTGACCTGTTCTGTATAAACCGGATCTGTTATGTATAAACTGGACCTGTTCTGTATTAACTGGACCTGTTCTGTTCAAAACAGTAATATTATTCCCATATACAACACCTTGTATTAAAAACAAGAAGAGCTTGGTAAATTAGAGATCATGGACTATTTAACGACAGAACGAAGGTAGTTATACCACGTACAAAATTGGAGTAAGCAACCGCATTTTATAAAAAAAAAATATAGTGTTCATAAATTTTAAAAACTACTAGGGGATAAAGTTCCTAAAGCAAAGCAAAACTGGGAATGACTGACAATGTAAAGAAGTGTTATTAAAACAAATAAATGCAAAACCCGATGCTCTTCGGTTTCAAAACTGGGTCTGTCTTAATACGTTTACGTTTTGTAGTTTGTTGAATAGTTCATGATAATATGCCTGTTTGGTAACTTTTTTTTCAATAAATTTCCCAAAAACTGAGTTTTTTTATGGGTTTTGACAGCAAATTGTGAAATTTTGTGAAAATTTGTGCAAATTCGCAAGAAATTTCACGTTACCAAACAGACCAAATATGATGTTTAATTGACTAAAAAACTATGCAGGAAACTTGGCTTATTTTATAAGCACTTATCTTTTTCTTGTGAGTTTAAGCCTTCGGAATCCTATCTACATAATGGGTATGAAGATGAAATGCCACCAAAAACGAACTGATATTTAAAATTTGTTTGTTCCTTATTAAATGCATTTGAATCAAACTAACGTTTTGATATTAAATCACATTATATCCATGTACAAATGTTTAAATCAGTTTGTAATAAGAACTTTAAGCGTCATTATACGAAGGAATTATTATGAAATAAAATTTTGGGTAGACAAAATTTTAAAATATGTTTACTTATTCTTGATATGTCTTCCCACTGCTGTAGTTTCATTTTCAAAGCTGCAATACATAACATCACCAACTGCTGCAATATTTACGTCCAGAAGTATTAAGAAGAAGATTTGTATTTGTTTTGTTTTTTAATTGAATTTATTGTATCTTTTCTTTTCACTAATATATATATATATAACAAAATTAGAACAAAATATAAAGTAAGAAACCTTATTCCTATTTATAATTATAAAATTCCATATTTACAATATTTTATTTCTTAAACTTATATTTTTTACCAAAGTGATATCATTACATTATGACATAACAAAACATTAACATATTACTATCCTAAAATTTCTTTATAAAATATAGCTTTCTTAAAACATTTTTTGTTTCTTTCAATCTTTTTATCAACCAATACAAAATAAAACATAAACTATAACATAATTTGAAAGTATTTTTTAATATTTAAATAGATATAATATATTTTCACTCAATAGGGTTGTAAAGTTAAATCAAGAAGTGTTTAGATATTCTCTTTAATGCATTTTCTTTTAATTTTAAAACATTTACAAAATAAATATGAACGTATAATACATAATATATAAAATACAATGTTTCATAGATTTTTTTTTAAAGAAAGAAGGAAGAATAATATTATCTTTATTTAAAGTTATTTGATTTGCTACAATATTTTTTTTTACTCCTTTAATTTGTTTAACTATGTCATCTTCAGTAACAATACAATATGATTTTGCTTTTGTACCTACGAATTCCAGTAATAATTTACATGAACACTCATCTTTAAATTTTCCTACGACTTTTTTGTACACTCTTGGAATGTTTTATTGATTATCCTCTGGATAGTCACTTGTATCAAAATAATTCAAATTTTGGTTTATATCATTATACAAATCCTCTGTTTCGAACTCATAAATAAGCGAATCGGTATCAGTATATAAAAGATGTAACTTATCACCGTACTTAACTTTCATAAAATTATAGTGAAAGTCGTACATTAAGGTTTTTGATAAATCTAGAATAGAAAATCCAACATAAATCGGTTTATCATATTTAACCTTTAATCGATTCATTTGAATTATTACTAAGTTCTCGTGTATTACTGATATACTGTGGAAATTTGGTTTACTTATTAAGGAATTTGCTCCAGTACTTTTACCAATATTACCCCATTTTGTGATGATTTTCACATCAACTCTTTTATCCACATTTTCCATTGTTTTCCCAAAAACACTATTATTCATCAATTTATAAAAATCTTTTTCGAATTCATTAGTGGATATGGTTCTGAAATGTGTATTTAGATCAATGTACGATTTTAACCAGGCACTTTGGTTAAATTCTAGAACTTTATGAACTTTTTTCAATATTAAACCGTTTGATAGGCATTGTTTCAAATTTCTATAATGAATAACATATCGGGTTTTGTTAATTTCATTTGCAATTAATTTTGTATTCTTTGAACTTGTATATGGAGGTTTCAAGTTTTCAGGACAAAATGGTAGATCATTGTGTAAATCATGTAAATATTCAGGGTAATCTAAATCTACACATAATATGTAACCTTTACTAGAATCATCGGTTATTGATTCTATATTTAAATTATTTAATTCCTCATCATTTAACCATCGGAATTTATTGATTGGCAGATATTGACTCATTGCCCATCCATACAAATTATTTGCATCGAAATATCCTAAAAACGTTGATTTTTTTGTTTCATCAAAGTTTTCCTTATACTTATTATTAGCCACAGCGTGTCTACCGCTACATTGACTTAACCCTCCTCTTATGCCTTTTTGTATAAAATGGATCATATCGATATCCGTAAAAAGTTCTAATTCCACTTTGGTGCTTTTCAACATAGCATCCCAGCTAAGACCAGGCGCTGTATAAAATTGACATGGATCGAGATCATAAGTTTTAATACATACATCACGAAAGTTTTCAAAAATATCAGCTAGAAGCAACACATCGGTTTTCAAATAAATATCGCTGTGTTCTCCTAGTGTTTTAATATTGAAAGAATCCCATACTCTCTGAGCATGTAAATAATCACTGTCAATTATATTTGATGAATTCAAAGCACTATAAAAGGATGACTTTGGTGGAAGCTTAGTCTCTTCAAGTTTCTGAGCTGATGTAACATACTCATATGGAAAAATGCCTTTTTTAATAACTAAATTAAACTTTTTGTAACAAAATTAGAACAAAATATAAAGTAAGAAACCATATTCCTATTTATAATTATAAAATTCCATATTTACAATATTTTATTTCTTAAACTTATATTTTTTACCAATTACATTATGACATAACAAAACATTAACATTTTACTATCCTAAAATTTCTTTATAAAATATAGCTTTCTAAAAACATTTTTTTTTTGTTTCTTTCAATCTTTTTATCAACCAATACAAAATAAACATAAAAAATAACATAATTTGAAAGTATTTTTTAATATTTAAATAGATATAATATATTTGTACTTAATAGGGTTGTAAAGTTAAATCAAGAAGTGTTTAGGTATTCTCTTTAATGCATTTTCTTTTTGAGAAACTACTGTTTGACACAACTAATAATAATAATAATAAAAAAAAGAAAAATCTGATATTTTAACTTAAGGAAAACCTAAAATTTAAATTAACTTCAGTCTTTGACATAACACCTAAGTGTAACATTTCCAAAAAAAATATGTCTAGCATAGATACTTTTTTAATTTTTGATGAAATTTTGCAATTTTTGAAAACAAATCATCAAAATATATCGGATGTGCATCACGAGGATCTTTTGGATAGTGTAGTCTTCTTGAAAAGATTTATGAATGTATCTACCATAACCTCAAAACATGGCTGTCATTTTAATAACTGTCCATGATCTTCAAACTTATGTCAGGATGGACCAGATACGTGTGCTTGTTACATGCTTCAAAATATGATGTTAAGAATAAAAAAAATTATGTCTCTGTATAAAAAGGTTTAAATAGTCTGATCAAAACTTTAAATTATTATTAGAAATACTTTAAATTAATAAACGTACATAAGAAGAATAAACACTTTGTTTTTTTTATCATTCAATAAAAAGATGAATCAAAGAAATGCTGTCGAAGAACTACATAATCCTGCTCGAAGGAATTCCCCAAAAAGACGAGTAATTATTAAGTGTCTAGATGATTTATGGCAGGCTGACCTAGTCGAGATGGGTGTGTATTCCCACGAAAACGAAAATTATCCATATCTTCTCACAGTTATTGATACATTTTTTAAATTTGCTTGGACGACTCCTATTAAAAATAAAACAGGAACGAGTGTTACTCAGGCTATAGAAGATATATTTAATAAAGGTCGTCACCCTAAAAATTTACAAACAGATGATGGGAAAGAATTTTTCAATGCATCTTTTCAAAAACTTATGAACAAATTTCAAATCAACCATTACTCTACATTTAGTGTTCTAAAAGCATCGATTGTTGAACGATTTAATCGTACCTTGAAAACTTGGATGTGGAAAGAATTCAGTTTAAATGGTTCATATCGTTGGATTGATATTATAGAACAACTGACAAAAACGTACAATAATTCCAAACACCGTACGATAAAAATGACACTATCTGAAGTTAATGTTTCAAATGAAAAAATATTGCTCTCCAAGATTTATAATCGTATCAAAATACATACTACTCCGAAGTTTAAAACTGGGGATTTTGTCAGAATTAGTAAATACAAACATGTTTTCGATAAAGGGTACACACCGAATTGGACCACAGAAATCTTTAAAAAATCCAAAGTACAACGCTCAAATCCAATAACGTATCTATTGAAAGATCACCAAGGGCATCCCATTAAAGGCGGATTTTATGAGCTTGAACTACAGAAAACTAAGTTTCCCGATACATATCTAATCGAAGAAGTGCTTCAAAGGAAAAAAGATCGATTATTTGTAAAATGGCTTGGTTTTTCATCCGATCACAACTCCTGGATACCTTTCCCTAAAAATAAATAAATATCACATCTTTTGTTTTTTTTTTAAATATTAAATATTTATTGACATTTATAAATACATTTTTTTTCTTAAGAGATATTCATATGGTATGCTTGTTTTAATGATTTGAAATTCAATAATTCAACAGCTTAAAACTCTCTCAGTTTCATATTCATGATACTCGTAACACTTAATGCTGAGTGTACGCAAATTATAATTGCTATCATACGAACATCGAATAGTTAGCGCCTTATCTTCATCAAACTCAAGCTTGAAATGTCTATAAAAAACCTCTTTACTTTGTATAATTCCTGATATTTCAGTTTCTTTTTTAATCAAGTCTTGCCTAAAACTCTCGATTGCTTCATCTACGGTTATTTTTTTATCTTCCAAAATTTTATTTATCGCTCTTGCTGTTTGTGACGTCACTGCTGTATTATCTGATGCATCATTTTGAAATGGTGTTGTACCCGTTTTTGTGATATTAGGTAAATTTTTACCATTAGTATAGGTTAACAAACGAAACGATAATCCTATCTGCACAGTATCATTATTAGGTAGACTCAAGGAAAAAGAAAGATTGTCAGTTATGTTTGATTGTTGTAAATTTATATCCACTGGTATGGGTAAAGCAAAAGACAGTAAGGGTATCAGACATAAAACGAGCGGGAAAAACAACATTTTTAAAAAGATGCTTACTATTCAAGGGTTTATCATAAACTATTAGAAAACACACTCAACTGTAAAATTTATAAATTTTTTTTATTTATTAATATCTCATTTGTATATATATAGATATATATATTAAGTTATATGTGATTGAAATACGTCATAAACATGTTCAACAGCCTGTATATCTCTACGACTGTCTTTAACATGTTCAATTGACTGTATATCTCTACGAATGTCTTTAACACGTTCATTTGCTTGTATATCTCTGCGATTGTCTTTAACACGTTCAATTACCTGTTCTCTGCGATTGTCTTTAACATGATCAATTGTTTGTATATCTCTGCGATTGTCTTTAACATGATCAATTGTTTGTATATCTCTGCGATTGTCTTTAACACGATCAACTGCCTGTGTATCTCTATGATTTTCTTTTTTCTTTATATCCATTTCCAGTAACACGATCAACTGCCTATGTATCTCTATGATTTTCTTTTGTCTTTATATTCATTTCCAGATAAATAGAAATAGGTTTAAGATTATCTTAAATGTTGTACGTCTAATGTTGAAATTCCAATTAGTTAAACATTATTTTTAATTATTCCAAACCACAACAATAATTCAGATAAAAAATATACACCTTTCCCACACAATCATGACGCATTTTTATTCAAGCTCTCTATCACCCCATTAACTTCCTGTTTTGAAATTCCAATTAGCTATTCAATGGGCAGATTAAAAAAAAACATCTTTGTCACACACACATTTCTATTCAAGAAATCTATCACCCGCATTTGCTTGTATATCTCTGCGATTGTCTTTAACACGATCAACTGCCTGTGTATCTCTATGATTTTCTTTTTTCTTTATATTCATTTCCAGATAAATAGAAAAAGGTTTAAGATTATCTTAAATATTGTACGTCTAATGTTGAAATTCCAATTAGTTAAACATTATTTTTAATTATTCCAAACCACAACAATAATTCAGATAAAAAAATATACACCTTTCCCACACAATCATGACGCATTTCTATTCAAGCTCTCTCCCATTAACTTCCTGTTTTGAAATTCCAAATAACTATTCAATGGACAGATTAAAAAAAAAACATCTTTGTCACACACACACATTTCTATTCAAGCAATCTATCACCCATTAACATAAACACATTTCTATTCAAACACTCTATCACCCATTAACATAAAACACTGACATACAACCACGGTCTCCCCGTCACACTCTTTGATTAAAAAAACATCTTGCACACACACATTTAAACACTCTATCACCCATTAACATAAAACACTGATAAGACATACAACCACGGTCACACTCTTTGGCACCACGACCACATACTGATAAGACCGGCGGCCTCTTTCATCCAACTACAAAGCCTACCGACGTCTTTGGCACGCGACACACTTTCACAAAAAATTCCCGGCTTCAGGCGCCCCCTTACCTACTAACCTTTGTTCAGTAGTTTTTATAATATACCATTAGTGGTGCATAAAATTATTCGATTCTTAAACCAACAAAAATGGCATATTTTGCACACTATATTTTGTAGATAAAATATACCATTTTATATGAGCAACTATTTTTGGTGTAAGACTTTCAACGTGTGGAAATTAAATGCACTAAACTACGTAATGTAGTTTGAAAGATAAATAACAAAATATCAGTGAAACTAATTAATTGTCATTTCGTTGTTAACCTGCGATTTTTCATTAAATAATATTAACAAAAACTTAGTTCCTCGAAATTTAATAATTATTTGAAGTGGTATCTAAGAAAGAAAAACTTTTTCAACAAAATAAATAAAATGTTAAAAAGTGTAGAAAATTTTAATGTACATAAAAAGTTAATAAATGTTTTTTGTATTTTCACTAACCAATTTTGTTTTTGTTTTTAACAAACTTTTGAACATATTTTACACCATTTTCAGCAAATCAAATATAAAGAAAAAAATTCAGCGATATATTTTTCACAATGGTACATTTTTTTTTACTGCTCCTTTGACTTGGTGCATTTTTTTATCAAAATCTCGGAATGATACAAATCAGTAAATATTTTGCACAGTTTCCAGCAAAATAAATGTACCGAAAACAGAATATTGTTAGAATTGTGTATTTTTCTTTCTGTTCTTTTAAAATGGTGCCTTTTTTGCTCAAATTCAGGAGTTGGTGTATTTTTTTCACGACTGCCTTATTTTTGCAAGGAATATTAGGTAAAAATGAGACTCGGCTGGCCGCCATATTTAAAATGAAGATAATGATTAAGTAATTATTTTATTATATGTATCGACTTAGTTATGCCACATTTTTGGTATTTTCGTCTTGTTTTTTTTTAACAGTACGACTCTAAAAAATTTAAAAGTTTACCAAAAAATTAATTTTTACGCAGTGACTTAAAAATCTTCAATTTGTTAAAATTTTCGAGGCGCTCGAATTTTAGATGGGGTAGGACCGAAAATCATTCGACAGAATGTGCTTTGTTTGTGAATTGGGCACTCACAATCATATTTATTCATAATTTTTGTACGTCCATATTATGATACTTAGAATTATATTAAGAATTCAAAATTCTTGTAGATACATTTTGCATCAAAAAATAAACAACGGTGTAAATTTTAATTCATCAAACTGTTTCCGATTTAAAAAATAAACTCACGGGAAAAATTTTACACCAACATTTGGTGAAACCGGAATAATTATAATACCAACAGCACAATGTATATACCGAAAATAAGTATAATTTGTGCACAGCCGGTGTAAATTATAACGCGATATTATTTACACTGAATAGAAATTAAATGTCTAAAAACTACACCAAAAACTGGTGTATCTTTTATATTCAAAATGTATATCACGAAAGTGCATAAAACACCCAAAATATTTTGTTGTATTTTTCAGTTTTGTGCTACTTGAGATTTACGGCCGAATTTGACCTGGCAGGTAAACACAACAGTGATTTTTATGTTGTAAAAGGTGAAGGCAAACTTCTGATTAGACGAGAAACTGACACAAATTGTGTGCTTTTAGCACCAAAACTCAAAAAGTTATGCAGCTTTTAACATTTGAGAAAAATTCCGATTTCAATCTAAGCTAATGAGACGTAATTTGAAGTCAACACCAAGTCCCAGATCCCTTCTGGTTTTTCTTTTTGGGAGCTTTCATTTTATTTATGAACAAAAAAAACTATAAAAACAAGTATTTCAATAACTAATTTTTAAACTAAATATTCTGAATTACATAAAATTACGAACAATCCCTTAAAATACTTTTAGCACCAAAACTCGGAAAGTTATGCAGCTTTTAACATTTAAGAAAAATTCCGATTTTCAAGAAAATTTAGAGTGCGTGAAGTTAGCCCCCCTTTTTTGGAATTTGCTATTTTTGAAAGTTGTTCCAGGTTGTTCCCGATTTGTTCCGCATTGTTCCAAGTTTTTTTTGAAAAATATTCAAAAATGGGGGTTTTAGAGCCAAAAAACCGTTTTTGACCTAGCCCCCCTTTTTTCGAAAATCAAATTTTTGAAAGTTGTTCCAGATTGTTCTAGTTGTTCTGAACATTGTTCCAAGTTTTTGGACCCCTATTGTCAAAATTTCAAAAGTTATGGGCAAAATTCGAAAAAATTCTAGCCCCCCTTTTTTCGAAATTCTTGATTTTGAAATTTTTTTCGTGTTTTAAAAAGTGTTCCAAACATTGTTCCAAAAACTCAAAATTGTAGGACGTGTATTTTTAAAGATAAAACCTTCCGAACATTTTTTCAAAAATCCATAAAAACGGCTCTCTAATATTTTATTTTTTTTTTAATGCATTGACTTTTGAAATCTAATGGTAAATGCATGTATTGAAAAAAAGTTCTGACCTTACATTCTTACTATCAGCTTAAAAACTAACTTTAAAAAAACATATCCGATTTTTTTAACTTTTCAAAAACACCCCTGCCCCCCTATTTCCAAAAATCCAAAATCTAAAATTTGTTCCAAGTGCAGAATCCCTCAAATCCAATTGTTCCAAAGAATCATCAAAAAATATTGAAAACTGAAGATTTTAAGCCCAAAAAACACTTTAAATGAAAATATCTTATTATCCTTGCTCTGGCCCCCCTTTTTAGAAATCCAAAATTCAAAAATTTGTTCCAGGTTGTTCTAGGGCTCTTCTAAATTGTTCCAGACTTTCGTTTCTTAAAATTGATTTTTAGTATGAAAAATTTCAAAAAAATGCTCCCCTGCCCCCCCTTTTCCAAAAATCCAAAATCTAAAATTTGTTCCAAGTGCAGAATCCCTCAAATCCAATTGTTCCAAAGAATCATCAAAAAATATTGAAAACTGAAGATTTTAAGCCCAAAAAACACTTTAAATGAAAATATCTTATTATCCTTGCTCTGGCCCCCCTTTTTAGAAATCCAAAATTCAAAAATTTGTTCCAAGTTGTTCTAGGGCTCTTCTAAATTGTTCCAGACTTTCGTTTCTTAAAATTGATTTTTAGTATGAAAAATTTCAAAAAAATGCTCCCCTGCCCCCCCTTTTCCAAAAATCCAAAATCTAAAATTTGTTCCAAGTGCAGAATCCCTCAAATCCAATTGTTCCAAAGAATCATCAAAAAATATTGAAAACTGAAGATTTTAAGCCCAAAAAACACTTTAAATGAAAATATCTTATTATCCTTGCTCTGGCCCCCCTTTTTAGAAATCCAAAATTCAAAAATTTGTTCCAGGTTGTTCTAGGGCTCTTCTAAATTGTTCCAGACTTTCGTTTCTTAAAATTGATTTTTAGTATGAAAAATTTCAAAAAAATGCTCCCCTGCCCCCCCTTTTCCAAAAATCCAAAATCTAAAATTTGTTCCAAGTGCAGAATCTCTCAAATCCAATTGTTCCAAAGAATCATCAAAAAATATTGAAAACTGAAGATTTTAAGCCCAAAAAACATTTTAAATGAAAATATCTTATTATCCTTGCTCTGGCCCCCCTTTTTAGAAATCCAAAATTCAAAAATTTGTTCCAGGTTGTTCTAGGGCTCTTCTAAATTTTTCCAGACTTTCGTTTCTTAAAATTGATTTTTAGTATGAAAAATTTCAAAAAAATGCTCCCCTGCCCCCCCTTTTCCAAAAATCCAAAATCTAAAATTTGTTCCAAGTGCAGAATCCCTCAAATCCAATTGTTCCAAAGAATCATCAAAAAATATTGAAAACTGAAGATTTTAAGCCCAAAAAACACTTTAAATGAAAATATCTTATTATCCTTGCTCTTATTGAAATAAAATGTATTTTAAACGAATGCATTTTAATGAAATTTTTCATACTAAAAATTAATTTTAAGAAACGAAAGTCTGGAACAATTTAGAAGAGCCCTAGAACAACCTGGAACAAATTTTTGAATTTTGGATTTCTAAAAAGGGGGGCCAGAGCAAGGATAATAAGATATTTTCATTTAAAGTGTTTTTTGGGCTTAAAATCTTCAGTTTTCAATATTTTTTGATGATTCTTTGGAACAATTGGATTTGAGGGATTCTGCACTTGGAACAAATTTTAGATGTTGGATTTTTGGAAATAGGGGGGCAGGGGTGTTTTTGAAAAGTTAAAAAAATCGGATATGTTTTTTTAAAGTTAGTTTTTAAGCTGATAGTAAGAATGTAAGGTCAGAACTTTTTTTCAATACATGCATTTACCATTAGATTTCAAAAGTCAATGCATTAAAAAAAAAAAATAAAATATTAGAGAGCCGTTTTTATGGATTTTTGAAAAAATGTTCGGAAGGTTTTATCTTTAAAAATACACGTCCTACAATTTTGAGTTTTTGGAACAATGTTTGGAACACTTTTTAAAACACGAAAAAAATTTCAAAATCAAGAATTTCGAAAAAAGGGGGGCTATAATTTTTTCGAATTTTGCCCATAACTTTTGAAATTTTGACAATAGGGGTCCAAAAACTTGAAACAATGTTCAGAACAACTAGAACAATCTGGAACAATTTTCAAAAATTTGATTTTCGAAAAAAGGGGGGCTAGGTCAAAAACGGTTTTTTTGGCTCTAAAACCCCCATTTTTGAATATTTTTCAAAAAAAACTTGGAACAATGCGGAACAAATCGGGAACAACCTGGAACAACTTTCAAAAATAGCAAATTCCATAAGAGGGGGGCTAACTTCACGCACTCGAAAATTTATTGAAAAAACGCTGGTAGCGACCTCTCAACGATTTTGAATTTTTTGGTCTTTATTTCGAGGAAGGCATTTTTTTTAATCACCCTAATATAGAGTATATACCATTATGGTCCATTTTACTTAAATATTTAAGCCATCTCTAAATTTTGTTGTTGGTTTCTAAACAAACCTAATTTGTCTACTCTGGGTTGCAGGTTATTCTTAAAGATGTTAAGATAGTTTTGCTTCTTCATTGTATTTTCAATGAAGACAATATTTGTTCACTAAATTCTTTATTTTTTTCTCTCCAAATTTTTGTATTTGTATTGCTTTAAAAAAATTTAATTTAAGTACTTTCATCAGTACTTCCGCATTGCCAATGAAATTTCACTACTCATTAAAAAAAATGTGCACAGCTATTAATCCTACAAACATATTACAATCTGAAGTTCTGCCTCCATAAGTATTTATCTATTTATTTATTTATTTGAAACAAGCTAATTAATATCTAGCAAATAATATTTTCATAAACTTGTACATTATAAAAAGTCTTTTTAAAAACGGTATTTGATATATCAGAAATATTAATTAACGTTATACAATCTCAACATATTATTTAATGGTGAACTTTCTTCGTAATTGTTACGATTGTGCGTTATTGTATAAATAGGGTCAGGTAGACCTCTTAGATTCCGCTTTGGAACATTAAAATTAACTCGAGATAAAAGGTTTAAAGCATCAATTTTACCGTCAATAAGTTTAACAATAAGCACAAAACATAAATAAGAATATCTTCTCTCTAGACTATGTAGCTTGAGCCTGTTATTACATGAAGGAAGATTCAATGGATTCTGCCAGCCTAAACCTCTGAGAGCAAATTTCAAAAACCTTTTTTGAATCTGTTAGATTCTGATTTTATGGCAGGTAGATAAAATAGGGAGATCAGACCTGGCAAGCATACTCAATGATGGTGTTAGACTCATCATTAAGTATGTCTGCCTATATTGAATTCGCCTAATTGCAAGTGTTGAATATTGCATATGCATAATTCAAGTTTTTTGTCAAACAAAACACCAAGTACAGACACCTCATTCAAATTTAACAGATTAACGCCATTAAACTTGTACTCAAAAGACATTTTACGTGTAAAATTTATAATCTTACATTAATTGTCCATATTTAAGTACAAACAATTGGGTGGACACCAGTATTTATAGAAAGAATTGAGATCAATTTGAAGCTTTTCACAGTCAAGAGTATTAGAAATGTTAGAGTTTACAATGCAAATTTTTTAATGATAGCCATTAAAGTTTACAGTGTATGATCTGTCACGCAGACGCAAGTACCATTTGAGCCAAGCGATGAGTTTAACTTTAAAACCAAGCTTATTCATTTTTTGAGTCAAAACCTGATTAAAAAGTTTATCAAATGCCTTACTAAAATAGTATAAGTACGCAATCAATTTGTTTTTTTATTTTTGAAGGACTCTATCTATACAAGACTCTACTAGCTCCACGAGGAAAGTGACAGTATAGAACGACCTTTGAAGAAACCATGTTGGTGAGGAACAATGAAAGATTTGATGCAAAAGCTTAAAGTTTTGCAAATAACTATGACAAGTTATAACAGTAAATCTAACTGATTAATATCAAACAATAGAAGGTTGCCTGATGTTTACTTACTTTTGACGCCTGAAGTAAAAGCCCTTCCACACTATCCCACTGAATATTAATACAAAGTGGAAAAGAATTCCATGCTACTGCCAAATTTGTGAGAGAGAAATTTATTTTCATTTTTTGACCACACACAACAGTTTAATTTAACTTTAGAATTAGAGTCGTAAATTTTAAACGATATAAAGTTTACTTTAACGTTGAAGAGGTTTTCTAACTTTAAAACCAACAAAACGCTTCTCTATCTTTAATGCTTTATCTGTGGGAAATTATCAATTTGTTATGTGTTATTTGTTTTCTTAAAAGAAGTAGAGGAACGGGCATATCGAGTTACACAAACACAAATGCATCCACACAGGGAAGGAGTGCAGTTAGACAGCTAAATGCTGGGGCGCCCAAAGATATTTGATCTGTTTTTTTATGAGTCTTTTGAGATATTAAATAGTAAATAGTAAATAAGTTTAGTAAATTAAAGAAACAAACATGCAATACTTCATTGAGAAAAAAAATAGAAAACTACGGTGCTGCGTTAAATGCTATAAAAACACCTATAACAAGCAGTGTATTTTTTGTTCTTTTCACAGGTAAGCTATGTCTCATATTCCACACAAAATAAGTAAAATTACACTGCACTACGGGTGCTCAATGGATTTGACCGCCTTGATCACCAACAAAAAGTAATGCGACCCTGGACGAGAATTTCAATTTTCACAGATCGGGTTCAGCTAATTCCCATTATTGAAGTGTATTTTTGTTTTCAAACAGTATGCTTTTTTATAGCAAAATGCTACGAAATATCAATTGAATTTATGTGGAATATGAAACGCAATCAGCCCGTGAAAAGAAAAAATTGAAAACTCCATATAATAGGTGTTTTTTTACACGATATGTTTTTTTTGATAAACTATTGCAAGTATCGACTATGTTAACCTTTATTTCACTTTTTTATTTTCACTATTTCAACGTTTTAAAAACTCGAAACACTTTCCTATAACTCGGGAAAATGACAGATTGGGTTCTGTTTGTTTTTAATTTGTCGTTCTGTTTGATTTATTCAGCTGTCAAAATAGGGCGTTTCACAAAAGTTTGCTGACGTTTTGTTAAACTGGTTCTTTAGTTAGAAGAGTTGTTCAAAGTGTTGAAAATTAAGAAAAATTTAAACAAGAATTTTTAAATCATTTTTAAAAAAGGGTTTATTGCTTAAACGATAACTATTTAAAATTTTGCGCGAATGTTTTCTATTGTTTTTTTTTTTTCTTTGTATATCTATACATACGCCTGACCTAACCACGATTAATCATTTCTAGCCTCAAGGAATCTGAATTTAAACAAATTCCCCTAGAAAAACACAATTTACAAGCCTATCATGGCTGCAAATTTTATTTGTGTTGATAAACATCGAATAATATCATGCGTCTTAGAAAGGGCTCATCAGTTACATGCTGCCGTATCTAACTGATGAGCCCAACAAACGCTTAATATATTGGACACTTTGGTCGCAAAAAATCTTTCAATTAGGTATAATATAAATATTTAATTCAACTCACCAGCTAATCCTGTTGGCTCTCTTTTCCCATTCGTGCTTTTCTTTTCATTTTTTTTTAATTCGACTGGTTTCGTTGCGCGTTTCATTTCTATTTCATTGCTTTTGCTTGCTTTGCATATAACTCCGCCCAAGGTCACCAGTAATAACAAAAGCACCTGAATATTCTGAATTATACACTTATTTGTAAATAATCATAAGTATTATATTTACCCTTATCCTAGCCATTTGATGGTGTTGTTGGGAATGGAACGTAGGACACGCTTTACTGCTTCCTTATTTACTAACCAATTTCAAGCCAGCAAGAATAATTATTCACCTTAAGCCTTTCACATGCACTAAAATTAATATTAAAATAGAGTTTTTGTACATTTTATTAATTAAGAAGAATTATAATAAATGTCTGAGTACAGTATTTTACTAAATAAATTACAACAGAATTATTCGTGCATAAAGTGCACATCGCACTAAAAGTATAAGTATACAGCACAGTGCACATACCTTTAATAAGCTCCGTAGCTCCTAAGATGGTAGTTAGCTTAAGTTTGCGTTTTGCGTTAGACTAGCCGGTTGAATTAAAAGTGAAATTGTATCAAATATCACTTTTGTTTTTATATCATCAGTGCTGCATTTTATGTTAGGAGGTGGAAGACCGGTATGATGAGGATGTGAACTTGTTTGTAGGTACATTGTAAAGATGTAGATTCGATTAAAAAACCTACCAGATAGATTCACAACTTGCGTTGTAGTCAGCTCTTCAGGATTTAATATGGATTGAAAGGGATTGAAGATATAATCCCATGGCAAATTCAGTGATAGATTATCTGTAATAGAAGGATGATTGGAACAAATCTCTTCCATGTACAGAGAGAATTATTTTCATTTGCAATTGATTTTCATAATCGGGATGAAGTAACCTCTTGAGTGCGCATTCGATAAATGCATCTACGTTCTTGTATTTATATCATGTGAACAAAATAATTGGTCAAGTAAATAAAAACGATAGCACAAAATGAAAAGAGAAGTGTGTCATTTTTGTACACTTATCTATATTATATATATATATATATATATATATATATATATATATATATATATATATATATATATATATACATACAGGGTGTCCCGTAATGAGTGGATAATACTGCAGCTGGTGATAGCAGGCCTTATGACTGCTCAGAAAAAAAATATAAAAAAAATATTTTTCTTGTGGTCTCCATGGTATAATTTATTTTAGTTAGTGAATTTAGCAGACATAATAGTGACACTGGTATATCTATTGACTTTTCCTTACAACTCAATTTTGTTGACATCAAACTTTGATGAAAATAAATATTTAATTATTTTTTTATTCAAAAATTAATTAAAAAAATTATTTAAAAAAAAATCCAGCAACTAGTGTTAAATGTTACTGCCTTTATTTAAGAACGGTTATTTTTAAATGCAATAAAAATTAAAAAAACAATATGAGTTATTCATTCGTCGTCGTAGTGTTTACTTAACTTTGTAACTTAATTTCATCTGATAAAATGTTGAAAAACTACTTTAGTAGATTAAATGCTAATTTTATTGGTAATGGTTGTAGACTCAAACATGTGTTATACCATTTTGGAAAGTACATTAGATAGGCAAATTTTTATCAAATTTTCCACTTATGTTCTCATACATTTTTTTCTCTTTATTAATTTTCAAACTTTGGTGAAAAAAAATATTGAATTATTTTTGAATAAAAAAATAATTTTTATAAATTATAACACAAAAAATGCATCAGCTGGTGTTAAATTTACTACCCATCATTTAGAACGGTTATTCAAGAATATTATAAAAATACAAAAAAAATAAGAATCCTTTATGGGTGGCCGTTGTAATTCGGTATTTTAGGAGACCCTGAATTTTTTCACATTTTTCGAAAATAAATTATACCATGGAGACCACAAGAAAAATATTTTTTTTATATTTTTTTTCTGAGCAGTCATAAGGCCTGCTATCACCAGCTGCAGTATTATCCACTCATTACGGGACACCCTGTATATGTACATAAATAGGCTTAAATAAATTTTGTGGTACCATTTTCTCAAAAAGTATTTGACCGATTTCGATAAATTTTATATGGTTGGAAAGCCACATTTGCAGAGATGTGCATAATATACTTGAGACACGCATTTACACACTGTGGGCCATTTTTATTTTTGCGCTGGCGAACACTAGGCATATTTAAAAAAAAATGTTTTTTTCTTTCAATATTTTCAAATAAATTATCTATTTGCGTAATTGAAAATTTCTAAAGGTTTTCTCAAAAAGGCCACAAGCCAAAGCGAGCCACCCAAAAAAGAAACCGATCATCTTTGAATTTCAATCACCAGTTGAACTGAAGTGAGTATTGGCTATAGATAAATAGCCTTAAAGAATTTTAGTTTTGCCATTTTTGTACTGATTTGCATAAAAAATTTTACTGATTTGCATCAAAAAGCCCAAAATCTCAAACTAACCGCATGAGCGGTCAAAAACTAAAAAATAAAATTGTACTAGATGTCTTGTTCGTTCTTTTAATCGGTTAGGGCACTTGAGCATTATTATTTTTTTTTGTCATTGAATTTTGCTTTAATATTTAACTTATTAAGCCTTGTACACTGCTGATGCGAAACGAAAAATCCCATACAAAAATGACACAACGAAATCATAAACGGAAAATTTCGTCCTGCTTTTCGTTTTGCAGTTCGCTCTTCGAAGAGCGAAATTCATAATTGTAGCAGATTATTTGGAGAAGTCTCCGCTCCTTTTTCGCACTGAACCTCAGTGGAGCTGACAGATGTTTGCTCAGTGAGATCTCAGAAACGTGAACTGGCTAATTGTGTGCGGAAAAATGACATTTGAGTTTTATTTGTGTCTTTTTTTGTTTATCATTTTCTTACTTCATGGGTTTCTCTGATTTTTTGCGTTTATGTTTGATTTTGTTTTTGGAATTAATGAAACTCTCCAAGGATATTTTCCGTTCCGTCTTCGCAAGCGTTTCGTTGTCTGTTTGGAGATTACAGGAAATTTTCGTTTCGCATCAGCAGCGTACTAGGCTTTACTTTTAAGAATTTGTACGAAATACAGAATAAATAATGAACAACCTATGAAATACAGAACATTTATGTGTTTTTGTATAACAAATAATTCATAATGAACATCGTCTTCAAATACAGAACTGTTCATTATTATAATGAACGGATGGTCACCGTAGTTAAAGGTTACGTGAGCAGTCAAATATACGTTGTGACAGAGAGTTGATGCGTAATATTGCAACTGAGTTAGATCGCGTTAATAAATTTATTTATTCATTTAGAACGATGCATGAGTTTTGATGTGAGCCACTGAATGTTTCTAAAGAAGTGTGTATGCTTATCAAAGTTAATAAGAATTTAGATTTGAGGAGATTTAATGATGCCATTCAGACAGATGTGGCGGCTGTTTTTAGTACGACTGATGGTGAGCCACCATTCGAACGAAATATTATTGCTTTCCATAAAACAACTGGAAACGTTCGCAACATAGGTATCTGTGTTAGATTCTTCTTTAGATCCTTCGGCATATCCGATACTATTTCCTAACGGTGATACAGGGTGGCATGTGGATATGGTTCGTACTATAGCAAGCACATCAAGAGCGAATGGTCGCAGTAATCGAGTGACAATGCTACAATATGTAGCGTATAGGCTTGCTACTAGAAATGAGTTTTCAGTTCTACATCATTGCCAAAAATTGTTTCTGCAGTGGATTGTTGATGTGTATGTGCGGGTTGAAGGCTCACGTTTGCATTTCATTAGATCAAATCAAACAAATTTGAGATGTGAACTGTATAATATTCTTACGGATTATTTTGGTATACTAATCACACTGATGAAGTTTCAAATCTTGGACGGCGTATTGTACCTTCATCATCATTTATTGGTGCACCACGTAATATGTATCAAAATTATTTAGATGCTATGTCCATCGTTCAGAAATATGGTAATCCTAACTGGCCAGAGATAGTAAATAATATCCACACTCATGATGCATCAAATTGTCCGTGTGTTTACATCTAAATTAAAAGAGTTGATAAAATGCTTAATTGATAGCAAAATTTTTGGCACACTTTCGGCACTCATTTATACAATAGAATTTCAAAAACGTGGATTACCTCATGCACATATTCTGCTCACTTTATCTTTGAACATGATAAAATCATTTCTATTGAAGACATAGATAGAGTTGCGAGTGCTGAGATTCCAAATTCGCACACTCATCCAAAGTTACATGAGTACGTTATACGACATATGATGCATGGTTATTATTATTATTATTATTATTATTATTATTATTATTATTATTATTATTATTATTATTATTATTATTATTATTATTATTATTATTATTATTATTATTATATTATTATTATTATTATTATTATTATTATTATTACTATTATTATTACTATTATTATTATTATTATTATTATTATTATTATTATTATTATTATTATTATTATTATTATTATTATTATTATTATTATTATTATTATTATTATTATTATTATTATTATTATTATTATTATTATTATTATTATTATTATTATTATTATTATTATTATTATTATTATTATTATTATTATTATTATTATTATTATTATTATTATTATTATTATTATTATTATTATTATTATTATTATTATTATTATTATTATTATTATTATTATTATTATTATTATTATTATTATTATTATTATTATTATTATTATTATTATTATTATTATTATTATTATTATTATTATTATTATTATTATTATTATTATTATTATTATTATTATTATTATTATTATTATTATTATTATTATTATTATTATTATTATTATTATTATTATTATTATTATTATTATTATTATTATTATTATTATTATTATTATTATTATTATTATTATTATTATTATTATTATTATTATTATTATTATTATTATTATTATTATTATTATTATTATTATTATTTATTATTATTATTATTATTATTATTATTATTATTATTATTATTATTATTATTATTATTATTATTATTATTATTATTATTAATTATTATTATTATTATTATTATTATTATTATTATTATTATTATTATTATTATTATTATTATTATTATTATTATTATTATTATTATTATTATTATTATTATTATTATTATTATTATTATTATTATTAT